>WBMW01006475.1:0-46738 GCA_013396635.1 Penelope pileata | reverse complement strand
AGATGCACTCGGGTGGAAATTATAAAGGCAGGGCCGGGCGGGCGGGCGGCCAATCGCCACCGGGCTCGTCACTGCAGCCTCTCGCGGCTCCGAGCCGGCTAATTAATCCCCCTCCAGGAGATGGATCTGTGTACACACACACCCGCATGCACGCAGGCACGGCGATGGGCTCCGCTCCTCCGCGCGTCGGGGAACCGCCGGGAGCCGCTCTCCCGCGGGCGCTTCGGGAGGACTCTGCCCCCGGGGCGCGCAGGTGCGGGGCGGCCGCCCCCAGGCACCCACCCCAGCCCTGTCCCGCCGCCCCCTGCCACCGCGAGAGAGAAGTTCTCCTCTCGTCGAAGTGGCGATTCAGTGCCCTTTGGAATAAAACATTCCGCAGAAGTCCGCGATTTGTGCGCTTTTAACAGACCGAATAGATTCGCTTTTTTTTTGGTGTGTGTGTGTTGGTGCCTTATGAGAGGACAGTCGGCTGCTACACGCCTGTCAGGGCTCTGTCGCGCTCCGTCCCGGATCCCGGCGGGGGACGTCAGCGGGAAATGCCACTGCCGCTCCCGGCTCCGTTCCCGTGCGCGGGGTGCGCGCTGCGGGGCCGCCCCTGAGCCCGGGCGCGGTCGGACTGCGCTCAGCGGGCGCGGGGGGAGGGAGGGACGGAGGGAGGGGGCGGCGGGCCCGCAGCCGTCTGACAGCTCGAGGCGGGCGGGGACCTGCCCTCGGCACATCCCTCCTTCTGCACCTTCCGTGGTGCCCGGCGGGACCGCGATCCGCCAATAAACCGGAGCGGCAAACCCCTCCGTTTTGAAGCATTTAGGGGAACGAACCCCTAAATTATATTTTTTAAGGGAAAAAGAAAAAAAAAAAATGACACCGAAGCATTTCATCGCTTGTCTTTAAGGAATCTTTCCGCTGCCTCCCGAGTATCAGCTCCTAAAGCGGCTGTCACAGGCGTATCCCTCGCTAAGGAGAGGTCCCGGTGCGTGGCACTTCTCACATTTCTCCACCGCATCAATGCGACCAATTTCAGTGTACAGAGCACAGAACCTCTCCCTCGGCGCTCTCCTGCCTCGCCCCGGCGCGGCCGCTCCCCAGAGGCAGCTGCCGGGACCCCTTCGGCGAAGCGGGGCGGGGAGGCTGCAGGTGACAGCTCTGCCGCTCCCCGGCCGCCCGGAGCCGAGAGGCGCGGCATTCCGCCCCGCTCTGGGGGAGGTTTCCCGGCGGGTGGGGGCACAGTACGAGCGCTCCCGGCCCCGGCTCCATCCCGGCCCGGAGCCTCCGTCCGTCCCTTCCCGGATCCGCGACCGCGGGGCTCCCGCCTGAGGGGTGACGCTGCCGCGGCGGGGAAAACGAAAGTGAAGACGGGAGGGAGGGGTGGGCTCTGCCCCGTCTGCGCGGGGAACGGCCGCTTCCCGGGAGGTGACACGCGGCCCCGAATGCAAAAACGCGATTCGGGACTTCGCGTTGCTTCGGCTGCCCCGAGCGCTGCGGTTTAAAGATGGAAATGGTTCGCGCACGGTTTTGTCTGTTTGCACCCCGTGGGTTTTCGCTCCGGAGATGCAGTTATAAAGGCAGATGCAGTAGCCTTTGCCTGCTAACCGTCGGCGCTCGGCATTCTCATAACATAGCAAAATGAAGTGAAATTAGAATTAAGTCTTACGTGCCAAATCAGAGCTCTCAATATATAATACTACTATCAAATAATGCATTTGATGTGTATTTATTGTATCTTGGTTATGAGGTCTGCTATGCATCTTACACTTCACCTTGGCTGGGTTGTGTTTAGCGTTGAAGTTTGGGATTAATTTCGCTTCGTCACTTCGTTTCCCACGTGAAAATTACGCATTGGATAGTTTGGAAATGGAGGCATTTCGGCGTCGCCGACACCGGTCCCTGCTGAGCGATGAGAGCTGAGGTGACCCGATGGCTTCCAGTGGCAGGAGGTGGCTGGGCTGGGTTGGGCTCTGGAAAGGATGAGGTATCTGCCATTATGTAAAAGAAACCAGGAATATTTTCAAAACTTCTGACCATGCGGTGTGGTTCGTTTTCCTTTCTGTTTATTAATGTGTCCATAATAAATTATAAAAGGAAGGAGCACCTTTTCATCGCTGAGTTTTATTTTTATATTTATTGAGTCGTTCTGGTAAATAGAGATTAAAATCACCTCATTAAAATGATGATTGATCATTTGTCATGATAATGACACCGTATGATATTGATGACTTTTACCAAATTGCCGTTTTCTAGATATTTTCCCCTAATTAGAGCACTCTAGCTGCATTTGTTGAACCCAACTTGTTATTTCAAATCTTTCTAACTGCCCTGCCTTGTCATGCAGGACTCTTGTTAGCCAAAAAGCCAAATAGTGTTGAAAATGCCTGACTGGGGGGACTTGCCCATGCCACCAAAATGTAAATTGAAAAAAAAAAGAAGTTGCAGTTATAAATTTCAGCGATAATTTCTTTTCAGATGGTGAAAAGTGTGGGTTAAAATGCACGTGCAGAATACGCACTCAAAGTGGTTACGTTGATACCACTTTATATTTCTTATTATGTAGCAATAATTCCTCCACACAACTGCTCATGAATTTTAAAGTTTTATTTTTTAATATCTGCCTATTGCACTAGGGAGCTAGGAAAAAATGAAGCTGAGTTGATTAAATTATTTATCCCTACTGCTGAAGTGAGTTTGAAGGCTCATTGAATGTATCTGATTTCTTGGCTCCGCTTTTTCCCCTTCCCCCTCAATTCATCCCTGTTATTTCATCCATATCATCCTGCCAGTAACAATAAATTTACTTTTTTTTTCAATAGGAAAACTAAAGACAGATTCTTGTGGAGAGTTTGCTTTAAACGTCACATTATATAAAATATGCAGCATCATTTTTTTTTGGTGAAAGAAGTTGATGGTACTAATAATTTTCTGTATTCCTATTTGCATTTACTTTTTGACTACATTTTCAAGTTTAGCAACTACGAAGTGATAAACTTAAGAGTAAGTTACAGAGTGTTCACAAAAGCTTGAATTTAAGGGTATTACACACTTCAGATCTAAGATTTTGGGGTATAAATTTATGTAGAATTATGTGTTCAAATATTTTTCTTCCATTATCTGGAGTTTTCTGCAGATGTTTCATACTTTTTGGGGAAAAGTGATATAGCTCATTTGGCAGTCCACAATTAGCATTCATTAGTGCTAAACTTTGTGTATGTTTTCACTTCCCATTAAAAATAAAAAGATTGAAAGAGTTTGCGTTAGCGTTGGGCTTTGTCATCCTCAGTCATACGGATGAACAGTTAATGCTTTCAGTTCTCCTAATCTGCAATCTGTTAAGGGAAAAAACGGTAATTGATTTGTTATCTTTAAAGTGTTACCTCTCAAAAGTAAACACAGAACTCACACAACTGCGAATTGTGATTTTAGCTAGAACTGCAGAAACATCCAAGCAGGAAAAAATGCATAAATGCATTGAATTATTCATTTGGTTCCCTTCTACATCAGCTTCTCCAAAGCCAGACATTCCTTAAAGTACAACATTTCATTTAAGAAGTGCNTTTTTTTTTTTTATTTAAAGATCTTCTGCTTTGAGAATGTTCTTTTCTGCTGAACTGGGAAGAGTATGGAATCAGTGGGGATTAGCGCCTTTTAATCTACTACATCTGTAGCGGGTCATCCAACACTGCAGAGCTCTCATTACTGTTTCATGCTGTATATGATTAAATGACTGAAAATATTCAACGTTGACCTTGAAAATAAAGCCGTATGTGTTGGATGAGCAGCTTCCTAAGACTTCATCTCTAAGCTAACAATTCCTCTTGGTAACTTCTATCCCTGGAATATGTTGTCTGAGGGAGAACCGGAGTGCTAGAAAATGTCAGAACAAAAGTGTGGTAGTATTTGAAATACACCATTATCTAAGTTACGGCATCATTCTACTTGTTCATGCTACATTTTATGAGTAAACCAACATCTTATTAGTCCAGACGAAGTGTGAGAATGGTATGTCTTGAGGAGACACACTTTTGTGACTCGTGCTTTTCTCTAAGCTGGTTTTGTATCGACCAGCAAACTCAAATACAACGCTCTCTTGCAGATAGTTGCTAGAGCTGCTGAAATCAGCAGAAAACACATTGCTTAACATCTTTGAATGCTGACCTGTATACAGGTATTACTAAACACTCTCTTCAATACACATTTTGTCACGTTGCATGTTTATTGCTGATTTACATGCTGCACATAATGCACATTAATCCTCTGTCCTCTCCCCTTATAGTAGCACGGATATGGTAAATCACCTATGTAACTCACTTCATTTCAACTTAGCTATAAAAAGACATGCCTTGCATATTTTAATGCAGACTTCTATTTTTTAATGCAGTGTACAGCTTTCAGATATTTTCTTTCAAAATAAGGGTGAAGGGAGGAGTTGAGTGAGTTGGTCATGAGTGATTAATACGTTTCATTGAACCTTATGAAGGCCCTGATCCTGCCAATACACACATGGTTAGCTAAACAGTCAGCTGGTGCTGGTGAGATCAGTGCCTTCTTTAGTCTAACAGTTGGTTAAGTCCACGGGTGGTTATTTGCAGGATCAGGGCCGTTGGAGGTTAATTTATGACTAGCATGAATACGGCGTGCCCTTACAATATTTGAGGTATCAAATGCATTCAATGGTCATTATAACAATATATAAAATATATTTTTGGCCCAAGCATCTACTCTTCTCTCAAGCAGTACCTTCCACTTAATTTCTTTATGTTTTAGAGATGATAGTGTTGACTTAGCTTAACACAATGCTCCCACAAAAATACTTTCCCTAATCTGCTCTACTGCTTATACAAGACAGATGTGGTTATTCACAGAAATAGGTGAAAGATTTTGCTTCCAAAATCTCAAAACTTACTTTTCATATACTTTCACATATTCAGGACTATTTCTAGAACTCCCAAAAGGTGCAGGATCTTTTAACAGTCTTAAATATAAGCAATCTACTTGCTAAAAACACTTATTCATTGTTCCTAAAATACACAAGTTGTAACTGTAATATAAACATGTCAACCAACTTATTACTTAAGGAAGAAGAGGGGAGATCTGTTCAGGAAAAGCTTGATACTAAAATCTCCTGGCCTTTAAAATGTATCAGTGTTCCCAGCACTGCTCAACATTTTTTCTTAACTGGTGGAATGTTGTCATTGCGGAGTGTAATTTTTTTTGTCTGGGGGAGAATCAAGTCTCTTATTAAGAGCGGCAAATCACTGCGGTTCTCCTTTTACTTGTGTATGAAAATTTAACATAGGTCACCCACTGTCCTTCCTACTTTTCCCTAGCATTTTTTCAGCATAGCTCTAGGACAGAGCATACAGAGCGGGGCCCTTTGTGGCCAGTGGTGGTGTCATTGAAATGGGAACGACTGGAGATGTGACGCATCCTCTTGTAAATTCGCATCTCCAATACTGTTGTTGAAAGAGAAATGCTAGCTGCTTATGGAAATATCTGTGTTTGTCTTACAGCAGTATTGCCATCAATTTTTCTTAATAGTAGAAATAGATTTTGCTATTTGGGCTTGTTATGGTTTATAATACATTAGTGTCACTGAAAAGAAGAAAAAAATTATGGTGTATCTGGCAGTCCAGTGGCAATGTTGTAACTTAAGTCTCCTTCATTTAGGAGAGCTAAAGAAGATATATTTGTCGTTTCACATTTTTGAATCTTCTTTATTTGCCATTTCAAGTGATTTGGAATAATTATTTTGTAAAATTAAAGGAGACTTCCAGGATTTTTTTTTCTGTCATTGCTGGTTTTAAAGAGGTGAATTTACTTCTGTTGTGTGACATTTACTTGTCAAAAATGGATTGTAGATATATTCCTTCCAATTTTTTGTTTGGTCACTACTGTGGTAATTTTAAAGTTATTCAGTGTGTACAGGCCTACGAAGAGGGAAGTTACTACAAACAAAATGATTCTGTCTTATTTTCAGTGAATGCTTTACCATTTCCATTTCTTGTTTTCTTCTGCAAATTATTTCTGGGTACAGAGTGGCTAATTTGGGCTTCAATGTGGAAAATAACCTTATAAAAAGGTGCCATTAACAAATGTAGAACTCTTGCTAGCACTCTGACATACACAAGAGTGTATTGCATATGCTAGGTTGTGCCGTGCCGCTTGCAGTTTTCTTCTACACTTCAACAGATTGCTTCTTTAAGGAGGTAAAAAATGACAGCAAGTACGTTGGACAACAGTTTTCTCATTATATTCTGTGAATACATTCATTATGTATTATTAGTCCTTAATTGCAAGGATGAAATAATATAACCATTTATCTTGGCAAACCCATTATTTATGACACGTCCCTTACAAAATCGTGTGGATCCGCGTCGATCTTCTACCCATCCTATTTAGGTTTTTTTGATGTAGGAGATGAGAAAGAAACTTTTCATGTTAGATTTGTTACTAACTTAATCCACTCTTGGTAGGCAAACTGCGTATCTTGATGGGGTGAAAGAAGTCCTCTCTCCCCCACCCCCCGAAACTCAGTTCTTCATTTGTTTTGTTCACCACGCTGCATTAACACAGTTTTCCCCTGTGTGCATCTGCCAGTGTACAATTTAGCCACGGGCATCTGTAGACCTTGTGGTGATCAGTATTGCAGGCAAAAGCCATATGTGTTTAAATAAAAAAAAATCTCTTTATTTCATTTGCTGTTTTAACTGGATGGATAACTTTTGTGCCTCAAGACAGAGGAAGAGAAAATAGAGAAATAATTAATTGCCTCTATTCCTGAGGCAGTTTCATTTTCCCTCTCCAATATGGAATGCTTGTCAGCTTTCCTGATAAATGACTGCATGTATTTGCATAGATTTTACATTAACACAAAAATTAGTTTTATTTGTGAAAAACTAGTTTACATAATAATGCAAAATCGAGCGTTATGGATTATGTTTCCAAATTTGAGAGCCTGTGAAGAAGTGAGATTTTTTTTCTTCTTTTTTAAATTCTATGGTATTTTTAGTGTCAAAACATATTAATTTTTAACTTTGTATTTTGTTTCTATAAAAATAACCAAATCAGAGCCTTTTAATGTTTATAAACCATTTCTTCTGTCTTTCATAGATTGAATAATTGATGCTGGTATGAAACTAACTTCTATTATAGGCTTTTACACATTCCGTTCATTAAATACACTCTTAAATATTAATACATTTGCAAAATCTCGTGGAACTGTTTAGAAGAAAAATATTGCAGCATAAGTTTCTAATGCTGCTATTAAAATAGTGGTCCGTCAGGTACTCTTTCAAAGCACTAATGTACCACGTTAACTTGTATTCCAGCATAGGACTTTTTTTTTCCTTTATCTAATAACCTGTCTGTTTTAAGGAGTTAGGCATTTCTGGCTTGAAGTGACAGTACTCTACCTCTCGTTAAAAACTGTGTTTTATTCATGATTTGTCATGTCCAAAAATACGATTTATGAATCGATCAGTCTGAAGTATATTTGAAGAAAAATACAGTACCCTAATTCTGAGACAATTGCAGTTATTTTCAAGGTACAGGAATTGGATACTTGTTCATATTATAAACCTGGTGTCTAAAGGTAACTGCTAATTGCACATCATCTCATTCTCCATGCTGAAGCAAATACAGATGCATTCACTGCTGTTATTTCATGCTGTATAACAAAAGGAAAATATTGCTCCTTATGAAGCATGCTATACTTAATGGCAACTTAAGGTAAAAGAGTGCCTTTGCCATTTCTTGAATCTGGGACACCCTAGGTGCCAGCTGTCACTGCTCAGCTAATGATGACAAATGCCCCTCTCTATGCAGATTGCAGAGCTTGCAGGCTGCTATGAAAGGCAGCCAGATTACCTTTCTTCAGATAGTAACTTAACCTTTTAAACTCAAGTGTCAGAATGAAATTATTAGCTGGGACAGTTTCAGTATCTGTTTCTTTAAAAAAGGAAAAAAGAAAAAAAAAAAAAGAAAGGAGAAGGCAGTAACTTCAAATAATACCCTAGCAGCTCGTATTCACCAATTGTTCATGCTTCTCAGATGTTTTAAAAATAGGAAATTGCTGCCACTGTGCCTGTGAGCGCTATGTGGAATTTGCCGGTGTTCAATGCATGAATACTGAAAACTGACCTCTTGCTTGCACTGCATGGAAATGGGGCCAGGCGGGCCAGATTCTGTCCTTGCTTACATCCACACAGTGTTGCTGATGCACAGATGTCACAGATCACAGGTTAACTGATACTATTTATGAGAGACCTTAACTGAACTTACGTATTGGGGATATACTCAGTTCTCTACATGACATTGCATGTTAACATTCTAAATCCATGAACCTCAGCTAGAGTCCAGTGTATCAAAATAATTGAGTACTTACCTTATAGATAAAAGCAGTTTGACAGAACTCAGTGTCACTTGGGGTCACATGGTCCATGTTAAGTTACTAATTTAAATCCATTCTTCAGTCAGACTTTTGGGCTTATTGTCTGGGCTGTCTTGGAAGTAGCTAAGAGTCTTGAGAATATCATCTTTTCATTGCATGTTGAAAAAGTAACGTAACGTAAGTGCTGCAGAGTGTTCTTGGAATGCGTGCCTGCATTTATGTGGGTATGTTTGTATGTGCTTATACACTTCAGTAGGCAAGTAAACAGATACATGAGCATTCATATCAATATGAGTATATATGCACTGGCTTACATGGGCAATCTCCAAACAGTGCGTATTCTCTTGTTTATATTAACACACTGACACGTGAGCATGTTTAACTTGCACATTATACTTAACCATTAAATCAGTCTGTATTGTGAAGTGTGTATGAATATCAGCTTCCCTCTGAGTAAAATGTAGGTTAGTTTCAGTAAACAAGTACTTATCTTCAATATTTTCACATGATCACATCTCTGTAGCAGTGGGCAATAACAGAAAATTACAGAAACAAAGTGGAAAGGCATTTAATGAGAAGACCAGAAACAAAAAAAGTTGTGGATACAGCAAAGTAAATAATAAGAATAGGAAGGAAAAAGTGTATTTGGTAAGAGGTTGAAATGTCCCAGACAGAAAATAGTTATTATGGTTGGCAGAAAGTACAGGAAGCAGAAAAAATGAGTACACAGTGAAGTTGGTGAGATCCATTTCATGATAACTGTAATGTGGTTGGTTCTGTAATAATAATTGAAGCAAAGGTAATCCATCTATTTGTGAACATAACATTAATTAATATACATTTTCTCCCCAGAAAGAAAATAGATCTGATTGTTGATATGTGTGTTCTCAAAGAGCTTCTGTCCGTGTTTGGTTCCTTTCATAATGTGATGTATGAAATGGAGATACTGTTTAATATACGTTAGAATTTTTTTCTTTTTAGAGTTTAGGGATGAGTGTTTGTTGTTGCCTGTGCATAAGTATGTTGCATTTAACATTCCTATTTTGTTTTTATTTGTTTTTCTCTAAGACATTATGTTCAAAGTATTTAAAACTGTACACGTTTCATTATTTCGAGCAAGTGTAGCACAATCTGGGAAATAAAAGGGACAAAGATCTAGTGTTTCATATTCAGCTTTCCTAGCTTGTTGGTTGAATAGGCATCAAATGAAGTCCGATGCCTATACAAAAGAAATGCTCCTTGTTTGGATTTGCCCCATCTGTGTCATCTGGTGGCTTATGCAATAGGAGGTGTTATCACATGAATCCAAATGCACAAGCCAGTTGTTTTATGGACTCTTTCTGTGCTTGGAGGAGTTTATAAGTTGCCCACTCCATTGTGTGTCACTCCCAGATGACACGTGTGCATTCTGCTGAGCATATTTTGGGGGTAATTATAACTAATGAAGCCTGGTACACAGCTTGTTCACAGAGTGATTTATTCTGCTGCTGTCTGATTCCTGAGACTTCTGTAAAATGGTTATATTGTGCATTCCACTTTGGACATGTATGGGAGCATGTGGTATTGAGTCAGTCTGAGAAAACTGAAATTTGTTATTCAGTGTACCACAGACTAATTACGAAGATATTAGCTGGGTACATCTGTTTAAAAACATAGGGAGGAATTGAAATTATAAATGAGATCTGTAACTTTAGCCATATTGACTTTTGTATGGCCTCTGTTTAGTCATTAACTCTTTCTAGACTTGCAGCAAGCCACTTAGATGTGCAGCTGTTAGATTGCTCAGAGTTGCTCAGGACGCCGACAGTTAAGGTTAGGTTCCCTTTCAGCAAAGCGGATTTTATTCTGCATGTTAAGTTCTGGTAACTTGTGATATTTCATGGAAGGATAGATTTAAAAGTTGGAAAGAAAATGTCTTGTAATTTTGCAGGTAGAAAGCAATGAAAAAAAAATCAGTACTGAAGCTTGGATGTCAACTTTTATTTAACATAAGATGTGCCACTCTCACCCTAATTTGTCTTATCAGTCTCTCAGGCACCGACATTAGTAGAACTCATCTTCTCTACAAGAAGTGCTCATACATTTGTTTGCCAACAAGGTTTTAAAAATCTTTTTTTCTGAGACACTAACATAACTCTGAAGTCACAAAGTAATGGGGCACACAGGGTTTGTCACTTCATCTACTGGAACCACAGATATCCAAGCAGGTTGAATGTTTTTACAGCATCTCAACACTGGTGTTTTCGGTAATAACACTCAGCAGTAGTATCTGTCTTCAGTTATACCTGTGTCTCCCATCTTCATCCTCTAGATGTGTCCAGACTTGAACAACTTTTACGTCTTTTTTTTCATTTCTTAAAGAAAGTTTACCTTTACACAAAAAAAGAGAAGTTAAAAGTTATAGCACTGAATGAGAGGAGTGAGATAAATTTTGGCACACATTTCGTAAAAAGCATTATGTAAGGATGGAAAACAACTGCTTAGAAAATACAGTTCATGTCCTTATTAGCTGCACGAGTAGAAAAATAGTTTTACTGAGAGTGAATTATTGTTTTCATCTGGTTTTGTGAAAACCACCTGGGGGTTGTGCAGGTTTGTGCGCACAATCACAACATGATGGGTGAGAAGATGTCCCTAGTTCACATAAGTGAATCATACAAGCTGACATTCCTGAGTTAGTGCGTTAAGCAAGAGGCTGTGGTCACCAGCAGACCTGAAGTTTGCCTCTGGCTTAACCTATCGCCATAGTGAAACTTGCAGTATCAGTACAATTTTTCAGAATCAGTACTTTCACTGGGAAAGAAAACAAAACATAATTTCTACTAAATTTTTGTCTCATGAAGATAAAAGAAGACAAAAGGTCTGCCAGTAATTTCATCCTGACCCCTGAATTTGTGTAGAGCATGTTCTCCTGGTCAGAGTTTGTAGGGCAGTAGTATAAAGCCAAGATGGTAGCCGTCAGAAGGTAAGAGTGTTGGAGGAAAAGCTGTTTGTATATGTGTATAGAAAAACCTACCATGTGAAAACTGACTGATTTGCTGAGAACAATCACATAATGTAGCAGTTATGCATAAGTGGTTTCACATAAACAGAATTTGTTTTCAAACTGTGGCAAGAAGGATATTTAGCTTTATGCTTTGTTCATGATTCCCTCTATATATAAAAGTCTACTCTAAAAGTACGATTTGTACATGATGATTTATGGCAGTATGAAATGTGACCTGGTTTGGGGCTTGCTGGCAGTGCAGTTGGGATAGGTTTTAACTTTTGAGAGCTTTTAACATGCATTACCCATTTACATACCTTCCGTGCCATGTACACGGAATGAAGTAGGCTGTTACAAGAGGTCTGTTAAACTGGCAACATGTTCATTGGAATCCTTAGAAAGGATTAATTTCAAAGATGAAAATTAAAATTTTGCACAATTTTTAAGGTCTTACTGGTTGTTTTTTCCTTGTTCGTTTATTCTGTGTTAGAGGAACATGACCAACTGCAATGACTGATAAGCTAGAAAACACCTAGAAATGAGTGGTTGTTTTCCTTGAAGAAAGATTGTTACACATTTAGAGAATGGTTAGTTGGAATTATGTTTTTGTGTCGTTAAAACATTGCAGTTCTCACATGTAGTTTTGTTTTCTCAATAATCTGTTCATGGGTAGTCAGAGTATATCCGTTATATGTAATTTTAAAACATTTCATAAAATATTTAAGATTAATGGTCCAGATCAAGAACTATGTAAAATGACAATGCTGATTACGTCAGTGAAGCTTATGTGTCATTCTCTTGTGCTGACCAAATGTTAGTTTCATGAACTCATTTCTCATTTTAGTCAGCCACCTCAAGAGTGCTATACTTGCTTGCATTTGAGCAGAGCAAGGTTTTCTGAAAGCTGGAAATTGCAGCTGTAGTTTCGTTCTCTCTGCTACTTTTCTTCATTTTGTTCATTTCTATTTCTTTGCTACTATGCCATATTAGGGCCAGTGCATATGATTTACTTATTAGTTAATGGGTAGGTGAAAATCATTTTTCATGTTAATAGCTGGAGAGTAATAGTGAAATAATAGTAAAGTAGTGCTCACTGCTTACAATGATAACCATTTAGCAGAAACTGAAACTAAGAAGACGAGTTACTTGTTGGGCAGTAAATTCTTTGTTGAGCTCACTCATGGTGGTGGTTGACTTTCCCTTTTGCTGGTAAGCCTTGCCCTTCCATGTTTCCTGGTTTGTGGCTCCAGGCTGCCCAGCTGGACTGTCTGTTCATTACAGGTTCTAAAAAACTGTTGACTGAAGACTGTTTGCCATATTCCATACGTGCAGATCAGTCACAGAGAGGACGCGTTGGACTGCTTAAGAAGTAACCGCTGATGCATCTGAGTTTAGTGAATGCATAAGGAATTTGAACTCCATCCTCACACTGACCCTGTAGTACTGCATGTGACGATCAGTTGTTCAGGCAAAAGAATAGTAATTCAATTAAAAATCCAATTTCTACATCAATTTAAGTTTATACAGCTTTGTGGAATGCAAGAAATAAATCACAAATAAGAAGACAATCAAAAATTGCTCTATCTTTGGGTTAGAAAAAAACATCACTGAATAAGATGGAGATCAGGGCAAAAAGATGAAAGAGAATGAATTTGAAATTGAACTCATTAGACTTTCCCAGGACTAATTAATTTGAAAACTTCTGGTAAAGTTTATTTCATTGGAGGGAGTGGGCTAAAAAAAACCCAACAATGTAAAGAATCAAAGTGGGAAATCAGAGGATGGGAAAGAAGTAGATTAAAGAATCTTGACCGTAAAGAAGTTTGAACTATAGTGGAAGCAGGTAGGGTTTTCTAGTTTTCTTCATGTAAAGATAAATACCACACTAAATGGGAATTCCTGCTTTGAGGAATCCCTACCATCGCATCTAAGCACAGTTGTCCCATATCATGACTCTGATGTTGTGAATCACGCTTGCAAGCGTTAACATTTCCCAGGCTTACTCTTGATTGTGCTTGAGCTGAGCCAGCCTGAATATAGCTGCTGCTTTTGTGGGCGGAAGTCATTGTTCAGTGAGAGCAAATAAGGTAGCTTTCCAAGAGCTGCTCTCCAGAGCCCCAGGCAGTGAAAAAAGCAGCCTTTTCAGCATCCTTCACTGACCTAGAGGTTAACCTGTCCAGAAGCTGCTTATGCAACCTATACAGTAAGGGAAAGCTTTATTAGGATGGGAAACAAGATGTGCTTGAGAAGAGTGAGACAACCGAGAGAATCCAAAAGTTGAGGTGGTACGAGTATAATTAAGTTTATGCCAGTCTTTAAAAGGGTAGATAATTATATTGACACCTTGGCCAGTCTTTCCTTATCTTCTAAATTAATTTCTACTGACATAATGAAATCTTTTTGGATGTGCAAACTGATGAATTTGCTTGTATTGCATGGCACTCTATGTTCTTAAGTTAATGTTACCAAACATGGGACTTTATGAGGCCTTCATTCACAAGCTTACATTTTTTGTTACTAGTCTTGTTTAACATTTATAGATTGACATATATTTCCACGTTGCCTTAGAGAAATAAAAATGTGATTCTGGCCTCATTTTACAATCTAATTTTGGCAAAAGCAAGAAATTATGAAAAAAATATAAGAGGTGATAGAAAAAGGTATAAAGGTGGTAATAAATAATGCTTGCTACTATCTTATGTAGAAAGATTGTCCATACAATTTCTTTTTTAAAGACAATATAACAGAAGTTCTGTTTAAGGGTTAGCCTGGGAGAAGCAACAGTTGAAAGGCAAAGGTTAGAGGTGTGAGAATTAGATTTCCATTTGATGTGATTTTATTCAGGTTGGTTGAGGCTGCTGAGAATTCAGTCAAAGGTGTTTGAATGAGATGCAGTGGCTCTTACAAGTAGGAACATTTCACCGTCCTTGCTCCCAGGTGAATGAGCTGAAGATGAAACAATAGGCAAACCGCCTATTGCTGCCTACTAAGCAGGCTGGCTGCACCAAACAGTAGTGTTGTTAAAGTTTCCCAGAAATGCACAGTTCAGTGCTTGAACACAAAAAATTCAGCTGCAAAATTCACTTGTGAATAGGAATGTAGACTCAATTTCCCTCCCAGGAAAACCCAACAAGCATCTTGGCAATTGCAAGCGGGAAGATGATGACATCTGTGTAACACGATAATAGGTGGTTTTTTAGATATGGCTGCAACTGTGCATCGCATCACTGTGTTGCAATATTGGGCCTGTGTGTTACTTTCTTCCTCTTTTTGACATACCCAGTGCTAACATAGCTCTTCAGTATTTAGAGGTGGGGTGCTACATATCTGAGTCTTCTTTTTGCATATCTTCGTGGTCTTATTATTAAAATGTCTCCTTTTAACCAAATACTACCATTCTGGTTTTGATTTTTCATTCATATTCCATGATACACCAGAAATCTCATCATATTTTGTCAAGCTCTGAATGAGAGAATGATTCATCTTTTTAGTGACATAGCCTGCAAAAGTGTTCAGAGCATTTCATAAATGTTCAAATGATACTGTGTCTGGAATATCTCTGTTAGCTTAGAAACACAGAATCAATTATTTATGTTTCTGAACTGATTTTGAAAAATGCGTTCTTAAGATTGAATTTGTGTCTTTAACAGAAACAATATAATCATTGAATTGAAGGTCTAAATATCTAATTACAATAATCAGACATAAGTCCCCACAAAGACTGAAATATATCTGTGTGGCTGGATGAAATTCTAGTGTAAAAGCTGACCAATTTTTTGGTTTATGTACGTGCTTCATCATATATAGGTCGCCTTTAGGAGACAGTCAATTTTGTACAACCACAATTTGTTTCGTTTGGGGTGTTTTACTTAGCTAGCTTGTAGTAAAATATATGTAAACTCTTTATATCCATGAGGGAAAGAAATTGCAGTGGGCATAATTCCCGTTATTAAACCTGTTCATTTATTGGTGTTAATTATTAGGCAGTTGCTATTCTGACTAAAAAGACTCGCAAAGAAAATAGTTTAGTGATAAGAAAACAGCTTTGTCTCACATAAGGAAAACTGGATGTAATGCTCTGCACACTACATTTTGCAGAAATGCATAGGATCTGTTTACCTGGTTGAAATTCAAATTGTTTTATTATGGTGTCAATTCGTTGGTTTTGGCAGTACTTCTGAAGTGTCTATACACAAAAGGACTACCACAGTGAATGAATGCTAGTGTTGACACCACCTAACAAGCAGGGATTATGTGTTTACAGAAGAAGTAATATGATAGGTCAAGTATAAGAGGCACTTCTCAAGAGCACTTCACCACATAATGAGTGACTGACTAGAAAGTGCGGAGCTGCCACTCTTTGGCTTCGTTTCGGTGTTGATGCCTGCCTCTCTCCTCCAAAGCCCTCTTGATCATGTTCAGCTGCTCTGTTCTCATGTGGTGAATAATAGTAGAGTAAAGCTGCTTTTCTGTCTCATTTTTCTTGCTAATTTACACATTCAAGCCATTTTTTGTTTGCTATCCTTATTTGCTATTCCCTTTTGTCAAGGCACTGTTCTCTTTTTTGCCTCAGGCCTAGGAACTAATTTGAGCTTCTATAATTACTTCATGTTTTACACCTGTCTGCATATCATGCACTCCTTGTCTCTGTACTTAAGCTGTATATTTCCTTGGAAGGAAAAAAAAAAGGCTAGTTTTCATCCGCAAGGAATCCCCCCCAAGTTTCTCCTCTCAGTCTTCCTACAGGAGAAACACAATTAAACTGTTGAGATGTTCTCAGCAATGCAGCTGACCTTTTGGGTTCATGAAGGACAAATGAATGCTGTCTGTTCAGACAGTTTGTGTTAAGACATTGTTGAGCAAAGAGCCCTGAGCTTTGTTCCTCTTGAATGAAGCGATGGTTGTAGTCATTTTAAAATCATTAAGACTCTGAATGCACGGTATCATTCTACAGTGTTTGCTCTACAGCTGCTCTTCTGCTTTAATAGCGGCTTATTAAATTTGGGTCAAGCGCGCTCTGAAGAGTATCACAATGAAGAAACTGTTCAAAAAGTTACCTGTTTAAAAAAAGGCAATTGATTAGATTTTTAACTTAAGTGACAGCTGCAATTCACTGCCCGTTCTTTGTGGTGTCCTGCAGCCCGAGTGGAAGCCTTTTGTAATTTGGTCTTCATTTTGTAAAAGCGTTCTTGAATAATCCAGGGTTGCTTTCCACTCTGAGACTGCCTCAATCCAATTAGGAGTTTAACAAGGGTCAAATTAAGGAGACTTTACACTTCATGTTTGCATCATTAGCCAGAAGACTGTTTTGTGTGTGCACGACTGTGTGTCGAGGAGGAGGGGAGGCTGCAAGATGGGGCAGACACAAAGCTGTCATCCACCATGTGCTGCATCCCGGAGCTGAATGGAGGCACAGCAGGCTAGGAACAACATTTTCAGTTGTCTTTTGGTGCTGTCCTCATGTCGATTTCAGCTGGTACATCGTTGTTCAGAGGTTACAGGTGCTAGCTAGAGCAGAGGAAGAGGAGCGTGCTCTGTGCCTCCTCTTTTCTCTCCTGGTAGCCTATTGTTATTGGACAAATGACTGGGAAGAGATGAAGTTAGAAATCTCTTGAGCATTCATTATTTTTGATGAGATGACAACTACTCCAGTTCCTTGTTCTCCCCGCTCATGCGGTTTCCTGTTATTTTTTGAAAACATAATTTTTCTGCATGTTAAGTGAATTGTACAGTGTGAACTTTTTTATACAAGTAGTTTGTTAGCAGGCTTTCAGAAATATGATGTGTGCATGAAAGGCTGCAAACATCCACTAGTATTTTCTGCAAGAAAGATAATCTTCTAAAAATGGCACCAGTTTAACTTGTGCAATTTTTGTCTATGAGCACATTTTTCTAATGAATTATTTATAGGAATTGTTGAAAATTAAAGAGAAAACCATAAGACTCTCTCTTCTGTGTAAGATTGTTCTTAATGACAAGAGAAATTCTCCTGCTAATCAGTGTTTAGAGGTGTGGGATATTGCTAGAGAACTGTTGCAGTGTCTCCTTAGCAAATGCTTTGTGCTGCTACATACAAAGTAACGATTTATCTAAAAATAACACTTCATTGTTCCTCCCCCCCTAAACCCATTAATAGGTACTTTAGTATCATGCGAGTTTTCATAGTTTAATCCCTTTTCAAAAGCTTTTCAGAATAAAAGCTCTAAATGGTCCTCAGTATTAATTTGATGTGACTTCTGTACAATATGGTTTGAAACTCTCAGAAGCACATTTTTACAGCTTACCCTTTTTCACTGGATCAGTGTGTGGAAAATACCAGCTAAATGTTTCATGGAGTCTCTGCTGTAAGCCTTTATTGTTGTCTTGCAGATGCTATAGCTTTCTAGTGATTTTTATTTAGTGCCATCATTATTAGGTAATACTTAAGCCAGATCAGAAACTCTACATATATTATTGTTCATTGAATTTAAATTTTAGGAAATGCCGCTTTAAATGTAATTTTCAAGAAGTTTTGACCCATCTATTGAATCTCAAGTGATGAGAATTTAGCTTCAAACTGTGCATAATAAATGGTGATTGAGTTTAATGTAGTCCGTGTTTGTAGTCAATCAGATCTTTGTTTACATTTAGACAGGAATAGCTGGCTGTAGGGCTTTGGACACCCATAAATAATTGCATTTCTAAAATGCTTGGCTCACAGTGAAATGTTAATATAATGTGTCTGATAGAAGTAACAAGAAATAATTTAAAACGTTTTGTCAATTTCTTTATCAAAATGGGAATGTATTTTCTATTTGGATTGCAGTAAGCACAGTGACTTTGCACAGTGACTGATGTGCTTTACTATCCTTTCTTTTTTTCATAATATATGTCATCTGTGGCAATTTTTTTTTTTCTCAATACCACTGCCCAAAGGAGGAACAAGAGAGTTATAATAGTTATAATAGTTATAATAAATGGTTGCTTTTTATGTGTGACATTTTTCATATTTTTTTCCCAAGTTAACCCAATTTTAAGGCTTTTGCATAAATTAGTTTTACAGATGAATGAAGTGAATGTAAATTGTATGATATAAGCCTGTTTGAAGATGTTCAGGCTGTTCTGAGCTCTGTATATCCAAGAGGATCAGAATAATACGAGATTCAGAATGTCAGAGATTTTGGTCCTTTATTACTCAATTTCTTTAGTTCAAAGAGAAACCAGTAACTTGACTATAGAAACATTTATTTCCGGTACTGTTTGTCATGCCCAGGTAAAATAATGTATCAACAGACATTTTAATATTAAAGAAAGCTCCCGTCACTGACTTGTAGCATACTGTCTTCCTGACTGAACATTAAGTGTACGTGTTCTACACACATCAGTTTATGTTCATTTAACCTGGCTACCTTCAGAAAGGTATTTCATTTTATAATTTCAGGATCTGCAGCTTGGAGAGATGCCCTTTACAAAATTGTAACAAACTGAAATGATGTACTGCACTGGTTATGAAACAACTACTGTAACAAAATCTATTTTATAGTCAGATGTTTTGTGATTGCTAGGTTGAAGAGTGATATATTATTTCTTCAAAATGAACACCTTCAGGAGTAAAAGTCCTCTCTGATTTCCTGCTAGATTGTTTTATTAAAAGTTTTTTTTCACTTTATAGGCTGTGGTGTGTAAGTGGTCTGCAAGAAAAAAGAATGAATTTCGCAGCTGAGGTAGCAGAATTTGCAGATTGAAGAAAAATTGGGCTTACTGCTAATAATTGATTGATGACCTTTGCCAGCATTTTGTTCATATTTGCCTATCAGAAAACACGATAGAAGGAATATTCCAGTTATGTATAGCAGTGGATTTTTTTTTAAGCATATATATGGACATTTCTATGTAAATTAGACACAGTCTTTGAGCTCTGTGGAAGTTATTAGAGTAGACCTCGGTGTCACAAACATTCTGTCCTCTCCACTAAGATTCATATAGCCATAGCAGGAGAGACAATAGCATGATTTATGCATCTGTGTAAGTTTCTGGGAGATCACCCAGTCACAATTTCCTTCTGGTGTCACAGAGATCTGAAGGTGTGAATGGTAATCAGGCTGTTCGAGTAAAGCCCAAAAAATTCTGTCAGCTACAAAGAATATTAGATAAAACAGATTCAGAACTTACATAATGTCAGAAATTAAATAATTCTTCTCAAGTTACAGTAGGTCTATACTGCATAAATTCTGAAAGCAATGAAGCTTTTAAGGCTGCTAATCTAAACTTTGAGATTTGCTGTGTCAATGTGTAAATTTTTGCTATTGTTTAGTGTTACATGTGTGTTTTGAAATTTGTATGTTGTTCTGTTCACACGTTGGTGTAAAACATACCTATACTAAACTATGAAGTTATTTGGTATCTATTTGTAACAAAGTAACCATATCCCTTGTTTCTTTTGTATTTTGCTTTCTTACTTTTAAAATATGAAACCATTTACAAAACCTAGTTTTACTGTCAAAGCAACTTCGTTATAAAAGTGATTACATAGCTATCCACAGGAGGATCAGAAGCCTGCTTTGCTTCTTCTAAAAGGGGTATCTGCACTTTTTGTGTATAATGAACTTAGTTCTCTTGAAAGGTGCTGGATTGACAGCCCTGAAGACCAAAGTCCTTTATTTATGCATGAGCAGCAACAGTTCTGCCTTTCCCACACTGCCCTTCTGATATGCTTCACCCATGACCTGAAGGATCCCCCTTCGGGTGACAGCTTAGTAGCCTTCAGACCCATTCACTGTGCTGGTCCTCCGCTGAGTGCCAACAGGAATGCCAGCATGGTCTTGCCTTTTTGTTGTGAACGCTTGGCGACTGTGCTTCAGCTTGCAGTGGACACCTCATTTTCCATAGATTGTCGAGCAGCAGTCTGAGAGTGATAACTTTTAATCTCCTCAGAGTAATGGCAAAGGAGAGGGTTTAGGGTAATTAAGGCAAGACCAGGATTCGGTTCAGTTATTGTATATAGTCTAGTGAATTAGTCAAGTTATCCAGCCCATTACCAATTTCCTGAATAAGGTAGTCTTCTAGGACTTTTTACAGAAATACTAATGTTCTTCAGACCCCTCTTCTTTTACTCATGGAGAGCAAAGAATGCTTTTTGCAAGTATGAGTCACAGATATTTTCTTCTGGCTTACAAAATGCAAAGTATAACTCATTTGATAGTAGACTCCACCAAGTTTAGTTTGCCTCCAAGACCTTGTGAGCTAATTGAATATGTTTCTCATCTGATTTATGGTAAAGCAAATTTAAATTTTGTTTGTGTTGTGCCAGATACACATATGGGCTTATGGCCAGTACTTAGTTCTCTGTGTAGAATTTACATACTGGATGTGGTAGTTAGTCCTTCACTGGATATAGTATTTACATACAAAATTATAATGGATTAAATAGATAAAGTACTAATAGAAACTCTAAACTTCTCCCTACAATAAATTTATTTATGAAATTTCATATCAGAGACACATTTGTATTGTACATGGGTATTCAGTGCATCTGAGTTGTGATTTAGTTATGCATCTTCATGTATATTTCAAGAAAAATGTACCAGGAATTTGATTTTATATTTCTAGTTATTGCAGCAAGTAACACGTACATGTATTAAAATAAATGCCATTTGAAGAAAAAGGAAAAGAAATAATCATTTTGCTGCACTAAATGGTCATATTTTCAGTGTTTAGTGGAGTATTACAGGATTCTAATCTCTAAATAAGAGGACAAAAGACTATGCATATGGACAATTCCACATGTGAATTTATTTTACGATCCTTAATGGACAATTTAAGTGTTAGAATAGTAAGATAATTCAGTAATGAATTCAGTAATTTCATTAAAATCGTTAAATGAAAAACTTGTTTTTATAATCCAGTATATGAGAACCTACATTGTATACTCATAGCTACATGCAAAGCACTGGTCTTGTTGCTAAAGGTTATCCATGGCTCTCGGGGAAAAAAAAAATTAATTTCAACCCAGTTGTTTCATATTTGTCAAAATGATTGTGTTCTTAACAATCTATATTTTAAATGAGCCAAAGTTTAAAATGATATTATTTTTAAAACAATCCAGGTCAAGTCTAGAGGATATATTTTATTCACAAAATATTTTAAAACAGTAGCCAATCCCTTCATGAAAAAGTTATTCAGTTAGAAAAAAAGTAGGCAAAAAAAAAAACCCAAATAATTGTCTCAAATGGTATGATCTCCTGAAGAACACGTTCAATTTGAGAGCATCACTTCATGAAGTTGTTTATAATACTGATTTATTTGAGATAAAATGTAGAATCTTAGCATGACAATGGAATCAAATGGCAGCATTAGAGTGACTGTAAATTATTTTTTTCTGTCCTGTTCTCATTAATAAAAATCCAGGGAAAAATCTAGAAAGAAATCTCTTCCTCAGTTTCTGGACTCCGTGCTTTGCAGGAAGGAAACTGAAAAAAAAAGTGGATTTTAATTTTATATCAAAGAAACCCTTGAGGTGGAAAGTTAGGGAAAGCTGCATGGGTTCGTAGCACAGAAAATGTCGCTTGAATTTTGCTGCTCAGTAGTTTGATATACTCATTTGCTGATGCGAAATGACGAGGGCTTAGAAAGCAGGGTTTTGTTTTTTAGCTGTCTGTAGACCTAGTGGGGCCTTACAGAACCCAGTCAGCAGGTCATTAACTCTGGAGAAAACAGCTTGCATTAATATGCTCTAATCCGGTATAATTAGTCAAATTACTGCACGCCGACCGGCTTGTCATGTGTTGTCAGATTTGGCATGCATGCGGGATCACCAGGGTCCCTCTGGAATGCCACCCTGGATCAGGGAAAACGGCTCGTTTGTAGTGCTGCTGCTCTCCTGGTGAGGAGAGCACACTGAACCAGCAGCCACAGCCTTCCAGAAAAGGAAAAGAAAAAAATCAGATTTGTAATTATTTTGTTGAGAAGCAGGGAATTTGTGTCTCAGGGACTGTTTGTGGGTGATACCTACTGTTAGCAATAGAAGCGGTTCTGTTGGTTCTTACAATTTCTAGATATCTAACAACACTGGGGATCCGCTGTACTCTGTAAGATTAGCATTCATAAAAAGATTTAAAATAAATAATTACAAGAGGATCAGCTACAAATTACCTACCGCACTGTGACACAGATTATTGGACTTCCAGTGCGGGGTGCGGGAGTGTGCGTGTGTGCTTGCAAGTGTGCGTTTGCCCCTTTTTCCAGCTGGGGAGGAGGTTATTAAACTATAAAAGGGCCATATTAGCATAAATTTACAAGAGCTCTTGTTCTGGCGGCATGATAAAAACCTGTGTTACCTTTGCATTAACACTGAATTGCTTGTTGTGCTTTTGGCAATGACAGATAAGTCAGTGTAATTCCCCATTGCAACGGAAATGATGCTCCAGATTCCAAACGCATCCTGAAGATGTCACTGACAATAATCTTCAAAGAACGGCCAGCGAAAGTGGGCTGTATGTTTGCAGGATGATATACTGCAAATGACAGGAAGAATTATGCGAGTGAAGACGAATCTGTAACATATTATTAAGCAATTTCACGAGAATAACAGGGATAAAAGGATAATGGATGAGGGTGTCATTATTACCTTCATGTAGAGGGAAAGCAAAAGCAAAGGTAGAGAGACAAGATTAATTGAGGAAGGGTGAAGCATTCATTGCTCATCAGCTCTTTTGTACTCTCTGCTCCTGAAATTCCAGACAAAAAAAAAAAAAAAAAATTGCTCAGGGCTGCATTTTAATGCAGCTGGCAAGACAGAGCAGAAAACTGACAGGGCACTTTTTAGTCACCTCCCTGTTTCCATAAACACACAATGGCTATTACTCCTTGACTCTTCCTGTGGTTGGAGCAGTAAGCCAGTGGGATGTTCTGTTTATCACAGCTACTGTTTTTAATTGTGCTCCCAAACGAGGCAGCTTTATCTGTCGATGATGCAGAGGTCATTCTCCACGCATTGTTTGCAAGTGTAAGCAGACTGTACATAATGGATGTCAGCAGAAGTGTTTCCTCTGAACACAAAGGCAAACTGGATTGTCCTGTAGCATTAGTGACAACAGAAAATTATGTCAAGGTACAAGACTTTGCAGCTGTTTAATATACAAGATGAAGAAACAGGAAGTGATTTGGCAATTGCGCAGACCAATCCCTGAGCTGGAACTTGAGAGTAACTCCTGTTGAAGTCAAGTTTTGCTTACTCAGGGAGCTATTGCTGGGTCAATAATTTCAATTACCTGTCTGATTGCCAGTCTTATTTTCTGTACTTTCTCCAAGAAGCAGTTGATTTTACTGCAGAATATGTTTTTAAAAATATATCACATGCTTTTAAAAAGTACGTAGTATACAATAACATTTCTATAATTATTTAATGCTATGTAGATATAAAATGTTTTCCCCTGAGAATGATATTTTCTCTGTATGTATTTTAATATCAAAAGGAATGTCAGGAACCATGATAATTAAGCACATATAACTATTTATTTTCAGATAATGAATTTTAAGCCTGCATAGCTTTTAAAGAAGTTGTCAGTTTTCTTTATTTTCTTTTCTGTGTTTATTTCAGATAAGAAGGGGTTTTGGTAGTGTAATCAGAGTTGTTGGTTTTTTAACTGATAAAAATCATTGCAAAGTTTTGACACCAAGACAAAGGGAAGGAAATTAATTTCTCAGCTATAAGGAAAATAATGAGTGAGATTTTTAGGAGCTTTAAGGGAGACAAAACCCCTTAGTTTGGTAAGAAGAAAAAAAGGGGAAATGTGCCTCCATTGCTTGTTGTTGTTTCTAGTAGTGAAAATTGGTTTTAACTGATTAAGTTGCGTTTTCTTTAAGCTGACCTGCTCCAGATATGAAACATGGACACTGGGGGAGCGGGCTGTTTTCTGCTACCTCATGCGTAATACCAAGGCAAACAGCGAAGGAAGAGTTCTAAGGGACAGAAGTAGGTCAGCAGCTCGGATAGGTTGGGCGGAGGCTACATTTTATTACAGTAAGCTTATTGATCATGGAATAATATGTATGAAAAGAGTAGATAGCAATTTTACTCAGTATTACGCTTTAATGTATTAATAGAAGAATATGAGAAGGTTGTTTCAGCAGACTGAGTGCTGTGTGGTGCATCAAAGGATGCTGTGAGGAGCCTTACAGGAGCTGTGCGTTCTGTTCAGGTTCATTACAAAGGTTTTCTAAATAATCTACAGGATCTCATGATTAGATATCTGTCACAATAACCTGCTTGAACAACGTAACTTAGAAACTGGGTCATCTGACAGGTAGAACACATTTCTGTACTTGATAGTTCAGATAATGTTCCTTTCTGTGGATTTTGCTCATTCGTGGTGTGTATTACAGCTAAGTTTAAAAGTCCAAAATCACTGCATTATCGATGTGGGATCAGATAATCCTAGTGGATTTTGCTGTTTATGTTCAAAGCACTTATTGCTAAAGCAAATTCAGACTGCACAAGATATCTGACTGGAGAGGTTTGTGTCAGTCTCGTATCTTATTTTGTATTTCAAACGTAAATGAAAAGTTACCTTGACATAGTGTGTGCTAGTCATCATTTTTTTTTTTTTTCCCTAACATCACCACAATCTTTGCCCAGAGCACATGGTAAATTTTTGACTTTATGAGAGGATTGGAAGATCCTGGTCTCTCTTGCCCCAAGGGAGAGAAGTTGGTTCATCAGCCCTACTTTTCTCTTGGCTTAGCCTGTTCAGTTCCAGTTCTCTGCAGTGTACTGTCTTACAAAACCATCCAAGAAACACAGGGAAAGTGAGAATCCAGTTCTGTTCCCCTCTTCCCATCACAGCTCAATGTAACGTTTGTTTGACTTCAGTGTACCTGCATACTAGAAAGGGAAAAAAGGGAGGGAGGAAAGCATTTTGCTTCCATATTTTACTTTTCTGTGACCAGTAATACTCAAAGCAGCACAGTGTAATTTTTCATGACTCTATCTTTAACCTAAGCCTCAAAGAAATGTATTTAGCTTTGCAGGTAAAACGCAAACAAAAACAAGTTTGCATTTTTTCTCTGTTTGGCTTAATGGCTTGCTGAAAATTCTATATGCCTCAATTTTACAATATCAATGTGTGGCATGCACCTCAGGTAGCTTACAGTTACTGGTGATTGTGTGCAAACAGGAAAAATCCGTTCAGATTCTCAGCTGAGTTTGCATGACTCATAGTTATAAAATAAATCTCCCAAACTGTTCATTCATAACCTGAGCTAAGTAGGGCTGAAGAAATTCACTGTGCAAAACTGGTTTGATAGCAAGTTTTGGAGCCATATCTGAACTGATGTGTGTGCATACTGAAATGAAGAGTAATTCTTGCCCAGGAAACTAGAGGGGTATCCTGACAAGACATAGCAATGCCCTCTATGACATCACTACCTTTCAGGGTGTATTTACAGAATGCAGTGGTATAACAAAAGATCAGGATATTATGGTTATATTTTGTCTGTCCAATGCCCTCTTCTCTCTATATTATTATCTCCTCATTTGAATAGGTGATCACTTTTTTCTGTCATTGTGACTGGTGCTGCTCTCTACACTTTTTCATGTCAAAACAGTGATGTTTCTCCAGTCAGAGTTCTTTTAGATCCAAAGGTACTGAAATCAGTGGAAAGATCTAAAATGAATTCAATGGGTTCTGGATGAGGCCTAGTCTTACTAAAATCAGGCAGATCTGCAAATCTGATTGAATGTTTTGCAATTTAATGTCCATGAAAACGGTCAGACATCAGTGGGCTCGAGAGTACTGCCATGCTCCTTTTAGTAGGGTCACACAGGAAAACACAGGCAGTTAATGAATATAGGTTCCAGCTAACTGTATTAATGTTCATACCATTATGTTAATTTTTCTTGAAGTAATTTGTTGAAATATGTGATGTTTCACATCAATATTGTCCTTTTCCACCTCCATGCCCTCTAGTGGACAATGGAACTTGTTTTTGTCAGAATCCAACACATCTGGGATAGACATTACCCATAAGCTTGATTTCTTCATTGGAAGTGATGTTTTCATGTAAAACGTATATATTAGAATGTTTTACTCTTCAGTTGGGATCCATTTAATTTTTCTGTTCTGGTGTAGGAAAATGTTGCTTCCTTACGTTATTTTGTATAACCTTGTTAAATATTGGGATATTTTGGGAGTGTTTTTCTCAGTCTCATAAATATAGATCCCACTAGGACTAGACCGAAACTTCCTGTATTCCAAGGTTTTAATAATAATGTTGAAAAATCATATTTGTTGGCGTATTCTACTTGAAAATGACAAGAAGGATTTTAAGTGTTCAGGTTTTTATAGAATTAAATGACATTTTCCATTGTAAAAATATCATGTTTTTTCATATTAAAAATACTCAAAGTTTTCGTGCTGATTGAGAAAGCAGTTCCAACAGCAATCAACTGATTTTTTAAAAACTCTTCCAAGAATAATGCTCTCACTGGATTTTTTTTTTTTTTAAATACAGTTTGGTTATCTTACTTTCCATGATAAATGTGCAACAATGTAATGATACAGGAGACTCGTGTTAATATTGGACAGTTGCACTGGCAGGTGGAAGTGTCCACAGATAGAGTCACTGTTTTCGTTCATGGAAGTATTTCACAAATAATTACGGCATTATTCTATTTATGTTTTGCAATGTTTTAAATATATGATACCATTGACTCTTAAGGTTAAATGGTCAATACCAAGGAGGAGAAATGTGCATATCTAGTCCTCCTCAAAAGCAAATAGGTGTTTCTTTCCAGCAGTTCCTTATAAAAAAAGTGATATACACTCTTCCACGGGAAGAGCAAGTAGTATCAGTTGGTAGGTTCGTGATATTGGGCACTTGTATGTAAAATACATTTGGTCTCTCTGAAGCTCCTCCTTCGATCTTCCAAACATAACAGCTGTTAGGAGCACTCAACAATTTTGCTAACAAGTCCAAAATCAGTATTAATATTAATAATAGCTAATGTACCTTATTTAGATGCTCTGTTGACTGATTATATGAAAATTTCTTATTTTATATACTGTTAAAGTTCTAAATTATTTATAGTATCTTATATAAAATGGATTATTCTGTCAGCAACACTGATACAGCTCATTCAATAAATTTGTTAGGAGAGCATAGCCATAAACATAGGAAATTATTCCCTCCAGTTTAGTCTTCCTCTCTGTAATTCTGCTATAGCTTCCTTTTGGCTAATAATTTTTGGCAGAAATGGCAGGCAAATTATTGTGGTAATTCTGCATTGCTCTCTGCGTTGGAGGTATATCCTCCTCATCAATTCAGTTTCCTTGCTTTTCTTTCAAAGGGGAAACACCTTTCCTCACTGGATTTAGAGTACAAAATGGAAAAAAAAAAAAAAAAGAAAAGAAAACCAAAAAAATCTCAGTAGAAATAAAGGTATTGAAAGGAGATTTTGTGCTTTTAGCATGTACATAAATGCTCAAGTGTTCCTACATTCCAAGATGATGTATAGATTTAAATTACTATTATGTATTTGACAGAGGTAGCTGAAAGAGAATATAACATTATCATAAGATATGGTGATTATCATTAAATTTGGATAGAAGAAAGTTGGGTGCTGATCATGATAGGAAAAAGGTTAATATTTTAAAGTGAGGCTAAAGGTTGACAGGAGAAAAATTGAGTTAGTTTGCAAAAAAGAAATTTGTTGCTTTAAGTGAAAATTGGGGTCAAAAGGCCAGAGCTCTCTGCTTCTACATGAATGAAATAAATTAAATAATACCCCCATAAAGCAGCAAGTGTACAAGCTAATAATAAAATAGTACATGGTGGTTTTGAAGAAGATACTGTCTAAGAGGAAAATTCTGTACAGAAATGCTGTTTCAGATCAGTGGGTTGGCGTTTCTTTGTGTTACCATTGTTTTCAAATGGAACAGCTTTTTCTTCAGTTGGAGGCATTTAAATTATTACAGGGCCTTTAATTATTAGGAAAGGAAGTAATTCTGGTGTTCAGAAAAATTACAGTTTTAGGAGTTACGTCTTGTCTACTGGAAGTCCCTGGCATTTCAGATAGGTGCACTATTCCGTGCTGCTTCATGACCTAACAGTTGGGTGATGTTAGACGACATTTCACCATCTCAAATCAACAGGAGTTGACTATGTTTCCTTGGTCAATGTGTGGTAATACCTGTGTGTATGGCTAAAGACGTTGCATCAATCTGTAACTAGCCATATGAATATACCAAATATAGCAGATGATAGGAAACTTGTTCATCTCATTGCCCTTCATCATGTCAATCAGTACTCTCAATGGGCAGAGCTCATCAGCTAGTCTACTGTCATCGTATATAGGTATACCTATGGCATACTGTTTTTACTCTAATAATAACCCACTTTTTCTCTGTTTTCTTTTTCAAACCAATGGAAGTAAAATTAAAATTACTTAAAAAAAAGTTAAACTTTCCAGTATTTCGTTTCCTGCCCTCTTAAGGTTTTTAGCAGTTTAGGTAGCTTATGTATCAAAATGCTGAAAGGTTCTGTGACACCTGCTTCTATTGTCCCATCCTTCAGATTTCAAAGTTGGTTTGGGGATTTTAGGCTGAATTATATGTCCTTTTGCATCTACATTGTTCTCAGAAGCGTAGTTGCCTCTAGAAGAAGTGTTCACAGAAGAGGTTTCCAACTGGATACATGCAGCACCTCACTTCCATTCACATTTGTCCTCCCAGGTCTACAAACAGTTTTTGAGCAATGACATGCTCCACTGTGTATCCTGCATGAACTTTACAGGTTGGGACCCTCAGTGTGAGTTACAGGCTTGGCTGGGAGATTGAGGTCAGCAGATCTCACTGGCATTGGCGGTGGGTGCTGCATCCAGTTTCCATTTCTTTATTTCTTTTTCAAAGTTCTAGCCATAGTATTTAAATTGTGAAAGAGAAAATTATTTTTGTCCTCCCAAGTAAGTAAGACAATACCAAACTGAATATCTAATATCTCAAAATGGAAAAAAAAATCTAGTTAGTCATCAGGTTAAAAAATTTATTGTGTCTTATTTGTTTGGACCATCTCATCCATACAGAAACATCATGGTGGCTGTGGCTTTATTCAGCCTATATTTGGCAGCTGAATCTAGATATTACCCTTCTGTATGGGGTCATAGTTTGTTTTAAAAGAGTTATGTATGAATTTTCTCTAAATTGCAGCAGAGGGTCATGAATTAGTGTCTAAATGTGGGCTTGACAAGATTATTATAGTCTCTATTTCATGCCAGAAACAAAGATGAATAGAGATAGCAAGCTTTTAAACAGACTTTCTGACATCTATAATGTCAGCAGAGAGGGAATGAATGGCAGGATGCAGTAACAAATCCTCATTTTTGTTGTTTTATAGGGATTAGATGGGCCTACACTCATTCATAGATTTTCCCTAAAATAGTAATCTAAGTTTTGCACGAACCAGTCATTTTCCATCCCAGTTACCTTTCAAATCATGCAAATTGTTTACTAAGATGTACATATTAAGATACACGCGCTGGATGCAAAATGTACTTTGATTTGCATTTACAAGTACATAGGATACACTTAGCTAACATTTTATATTTTTCTTTTAGCTGAACATATATTTTTAATAATTTTGTTTGTTTCTAGATGTAGTAATTTGTTCTAATGCTTTTTGGGGAAACTACTTTTTGGTTTTTAAATAGTCATTTTCAGCCTCTCTTTCTGTGGATTTACTGATTATCAGATTTCTGGAGCAGAGATCTATGTTAGCAATTTTTTATTATTACATTTTTGAAGCGGAAATCTGTGTTGGCAGTTTGTGAATGAGAAACACAAGATGCCTACAGGTAACAGTCATTTTTTCACTATGGCACCTTTGAAGATATATGCTCAAAATTTTCATTTTTGTTTGTTTATTGTCTATGTGTAAATGGAAAGAACCACCTATGTTGAGGCCATAGACTCTAATACTTCAAAAAAACCAACAACTGTAGTTCTTAGGTATGAATATTTGTTTCCATTTAGGCAGCATGAACAGCCCTCCCCTTGAGACTCTGGCAGGTTTTGACCAAATGATAATACAAGCCCAAGTGTGATGGGTGTGAAGAGACGTAAAGCTCAGTGAATCCAGCTTCTTTGAAATGATGAAAAACAGATAGCATGAGTCATACATTTTTGTAAGTTTAGCTCTCCTAATGGGTGCAAATATTTTTAGATCTATGTATATACAGGAAAAGAGTGTGTATACAGAGCAGCAAATGCAGCAAAAGCATACCAAGTATAGCAAGTACAGACCTTTTTTTACTTCTTGTGTAATTGCTGGCATTAATGGTTTTATTGGTGCTCCTTTTTGTTAAAGGCAAGACTTGACATTAATGGAAACCAGCATGAAGTGCTACTAGCATTTAAAAATGATTTTCTTTTCTTTTTTTCCGAAAAGGTATGTAATTGAAACAAAAGGCATCCTAATATATATATTTTTTTTCCTTGAGCCCATCCTGTCAGGCTGAAAGCATGAAAGTTATTTTCTGGTGGTGTGATTAGATTGGGGCTGAACTCTCCAGCTGGCAGGCCTGTCTGCGACTGGCGGCGGCCTGTCCCCAGTGCTTGTCATTTCCTGACGCGCCTGACAGGATGGGGACAGCAGCCCCAGACAGGTTCATTAGATGGTGTTTTCTACAGCTGGGCTAAAAATAAAAAAAAATAATAATAATAAAGTAAAGGAGGCCATGCTTTGTCAAGGCCCAAGCTGTAGAGGCCCTGTTTGTTGGTTTAAAGCAAGGCCTTGTTTTGACAAATTCTGATCTGTGCAAATTTTAGATTTTCTGACACGTTTTTGTTTTCTTCCCCTTTGGCCTGCACTCCTTGCACTCTGCCTTGTTGCTGCTTCAAAATCCTAACACTGGCTTCCCCTGAGAGCCAGGAGCATGCTTGCTGAGGGCCTGCAGGAAAAGGAGAGCCGCTACAGTAAAACAGCAATAAGTGTTCATTTCCATGGTGATCAGCCCAATGGCGCAAAAAACAACCTTGGGACTCTCAATAAGCCAATTACTAGAAAGGTTAAGAGTTTTATAGTGCCAGAAACATGCCATCTACATGAGAAAATAGTATCATTACCAGCAATCCACGCTGTTAAATACATTGCGGTTTGGTGGTGCCAGAGATGTAAGCTGTTTCTATTGTATTTTTGGAAGCTGCCAGAGTTTTGTGATGGTGTTGTCAGGCTTTGATGCAGTGTGACAAAAATATATGTGATTATAGATTGTAAAACAGTTAAAATCAGTAATAAAGCAATTTGATGGCATTAGGCATATTGAGTGGTACAATACAAACTTAATGGATTCAAACTCTGAATTTCTTACAGATTTGTATAAGACCTATGCTTTATATTTTTATCATAAAGACAAAAGCTTTTCACATCATCTGTGATTAAAGAATCTCTTATAAAAGATTTTTGAAAAGAAAAAAAATGCTTAGAACCTTATTTTTTCTATTCCAATTAGAAAGAATCTATTGAATGGTTTAATTTTCAGGCTGCTGACTGACTGTCTTGTGACTCCAGGGTTATACCTGCTGTTTTCCACAGGGACTGTCACTTGAGTCCAGATATTTTAGGTGGCTAAGACGCATCTTTCCAGTTATTAGAAAAAAAAAAAAAAAGAAAATATTAGTATAGTTTCAAAAACATTTTCTTGCTTCCTTTGCCCCTCTCCTTAGAACTGCAGAGACCATTACAGCCTTTAATGTTGTCTGCATTTAGCTGCTTGCAGGGTGAGCACTGCAGCTGAAAACCAAGCCCTTCATTCACAGAAATCCTACCACTTACCTTTCCTTTGTATTGTTAGTTACTGCTGCTTTAGTTCATGGTCTCTATGACAACTGTTTAAATTGGGATGGGCAACTGTCATCTGGAGTATTACTGAGAGAAAAGTGTTAGTGAGCACACAGTTTCATAGATAGAGCATTTCAATATAATCCAATTTTAATTGAGCTCCAGAGACTTTGATGTGCTGCCGAAGGTTGGGAGAGAGCTATTCCAGGGAGAAATTAAAGCAGCCCAGCAAGGCTTCACTACTCCAGACTGTCACCATTTTAAATAAGCATTAGCATCAGACTTAACCTTCGCCTATGAAACATCTCCCTTTTTTTTTTTTTCCAGCTTTTTGCCTTTTTTTTTCCAATATGTATAAAGCAAAGTCACTTTCATCTTTTTATATACATTTTTATATTTCCTTGATTAAGTTTGAAAAGCATGTACTGGACCTGCGATGCATCTGAGGCTGCTTATTGGACCTTGCATTGCAGTTCATGGAAAGAAATAGAAGCAGAGTGAGGATTAGTTTGCAACAGTCAAATGGCATATGTTGGATTTTCTCTCAAAAACTGGTCCAAAAGTAACCCATCCTTGTGCTAAAAGTTAGATTGGGACTTATTTTATATTGCTTTAATCATGAGTTTTCTTTAATGTAGATAAAGAAAAGCGTATATTTCAAGGTAAAGTCTTTTACTAGCAAAACACTGTTTTTTCTATAGTTATGTGCTCACTGGCTTTTTCAATTGCTGTTGCTTTTGAGCAACATAGTCAAAAATAGTCAATTACAGTAACAATTATCAGTCTTAATCTCTTTTCTTTTGCACAGTGATGAAATCAGGTGACTGTAAACTTTTGAACAGTTGAGTTCTTTCCTCCTATGATTGCTTCAGTTAATTAAACTTTACGATCTTTTCATACCATTTTATTTTACTCTCACAAATATGTGTTTATGTAGAATAAACTTCTACAATGAAAGAACATAATAAGAGTGCAAAACTGAGGATCACTGTATGTTTACAAGTAATTTAACATACATGGGACAGCATTATATGTTAGAGAGCTAAGACGCATTTTAACATGATTAATTTTCATTGCTTTTAATTTACCTTTTTTTCCCCCCTTTTGGTCTGCCTTTCTTGGCTTTCATTGAAAGAAAACCAAATCTGCAAGCTGCTGAGCTCTTGTTTGGGATGCTCAGCTTCTACTGGAAGCTATAGGAGTTGTGATTCTCAGCTGCAAAGAAAAGGTGCATCTTACAAAATCTTTCAATAGTCTATCAGACTATTACATAAGACGCTTGTATTCTTTAGAAGGAATGTGATATGCATCAAATCTGGACCTAATGGTAGGAGAAATGAAACCAATCACCTTATCTGTCTATAGGAATTAATAGGGTTTATTGTGTACTGAAGCAATTAGCCTGTTACCCACATTAAAAAAAAAAAAGAAAGAAAGAAAAAAAAAGAAAAAAAGAAAAAAAGAGTTTAGATTAGTCTAAAAATTCGAATAGTAGGCTTTTGTAATCTGTTGAAAAAAATGTAGAAATATCAAATCTCTTCATAAAGCTTGAGGCAAAATCCATATTATTAGTATATTTCTTAACTGAGCAAATATTAATAAATTTATTAAGGTTATATGAGGGAAGCTGCCTAGACTGAGATTGGCACGCTTTTTCATAGTAACATACTAGGTCCATAAAATCCAAATGTCTGCTGCGGCGCAGCTCATATTGGACAAAAATGTAGGAGCATTCACACAAAGCATCTCTGTAAGCTGACAGGTGTTGCAGTAATTTCATGCTGGGAACCTGGAGTTCACCACAGGAAAGACTGTGAGTATGCCCAAATTTATGGCATGCAGGTTTGCATTCCAGTTGGCTGGAAGTCCAAAGAGGAGGGAACTGTATATTAAATCTGCTATAGCACTTCTTTCCCTTGCTATTAGAAGACTGTATGTATGTGCCCCAGAATCTGTCTTCAGTAGGTAGCTAAGCAGACTCTTAATATTCCTCCTCATTTAGATGAGAATTTTTTTGTACAAGATTAGACACCCCAAAAAAGTTGTACTTATCTACCATTTTGACTTCTACATTGCTCAAAGTAAACAAGCTGATTGCTAGCTACATGAAAGTGCAAATAGAATATACCCAATGCACATATAGAAAATATTCCATAAATTGCTACATGTATGGAAAAAAAAATCATTTATGAGATTGCTATGTACAGTTTACATTTGATACATGTTAGTTTCTGCAGTTTATGTATTTTGTGCTGATTTTTCAGTGTTTAATTACTGTATTTGATAGAACGATTGTTCCTTTAAGCAAGTATAGAATGCCTCTGTACTTTTTAATATTAAAGCAAAAGAAGTGTAATGAAATGCAGACTAATTAAATGATTATTTAGTTACAGTTAGTGCTGTTTGCAAGCACTCCAAGTTAAAATTCTCAGAAGAAACATTGCTATGCTTTCCTTTGATAGAGTTAGTAACATGAGATAATACTCTGTATATTATAATAATAAAAAGTGTATTAGAATTTTGGTCATTATAGGAGTCTGTGGATCCGTTTTTTTCCAGTGCCTTCTCCTTGTCTTCTTCAGCAGTGCAAAATAAACTCATCTTTTATTCATATTAAATGGGTAAATAAAGAATCAGTTGGAGTGGCAAAATAGTAGGAAGATGAAGATGCTTTGATATATATTCACCATAATTCATAGACAGTGTTCTTTGGGGCCATTAGAAGCTGACATAATGTAGAGCAGTCCTGAAAACATCAAGCAAACTGACTTCCAGCAATCTAGTGGCTGATAGGAGGGGGACAAGTTAGATTTGGAGCCCTGGTCACAGCTGAGCATGTGGCTGCTGTTGAATTTTGAATTTCTTGAGGATTATGTCTGTCTGTTACAAACTGTAATACCGAAAGTTTGAGGGTAGTGAGCATGTTGTAGATATATAGTATCTATAATTTTATAAAACCTTCTTTTTGCTTATAAAAATGAATTTTAAAGATAGCTAACATTTAAGAAGTAGAAATAAATCCAATTATATTCCCACATGCTGGGATTAATGAAACAACTTTTGTATATGAAGTTAACAAAAAAGTCATGTTGGGTTTTGTTCAATCTTGTATAGGGAGCGATATTTGGAAGCAAAACTTTAAAAAGCTCCATAGTAGAAAAAGATTTTACCTGCTAATTACCTATTTAATTTTTATCTCTTGAGTTCTGCACTGAATAAATGAAAGGTGAAACTGTTTAAATCCAAGGTACTTATATCTTCTGTGTGATGCTCAGATCACATCAGAAAGGACATTATCTTTCTACCTGTCATTTGATAGTAAATGGGTAATGTTTCACAAAACTGAATTTTTACACTTTTCTTAAAACCAATTATAGTACCTTCAGTTATTGTAATGTTAAGGATTTGCATCATGATACACTGTAGTCTTTAGACATTTCTCATTGTGCTGGACTTTGGAGTAAATATATTGGTATGCAAGTTCTGCAGAAAAGGACTCTGCGGATTTTATGATGTCTTTATTCTTGGGAAAAAACATATAACATATTTTTGGATACATGTTCTTTAGTCCTCAAACTATTCCTGTGTTTTTTGCTTTCATTGAGATCTAAAACTTGATTGACTCACTTACCCTCAGTGCAAGGCAAAAACTAATACACATGAGGACAAAGCACCAGAAGGCACAATTTTAGAATGTGGAAGAATGTGAGGTTCTTCTATACCTTTCCAATACCACACTCACCCAGAAACTGGAGAGATTTTTTTTGTTTGTTTCTTGCCTATTTTTGAAGGGAATTGAATTTTTTCTTTACATTTCTATTCCCTTCTCCAATCGTTATTTAGAAAGTAGAGCAGCAAGTAAAGAGAATGAGTCCCAGGTACAAACTATCTCAACACCATGACCTCTGTCTGGTGTTTCCCACAAGACAGGCAACTCATATAGCCCCAAGCCAGCCAGTGGGAAGCACTGGGCAAATAGACTTCTGATTAAAACATGCTGTCTGTTTAATGTGTCTGAATCTAGGCTCACAGTTTGGAGACCTGAGCATCACTGACTATTTTTCTCCCTCATGGGGAAAATGATTTGTGCTTAAGACGTACAACTACAAAAGAGCTTGGTTGATTTTTGTAGTTCAGTTTTGAGTGTTTGAGAGTTTGATTTTGGGAGGAGCGTAAGTCATAATGGGCATCCCTCAGTGAATGAACATGTATTATAATAACTGAAAATAGTGTGATTATTTTACCTTCTCAACACTATTTCCATTCTGTAGCCCCACTTCAAAAAAGACTCTAGTCTCATGGCACCATGCCTGAATCTGTCCCTTTGCCACCTCCACCTACCCAGAAACACATTTTCTCCCTTCCCACCTCTGTCGCTTCTAGGTAGGTCCTGGCCAAGTTCAAGCTAGCACAGTAGAGAAATGCCAGAAAGCTGTTGGATAATGAGTAATAAATTAACCACGTGATTGGTGGTATGAGACAGACTGTGCTGATGGGACAATCCCTGCAGGAATGTGGCAGGAGCAAGAGAGCTTCTCTCTCTACTGCTTGATCAGTTGTATGCACGCAGGAACTTGCTGGGAGCTGCGTGCCTTTTTTTGGAGCAGAATGCAGCTGGAGCAACTGATGTTCTCCCTACTCACCTATATGAAGCTCAGTTGAGAGTAGCTGTGAGGTGCTCATTTCCAGCCCAGCAATGATCTAGAGCAGGCAACACCATTTGGAAGGATGTGATTTGGGTTCAGATGCGTTTGAGGTGGTGTGGAGCTGAATCTATACACCCCTCCCAACTCCTCACTTCAAACAACAGAGAACTTGTTTGTTTTCATGCTGGTGTTTGAATGTAGTCCTTCAATTTTCTTCAGCTGAAACTGTGACAAATTCTGTCAAATCTAATGATATTTCAAGTTAAATAAATCTGCATTTATCTGTCAAGTGGCTATTCAATGAATATATGCCCAACTTCAGTTACAAGTTACAAGCGTTTTATCAACACTGCCTTCTCCATGGATCTTTGAGCAGCACAAGTGCTTTCTTTCTGTTGTTTTACTTTTGCTAAGGAGGTCCAAAATGAACCACTTGGCAGAAAAACAACCTCTCCATTTTTAATCTTGAGAAAAAAAGTTCTGTGTTTTGTTCAGATCATATCAATTTTATTTCTTTTTTTTTTGCTTGTTCAGTCAACCAAAAAAGTAATTTGCACAGTTCTACTGGAAAAAAAAATTGTCTTTCACTGCATATGATGCTGAAGCAGAACTGCTCAGAGCAGTTTGAGTGTAAATACTGAGATCACCACCAGCCTGTTTGGATTAATCTCAAAACACTTTATATAGACTCAAAATGGAAACAGCAGTTCTGTTATGATTTCTCATTACAGTTGTGCCTCATTTCCCTTTGTTGCCAAAGTCAACACAAAATCATCTTAAACTTTGTGAGATGAGAGGCATAATCTGCTTCAATCCCTTTACTGATGAGAACTAACTGTTCTTCTCTACTTTGTATAGGAACAAAAAATTTTCTGCAAACTTTTTCTTTTGAGTTGGACTGTGCTTCAGTGGGTCTTTCTATGCCATGAGAATATGTTTATCTTCTGCTTCTCCACATACGCTGTTGGCCCAGCCAGCACAATCGGCTTTATATCTGCTTTATGAATTCTTAGATCAGCTGAAACTTCTACTTAAAACAGTAATTGTTGGAACTTAGTTTTAAAATACAACCTACAAAGGCCGTCATCTACCTTTTCTAAGGTGATATGGTCTAAATCTGCTATGTATTCATAGTTATATTCTTCAAAAAAATGTCAGTCCATAGCCAGCATTCCACGATTTGCCTAAGTTGACATTCTGCATGTAGTAAAGGAGGGAAACCATACAAAAGCAGGCAGACGTGCACACCCATAAAATGAATGATAAAAATAAGTTTTTTCAGAGCGTTGTGTTCATAAAGGTAGTATCTACCTGTGTCAGTAGCAATTATCCTTATACTTAAAACCATGCATTTGTGTTTCACAGAAGCAGAGCAGTTAGAAATAATGCATTTAGAATACTTATGATTTTCTCTTTGCATTATTATCATCAGGATGTTAACATTTAGCAACAGTGTTTCCATACCTAGGGGTAGAGTTTTTACGCCAGTAACCTTACTGCTGCTAGTTCTCAAGAAATCCCCATATCTTTTTCATTACTTTTTCCTAGAGCACAAAATAATAACATTCAAAGCAATCTTACGAGTGTAAAGAGGAAAATGGCCTGAAAATGGGCCAACTTCAAGTAATATTTCAGATGGTTGAAAATGAATGTGGGAATAAGAACATCAGTTACCGTCAGCTGAGCTTTAATGGGTACTAAAGCTGTATGCTGACCATAGAAATCAAATTTATAAAAGGTTGGGGTGAGCAGAACCTCATGTTTCAAGAAAAGAGGCCTCTTGAATGCTTAAAAAAACATTGAAAGTAGAAGTATAATCTGAGAGAATTTGGCAAGGAAGTAAAGCCCAAAACCACAAAAATAATATCTACATTTTTTAGATCCTTGAGGAGGAGGAGAAAAATGAAGGAGGAGTGCCAATATTTATTTAAAAAAAAAAAAGTATGAAAAAGATTTTAAAAACTGATGTGGACTTAGAAATTACAATGGCACATAGTACTCAGCTCATCCTTCAGAACATAGAGCTGTTTGGGGGAAAGCTTTTAAGGCTTACAAATAAAGAAGCATTTAATGTAGAAGCATACCATAAGTAGTGGAGTAGAGAGCTTAATATAAAGAGACATTGAGAAAGTATTGCTAGAGTGAAGTATGCAAAGTAAAAATGAAATTATGGCACATTGTTGAGATTTTAGAAGTGGCTTTTGGAATTGAAGTAGAAGATGATCTTACAGTGTCTAAAAGTTATACAAAAAAGAAAATGGTAAAAAGTCAGTGAAACATTAGGATATTAAATTCATTTGAATTGTCCTTCCCATCTATCTACATTCTTGGTTTCCTGCTTTAGAAAAGCAAAATGCAAGCTGCTTCATCATTTGAACTTATCTGCTTTTCAAATTTCTTAGTAGAGATATGTGTTTTCTTTCCACATTTATGTGTCTGAATAGGACATATTCCTTGTTATAGTGTATGCATATTTTTCCTGCTAAATATGAAAGTTTGATCATATTCAGTACTTTGTCAGACATTTGGGAATTATATACGGCTTACTCAATATGATATTTCGTAAGCTCTGTAAGTCTGGTTACATGCCACTAATGTCTCTCATTTCAATCTATGTTTAGAATACAGTGAGCGATCATGCAGTCCGCCATGTATTTGTAGCAAGCTCCATGTTGTTGTGCGGTTCTTGAGAAGGTTTGCTGTATGGGAACAGGAGCTATTATTTTTTTAACCCATGAAGATCTACAGTCAGAATTTCACATTTTCCTTGAAGGAAATTGTGATGTTAACAAACACTTGAAGGAGGGAAATCCAAATCTCTGACAGTAGAGGAGATGATGATTTTAAGTAATCATTTTCCTTTTTTTGCAACTTCTAAAAGCACACAATGAGGCTAAAATGCTTTATAAATAACTCATGTGTAACTGAGTCATATGCATAAGCATGTTTTTGTAGGTGGCTCTAGATAGCTTTCTGATGAAGTACCTATTCACTGTGGTCTGTTTTTGTGAATTACTCCATGTTTTTTTGGCACATATCTACTTACATAAAACTTTGATCGAAACAATGTGCCAGATAAGTTCTTTTAAGTTTATGATTATTAAGCTATGAAATAGTTAATGCAAAATTAACTACTGCATTGTGACCAAAGAATAGTGTTGCTTGCTGTTTCAAATGTATTTCAAGTGTTTTTCCCATAATGATGGTTTATTTTTTCTTCCCTTCCTTTGCATCTTTTTTCTTCTTTCCTGCCTATCCATGTACAAATTTGTATTTATTTATTTATTTATCGTTATGCACTATAGGCCCTTTAGCTCACTGTATATAAAAAGCAAGAGATGTCACTTGTCATTTGGAACTGTAGGCCTGATACTTTTCCTCCAGTTATGCCTCCTTGTATCTTAGAGATGATGCATACAGGCTTCAGAAAGTAGATGAATCTCGGAAAAGGATGAGGGCACTCCTGGAAATGTACTCACATTGAGAAGAGGAGAAAAGAATCAGTAACAGGAGAAAACTGAATGACTTATTGCATGCACGGGATATTTAGAAATGATCATAAAAGGCTTGCTTTTGTTTTGGAAACTGATCTTGCAAGACTAGTCAGAGGAAGCAGTTTTAAAACTGGAGACAGTTCTGCAGAAGTCTGGATCACCTTAAACTTAAAGCCTGAGTCTAAATCTCAAATCTAGCTTGCCTCAGTGTCTATTTTGTATTCAGCTGAGTCCTTGTGAAGGTAGAGATATTTGTCTGTGAAGAGCAGTCACAAAATTTTCTGCTGAACGTTTAGGAGCTAGAGCACAGATTTTGCCTAATCTGTGGGTTCTCCTTCGTGGGAATTGCACAATGAGAATTATTTTTTTATGTCATTCTATCTCTAAGAGAATCACAACTCTCATTAATAGGTTGATCTGGAAGACCTATATCTTGAAATTCTGGTGTATGTTTTAGGTTTTCTAAGTAGGACAGAGAATACTCTTTTTGCCAAAGATGCAATGCCATCAGAAGGGAAACTACGACCTCTAACCTCTAAAATTAATCAATATGCTTAAGATATGAAAATGAGAATGATCAGACTCTTCTGTTAGTAATTTGTCCCAGGGGAGCAAAGGGTCTTTCTTTTCCCTCTCTCTTTTTTTTTCATTTCATCTCTCTTGATCAAAATCCACATGGCCATGAAGGGGCTGTGAAAATGATGAAGTGACTGGAGCTTCTTTCTGCTGAGAGACTCGGCATTGCTCAGCCTGAAGAACATAAAGTTCAGGGGGAATCTTATCAATGTGTATAAATATCTGATGAAAGCTAATAAAGAAGAGGGAGCTCAACTCTTCTCAGTAGCACCTACTGACAGGACAAGAGGCACAATTTAAAACCCAGGAAATTTCACTTGAACACAGGAGAAGAAAATCTTGATATGAAGGTGACCAAACACCAGAACAAGTTACCCAGAAAGATTTTGTAGTCTCGGTCAGTGGAGATGCTAAAAATCTGACAGGACAATTTTCTGAGCAACTTGATCCAGATGACATTGCTTGAACCAAGTAGGGTGGAATAAATGACCTGAAGAGGTCCCTTCTAACCTAAATGATCTGTGATTCTTGGATACAGACTTCTTGATAACTCAGTAAGATGACCATTTATTATAGTTTTAGTATATACGCATAATGAAAAAAACAGTGGACTCTATTTTACATCCTCTTCAAACTTGGTGGTAACAGTATGAGACACAAATTTTCCTCTGCCCAGAAATCAAGAGAAACCAAAAATATGGTTGCCTCTACACTTTTGTACAGAATTGCAAGGATAGGTGAACTATGAAAGTTCATCATGTCCTCTTTTTTTTTTTTTTTTTCCCCTCTCAACTTTTTGTATTAAATTACTTTCCCTTCATCCTGGAAAACCAAGGCAGAGAAATTAGGCACATTCTGTTCTTCCAAACAACCTAATCAATTTGGCCTTTATTCTTCATCCCCATTTCCTTTCCCTCAATCAATTTTTCAAGGGAAAAACAAGATGCTTTGCTTTTGTTCTTTTTCATAACATAGGTGTGGGAAATGCTGGGTAATCAAAATGAACAAAGATTTCTTCTTCCTGTCTTTCCTTAAAAATTGGGACACATTGAGATAGAATCATAGTTGGATCTCACAGGTAATCTCTCTTCCAAAAACTGTAGATGATGAATGAAGAACGAAATACTAACGAAAACCCTATTCAAACTGTAAGTCCACTTTGTATGGGGATGACGAGCTTATTTTGTATTGAAGAAATCCAACTTTGCAAGCTTCATTAAAAAACAAACAGGCAAGGTACAACATGTAGTCAGTACATAAATGAGTTAGTTGTAGTGTAATTGCCAATGCTGAGGAAGACATGCTGAGTCTGGTGAAAATTGCAGCCCTGGACACATAGCTTAAAACATTTTAAATAGTGGAAAATGAAGGGAACTAAATAAAACTAGGGTTGCTGGACTTCTCAGGGGGCAGATTGTGAACATATAGCACAGTGCTTTTAAGCATATATCCCCAGACCTTTCAACCAAATAAAAAGATTACGTATTGCATTGGGTTGGGCTACCAGGATGCAACAGCATCCTACTAGACCTTGCTCAGTTAAGGCAAATTTGTCCAAATGCAAAGCCAATATTTGTTGAAATTTGAAAGATTACAGTTGAAGTAGTAGTAGACATAAATGTACAAGGAGGAATAAGGATAAATTATTGAAAGTTTTTTGTCTTGAGAGGAAAAAGAAAATGAAATAAATACCACATGGCAAAGACAATATCCAGTGTTGCCAGGTAACAGAGCCATCTAGAAGATAGATCTTATTTTGATGTCTAAACAAAGGACATGCCAGAGCTCTTTTCTTTAATACTGAAATAGCAGTGTCCAAGTTAATGAGAGAAGCAGCTACGCTTAAGCACTGAATAAAACTGTCTTTACCAAATGAAAAAGTATCTTCAAAACCAAAAATACACCTTCTGGCCATCATTAAAGAAAAAAAAATTCATTTGCTTTCAGAAAATGGCCATTTTATTTAGCAAGTTGGAAAGAATGACTCTGAGGATCACTCTCAGACCTTGAAGAAAATAATCTATAGGAACTTTGGAATTTTTCTGTGGAAATGCTGCAAAAAATAAACCAGTTCTACTATATGTAAGTGCAAGGCCCTTAGTGCTTTTGTTTTTTGACATTATTGGTAGGGAATGTCAAGAATAAGAAAGGAAATCAGGGAATAAATGCATTGAAAATAAAAACTAAAAAAAAATGCATGTTTTTGAATATAGTGCCTTTTGCACTAGATACAAACAAAGGTTGGCAAATGTTACAAGTATCAATTTTCATTGAAGAATTGGGTTATAATTAAAGCACTCTGAACCAGAAACCTGGTTCCAAATGACAAATTTCCATTGAAAACGTTAGGCTAAATTCAAATACAGAAGCACTAATGAATCACCTAATAAGGCTTTTTTTAAAAAGGAAATATTGAACAACAAAAAGCTATTCTTTTCCAAAGGCTTGGGAAATGACCATTCTTTCTATAAAGTTAGCAACATAGAATAGATAGGATTTGTACAGGTTGCTTTCCTTGATTTCTTTATAATGCTTGATTATGTGATTATTTAATTCCAAACACAGTAATCAAAAGAAAAGGGCTAGAATTGTAATGCTGTGATTGGTGCAATAAGATACCAAAAATGACGTGAAACTGTAAAAATAAGTCTCAATATGAAAGTGTTTTCCTTTGAGACTAAACTATCAGGGATGCTAACAGAATAGAAACTGATATTTCTCATGTTCTGGTCAATGTAATACTTCAAAATTCCAGCTGTAAGTTAACAGTTAATTTGTTATCAAAATCTGAAGAGTAGCTGAAGTAGACTTATGATCAAAAATGCACTGACTCTGAAAAAAAGAGATCTTGATTACATCAGAAATTAAAATAATGGAGCCTTCATATTTGGGCCAAGTAGGAAAACACTTCCGTTATGGTTCTGTTTCTTTTCAATAGGGTTTTCCATCTTCATATCTCAAACTACTTTACTAATCTAATCTAATTATGTGTCACCAATAGATGTCCTGTATTATAAGACCCTGAGGTTTAGGGATTGCTCATTCTATTAGGGTCACAGCTTCATCTTATTGCAATGAATGCTTGCAAATTTTTATTCTTAGTCTATTGTCTGGCCAGTGGACTTCTTACTATTTTTAAGACATCCTTATATTTCTGTTTAAGAGTCCTTTACAAGAAGAAATAAGATTTAAACCAAATAGTTACATCTTATATGAGAAACGAAAAGTGTGCTTAATTCCAATGTAGACATGGTTTGTTGCTTTTTGTTAAGAAGAGTTTATTTGTGACCTATCTAGAATTCCATGCTTAATCATAAAGTTTCATGCATTAATACATGCTAGAAAAAAAGTCTTCATAGCTGTTTTTAGGAGACAAAGTCATTAAACTATCAAAATAAAGAGCATTTACTTCAAATATAAACTACATCAAAATATTGAATGGAGCACATGGCTTCAGATTTGGCTTCAGAGCTAGGTAACATAATTCCAATGCTTTTTGGTGAACAAAGTGGATATTTCCATGTCTTTCTAAAAGATGAAATACACCATATATGCTGTTTTTAAGAAATGTAGAATAGCCAGGTCCTCATTTCTACAATATGAAAAGCAAAATGATAAAAATATGTTCTAAATAGTCATTAAAAAAAAAAGTACAACTCCATTTAAAAATTCAAATTCAGAAAAGGGAAATTGGTTTGTTCTTACAATAACAAGAAAGAATCTCGCTGATGTCAATAATTTTGACTGTTAGATGTGGATATCTAACAGTGAAAGACTTAGTGCATCACGTGAAAAGTGTTAGATGAAAGTTATAGAGGATGACAAAATACGTAGTATATCTTGGACAGGAAAACGATACAACAGAAATACTGAAATAATTGAGATGATTTGATATCAGCATGATAATCTGATATTTGTAGGACTAACAGACAGTTAAGAGTGTAATTGAGAACAGTAATGGAATTACAGCCTCTTTCCTTTCTTCTGATTTCCTATCCTTTCTACTGCTTTAAGCTCATCTGGAGTGCTATCTTAAGTCATTCATTTCATGAGGGGTGGTGAATGTACTCCTATAAAGTTATGATCGCTTTACATTTGAGTAGAAGAGGAGGAAGCAAAGAGCAATCAGTTGGCATGGTTGGCATATTATGAGCTGATAGAAGACAAAATTTCAACAAATATCCATGGAGCTCTTCTAACGCAATGTGTACAAACCTAAATTAGCTTTTTTATTTATGAAGATGTTACTAACTTGAAGCTACATCAGTGAAAAACTGAAAGAATACAACTTCCATTACCTCAAGCATGTAAGATCATTGACAGCAGCAACATATGGACTCCCTAACATTTCCCTATTCAGAAGCTGGGGGAGTTCTTTGTTACAGAAAGTAAGGTTTCAGCTGGTATACTCGCACTGCAAGCTGATATAACAGTAGCTTCTATGTACCTAATGAGAACAGAGGAATAAAATCCAGTCAAACCTTTTTGTTGCTCTTCCCTTTAGTGAATGTGTTCACTGGATTTGTTTATTTCACCATGAATGTGACACTCTTAACAGCAGCCTAAGGGAAGGCAGAGTCTGCAGAACTTGGGAAATGCCATTGGATGCAGTGAGGGGAAAGTCCATCTCCCAAACTGGTAAAGGATGAAGGGTGTCAGGGTCTGAGGTATGAGCAGAGAACCTCCTGAGCAGAAGTGGAGAGCTAAAGGCAGCCTTCCGCATGATGAAAAGAATTAGAGAAAGGTTACACCACATGGTGCTTCTGGAATGATGATTCCCAGTTGAGATTAGTTAATAAAGCTGATACCTAATTAAATTGTGTCATTTTCGTCTGTTTTCCTGAACATCCGGAACAGTGAAGGATGAGTGAAAGAGATATTTTATGTGTTAACAACTAATCCTAGACCAGTACCTTCAACTGGGACACTGACAAACTGATAAAGCAATGCTAACTTTTAACTATTAAAATATTTTCATAGTTAATTAAAAATGCAAAAAGAAAAAAAAAAAAACCATTTACTTCATGGTTTGGTGTATTAAATATACTTAACTTCAGAAAAGCTTCTGTGTCAATATATTGTTCTATCTATTTTCTGCATTTATTAATAGAGAGAGCCCTAATTTATAAGTCTGAAAGGGATGTCCATAGCAGATTATTTTGGTTGTAATTTGCAGAAGCTAGCCTCAGAAGTGAGTCTGTTACCCACTACGTAAATGTCACACGCCCTGTTGGAAGAAAATACAGTGAGGAATAGTTGCAACTGCGTCTATTATTGTGTGCTTGCTTGTAGAGTTTTGTGGGTTTTGAGGAAAATAAGTTGATGTGACTCATGAGGAATACATCTTAGGAGTACCAGGTTTTTGTTCTTATTGATATTTTTCTAACAGCTATACCTCATTGCATTTCAAGAACTTCTAAGTTCATATTTTAATTTATGCTTTTTAAGTAATAAAGAAATACAATTAACTTACCTGTACTTCACTGATGGGTAAAACTTAACTGTGTTTTTGTGAATATGGTAATTACAAACTTCTGCCAATAACTGTCACCTTTACTTTTTTTAAAGGTTCTTGCCTATACAGAAGGTCTTCATGGAAAATGGATGTTCAGCGAGATTCGGGCTGTTTTTTCAAGACGTTATCTTCTCCAGAACACAGCTTTGGAAGTGTTTATGGCTAACAGAAGTATGTCTTTCTTTATTTTGTAGCATACAAAATGTTCCAGTAGATATTTTGCATGGTATTGATTAATCTTAGAATTTGAACTCTGTGCTTCCTTTGGTAAAGTGCTTATGTTTCTGTTCAATGGTATATTTCATATTAAAATCGTAGAATCATAGAATC
>WBMW01006474.1:0-85560 GCA_013396635.1 Penelope pileata | reverse complement strand
CTATGATTCTATGATATATATAAGTACATTTATATTTTTATATGTATAAAAAAATTATTATATCTATATATATCTTGTGGATAAACTTTTGTTGGGTTTTATACGAGATGCCCAACATGAGTCCCCTTCTCCATGTACATATAGTCAGAAATCCAGCAGCTCTATAATGTCCAAGGTGTGACACATCTGACTATCAGAGAAATTAAATACAAAACACACTTGTCTTCTTCCTAGTAGAACAGGGCACCACTTTACGTTGTCTAGGCAATCATGAAAATCCTGCCTTTAAATGCAACTCACGGTGAATGTTGCTGACTTGTACGTGTTCACATATGAGTGTATGTGTGTAACTTATTCTCTACCAGCTATGTATTTTCAACACATAAAGAGTAAAATACAACTGGAATCCAATCCTCATGCTACCCAATAGTAGTAGATTCTTCACTGTAGGTGAAGTTCTGATATATTCCAAAAAATAGTGGAATTATATGACCTCATTAATTTTTGTATAGAAATCTCTAAAGGAATAGCTTAAATAATGCTAGGCTCAAATTTTGGAGCAGTTTTCTTTCTTGGAACAGAAAGTTAAGTTCTTATAAAGGTTTCTAAAGAAAACCGAAATTCTCTAGATGATGCTTTTTTACTAACTTTCTAACATGATTGCATGAATATGTTAGAGTATGCAGCTACAATACATTAATTAACTGCAAATTCTTTTTTTTAAAAAAAATAATAATTAAAAAAATAACAAAAAAACCAACTTGTTCCAGATGGCTGATTTCTACCATCCAACTCACCATCTCCAACAGTGACAAGAAAGTAGAGTGACTGATCAAACTTGGAGAATCTGCTCTGGAATGCTGAGCTGCAGCTGAGCAGACAGAAGAACTGTTGAAGCAGATGTCTCAGTCCCAGTTGCTCTGCTCAGTAACATCATTGCCTGGAAGAGACCTCACTGCTAACATAGGCATTCAAAGCCCGGTGTTTGTCCATACATGAACATACATGGACAAGAATTTCATCACAACATGGCAGCTGATCAAAGAAATATCCACAAAAGCATCTCACTAGTACATTCACAAAAAGAGAACCAGCAAAGACTTCCTTCTTTAGAGCACTGGTTTGGTTGTATCGCTATTACAAAGCAAGAGACACTATTATTTAGTTTATTTTTGTGACTTATGACTTTGTCAGAACTTGTAGACGGTACTAATTTAACTGTCCTGTTATTCACTGGTATAACTGCTATTTCTACTGTAAGGAACCAATAACTTCTTACTGTAAATAGTGCTAGTGTTATCATTCTTGTGCAACAGCGGTTTTAGATAAAGTTGTATGCATAATTGCTGTATGAATAAAATGAGTGAGGATTTATCTATGGTGATAGCGTTTTATTTGGGGTTATTTTCATAATTGTATTTCTAGACTCCTTTTCAAATGGCTTCGTAACCACAAGCAATTATGAACCACTTCTATTTGCTAAGTAGCAAAATCTTAATTAACTAAATCTTCTAATTCAGAACACCACTGTGTACCTTTTTGGTGTAACAGTGACTTACAACTTTCCTACTCCTGTAATCCTGGATTTCAATGGCTTCAGATTATGCCAAATAGCATCCCCAAAAGATATAGCTGTAGATAAAATGGATAAGTGATACTATGCTTTTTATAAGCATTATAATTGTTATGGTTAATTCGCAAGCTTTCATGTATAACCTCACTACATGGGAATGCCTGTGTGAACAAAACTGTTGAGTAACAGTTTTGGTCTCTGGTGTACAATAACTTCTAAAACATTCAGAAAGGAAAGCTTTTTCAATTTTCACAAGTTACAAGTGAGTAAGATTTGGAAAAAATTTATCGTGAGGAATATATAGCCCAGACTGGGAATCAGACAACAACAGAGAAAAAATCAAACAAAAGAAACACAAAACAGAGCAAAATACTATGAATTTCATCTCGACTGCACTGAGGAAAGGGGGAAAAAGAAACACTCAGTCCTGGCACTTGAACATGTTAAAAGAAAATCTCTGTCTACCTTGAAGGAATGACAGGCTGTAATACAACATTTCACATCCAGAGTATAATTTTGTGTTTTCTTCTGATTTAAAATCACTTGGCAGAGGGTTGTAGAAAAAGACAGTGAGGCTCTAAAGACAGGAGAAAAATGAAAAAGATTTGATGACTCAGTGAGAATTGTTGCCTTTGTGATAATTTCTAAGACAGTGTAAAGGTTCTTGGCAAGGACAGAAACTTGCTTTAAAACAAGGCAAATGTTGGAGTACATTCAAATGATTCCTTGAGAAAAGGCAAGCGTATGCACTCTTTCTTCTTTCAGTACTGCTGCTGGAAAGGAAAGAAATGGGCCTGGCAGATGATAATGAGGTCAGACATTCCTCCCCTCACGAGTTGTGCGTTTGCTGACCTGCAAATAAGATATGAACCTGCATTCCCTACCTCCTGTCTTCAGTAACGCAGAGTGACTTAACAGTACTGAGTGTTTAATTTGATCTCTATACGTACGGAACTATTGCTCCTTTATTACTAATTTAGTGGTCTTGAAATCATCTCCTCTGAACATTCACTGGCCTGCTATCAGGATTTTCATGTGTGATTAAAATAAAAAGAAAAAATTCAAATGTTCACAGTGTAAGAATTTTCCATTTCATCGCTGTAGTACAAACATATTACATTTTTTTTTTAAATACCACCTGCATAACTGAGATTTGTTAGTGATAGAATCATACTCATCAGCAAATAAAATAAATAGATCTATAGGTCTGGAGAGTGACTGGAACATTTTAGTCCCGCTCTCATAAAGCTGAGGGGTGAATGACATATACTAAGAAGGATAACATACGTTGACTCCAGGACAACCCAAACCCCAGATCCTGGCTAAAGACAGTGCAATCCTGCAAGCTCAATGAGATCTGAAAGCTGAGCGGTGTTCTTCTAATAGCGAGCAGGGAAAAGAAACTGGATGATGAAGGATACAGATGAAAGGCTGTCATGATCCAGTGTCACTTTTTCGTGACTTGGTTCTCTTATTCTTGGCAACAGAATCAAGACAAAATGGAGTCAAGTGCCAGACCACTTTATCTGCCCGACAGCGAGTTCGCAACGAGGGAGAGAACGGGAAATGAAGGAGAAAGCTGGCCGCCATAGCTACCAAGGGCGTTGGGGCAGGCCGATGGGGAGGGGAGAGAGGCAGGGATGGCGCCTTCCCCTCTCGCGGTGGTGCTCGGCGCGCCCCCTGCTGGTGGCGCCTTCTATAGCGCCGCATCGCTGGAGGGTCCACGAGTCCTTGGAACCACTTTGCAGAGCCCCGCCTCTCACTCAGCGATGGGACGCATGCCCAGTACTGTCTCCAGGGTGGGCTCAAGAGTCCTTTGCATGACAGAAGCCTGGGCACGCATGCAGAGCGCAAGGCTGTGCAGTTTGACCTGGGCTTTTGATTGGTGGAACTTGGTCACATTGTAAAGGTGGAGGAGTCCCCCTGCACCCTTTCTGCCAATGGTGTAGAGACGTATCTACACATTCTCTTCCAGTCTCTTACAAAGGAACTGTGTTCCTGCCACATATTTTGTCAAGCAGCAGTCCCAAGCTCCTCCTTCTCAAGCCACTCCAATGTGAACTGGTAATTTTGCAGTAGTTTGTATTGACATCAAAACATTTACATCATGTTATTGCTGCACACACAAGTGAACCACACCTAACAAATTGGAAAATAAGGGGCTTTCCATATAGGCACTGCTAATTGCGTGAAAATCATTTATGCTGTTACTCTCTAAATTAGCTTGTATTCAGTGTAAAGTTTTCTGATGAAAATCAAGGTCTCCTATCATTACGTATTAGATTTTAATCACTTACATATATACTTGGACTGCAACTTGTGCAAATGCATTATTCAGGGAAAAAAAAAGCTTATTTCTATCTCCTCATTTCAGAGACTTGATTATTTTTCCTTTTTCTTCAGTTCACATTACTTTGTTATTATATTCATTAACTCATTGCCAGAACTTAGGAGTTCAAACATCCATTAATCAAGGGTTCTAATAGAATGTTAAACTATGCAAGCATTGAAGAGAAGACTTTGGAGCTAACTTTATTAGAATCTAAATTGAGATGCTAGCTAGAGTGATGCTCAATTCCTTGTGAAAAGAAGAAAATAAAAAAGGAGCCTCTGGTTTGTTGAGGCTGGCAAGTCAAAGCATTTACATCCCTTGAGGTCAATGACCTTCTGATACTATCTATAAGAAAATTCAGCTTTCTTCCTAGGAATACGCCACAAGTGGATGCTTACACCTTTATTCCTATCACGTTTTTAGTTGCTATTTTATAAAGTATAGTTTCAAATTAGTTTCAGGCCAGTTTCAGATTTAATGTGTGGTAGGTAAAGCAAAAGAGTAAAGCTCTTCACTGCATGGAAATAGTATCTTTCATCTGTGTGATATTTCAACCTTCTAACAATAATTTTTAGCAACATAAAGCATTTATTTAACAAATAAATTCCTTCTAAGATTATATATTTCATTTTCCCCCTATTTATACATTCTTCCCTCTGAAGCACAATCTATTCCATGATGAACTCTCTTAACCTGTTGGCAGCACAGACTCCTTTCAAAGCAGATCTGAAGTCTATTCCTGATGATGTGGGTAGGAGAACACTTGCAGCTGCCAGCAACTTGAACCCATTTGGGGAATGTGAGCAACTGTTGCCTCCTACTTCTCTCCTCTTCTTTCCTTTTCATCCAAACCAGCTGGGTTTTAGGAATAAGCCTGCGATTTTCTACTTAAAACTGACAAAACATAATAAATGCCCTTCATGATCTAGCCCTGCCAATTGTAGTCAGAAATAGGACTTATTTTACAAACACTTCAACTCAATGTAAAGTCCAGTTTGTATCTATTAATTAGTACCTGCAGAACAGATAATGCAAATGAGATGGCAAAAGAAAAATCCAGGTCATGCGCTTATCACCAAAGTGAGAACCTAAATGAGAATCACTCTCTCATTACCTCAATAGTACGGCAAGAAGCATCTGCTTCAAGAAAGGGGAGAAGGGTGTTTTTTTACTTCATTGCTTACTTCATTTCTATTTCTTCTGTATAGTATATAAATCCAATAATACATAGGCCAGACTCCCTATAAAAGTTGACAGAACAATTATTCTACTGTGTCATACTTCATTTTTGGGAGTGGCAGAACTTAAAGGAAGATCTTTTAACTATCATAGCTCAGGATGTCTGTTACCACTAACTGCATGAATATGAATACAAATCCTTTACCATCCCCTTTTCCTGACTTAGGGTATTGACTTATGTTACGGTTTTTTGGTTTTTTTTGTAAAACACATCTTCCTTACTTGCACATATGCATTAGAAAGTTGTATCTTTGGACACTGAATGCTACTATGCAAGCTCCCATTTAATGTGCTTGCTTTAATACTCTTTCAAAATGAATATTTTAAAATAAGTGCTTGCAAAAAATACTTGATTGCAGTCTTGCATTCTCCTCCATTCTCTGAACAACAGGAGAATGGGATTGAGGTTCTTGAAAGTTCAGTGCAACCTTTTTCCTAGGCAAATACAGATCTTTTCTGACATTCTGCCATAAATATGTAGCTGTACTGACAACATAACATCTTTGCTGATGGAAGGAGAAGGACACGTGTATGCTTAAGCATTTGAACAGACAGAACAATGATCATTAATTCAGCACCTAATCACATGGATTAATAGAAGGACTTGGAAGAAAACTTGACTTTACTGACAAAAGGTGACTTTAAATCGTCAAAAAATACTATTATCTTTGAAAACACAGGAGAGACGCTTTCAAGAGGAAGAACGCACTCAGATGTCTTCTCTTTAAATGATTTCTTATGTATAAGCACCACTGTTTTTTGAGAAAAAAATAGAACTTAAGGGCTAAGTATGTGGAATACGATCTATATATAAAGGTATTCAAAGAGAGTTCAAGACCTAACATACGTTAGTGATAGTGGATATTTATATTCTGTACAAAAATATATATTCAGTTGTTCGCAGAAAACAGTTAACATTAACTGTGTGCATCCTCCCTGTATTTGTTGCCCAGATCTATGAAACTCCATCTTCAAACCACTCTTTGGTGAAAGACTAAATCAAAAGCAGATCTATTTTAAATGTTTTATGTATGTGGAGTATAATTTTTTTGGCTAAGGAATGCGTTGCTCATTATATCTTGATCATTTTAGCCGTGATTTTTCTTAAGATACATTTTGAAGGAATATTAGAACTAGAATAAAAAAACTGTTTTAAAATAGAAAAGTAGTAAAACTAAATTAAATATTTTTGTTTCATAATTGCACTATTTTGAAGAGTATATTAGAAGTGTTCAGGTTTTCAGGTATCATTCATCATCACCTAAATAAAGTAAACATTGATGTAGATTTTATGTAGCCAAACTACATATGTGCCAAACTACAAGCAACTCTGACTGTATCTATCTGGAGAGGCAAAAGCTGGCAATCCAGTGTATATAAATACAGATAACTTATAGAGGCTTACACATGGGTGGAAAAACATAGAATAAAATCATGGAAAACTAGTGGTTTTAGACCTAGCCTATCTTCTATATCAATAAAGTTCTACGTATCAAGCAATATATCTTGTATATCAGCTGTGTGATTTTTAAGTTTTAACAACCACTTATGTTTTGTAAAGTTCACCTTGATTGTTTCTGAGGTTTAGTACATTTTCTAGAATTAAAATATAGGAACAATTACCAATAGTAATAGAGTTCAAAAGTCTTCTTTGACAGTGGAGCATCACCTGGGGGCCACTTTCACTATCTAGATACAGCCAGTCAAGCACATATTTGAAAATATATGGTCAATTCAAAGCTGATTTCATTCACCCCTCACAGTGTATGCAAGAACACTGAACATCACATGGTTTTGTGGGATAATTAAAGCAACAATATAAAAAACAAACAAAACCACACACACATTAAAAAAACCAACAACATCAAAAAGCACACACCAAAAAAAACAAAACCAAAAACAAACCAAGCAAACAAAAAAACAACCACAGGGCTCCACAGCAATTTCCTTCTTATTTTGTCTTTATGATGTCTAATCAGACTTCATCATCTGTCTTGATCACATTTACCTATGAAAAATAAATGAAAATTAATAGCTTCTTTTGCATTAGCTTTCAAGTCCAGAGCCTTGAAAGCTTGAGGCCTTTTATATTAATGTATCAGGGTATATGCAAATGTTGTGTCACTAGCTTATATCATTAAAATGAAAGATACTACTGAAAGTAAAGTTTCAAATATTTTGCAAGACATGAAAAGGGCAGAATTTGTTCATATTTTTCCAACTTCTTTATAAGAGACCTGGCTGTGGAAAAGGTATTAAACCAAAGTTATTAGTTACTTTTCTGCTTTGGTTCTGCTAGATGTCTCCCACATGGTTTTGAGAAGGTCTGGTGCACAAATTATTCAAATATGGGGCTGGCAGCTGCAACTTCCCTATTTTAAATAAAATACTTTGTCTGTGCACCTGAGTCCGGCCTTTGCTCTCATGAAATCCTACTAAAAAATGATAGGGCCCAATAATCTATGATGATGAACGTGATACAAAGTAAAGAGAGTACAGGAAAAAGAATACTGAAAATTGTGTTCCTGAGAAAAAAAGTCTAAGCAGCAAGCTGACAGAGTAACACAGATCTGTGAAAAAAAGAGTTGAACTGTGAACACAAAGGAAAGATTTCTAAGCATCTGCAAAACTGGATCAGGCCCTTAACCTCTCTGTGGAAAAAGGATCTTAAAGTAGGAGTCTCCAATTTCTTATTCTTCCAGCTGGACCTTTTTGATGAGGAAGCATACACTGAAGTGATTGGCTGAACAGGTGCTATACTGGTGTTATGTTCTCCGTCCCAGGAAAGGTGGGAAAGCAGGAGGCTTACACACTCCAAGGTCAAAGATGATTGCATCCTGAGACAGTGAACTTGAACTGTTTCCATAGGCTAGAGCAGGTATGTCTAACCCACAGCACCAGGTCCAGAAAAGCCTCTCCTCTGGTCAACTTGTCTAATACCTGGACCAGGAAGTTATCCCCAGTGCACTCCAGGAGTCTTTGTAATTGTTCACAGCCTGCCATGTTGCTTTCCTAGCAGACATCCAGGTGGTTGAAATCCTCCATCAAGATGAGAGCCTGCAAGTGTGATGCTTCAGTAATATCTAAACCAGTGACATGAACACTAAAGTTGAAGCAGCATTGAAAATAAACTTTTTGTAATCTAGAGATCTAGCAGCAGTATGGAATTGATCTTTCCATTTCCTTTTCTGCTGTGCATAAAATATCAGAGAGGATCAGGAATTATGTCCAAGTCATAGATGACTGGGTCTAATGCAGCTAGATAATGGCTTTTAATGCACAAACTATAGCACACTTTAAACCTCTTGTTTTCAATTTGAGCTGAATGCAAAGAGAGGTTAAAAATGAATTGATCTTACAGAAATAAGAGATCAATATTTCCCACATAGGGCAAAGAGGAGAATGAACTCTGTGAATAAAAACAGGATTGGGGCATAGAGGGGAGTTTTCTCAGATATTGTGAAGCTACACAGTTACTGTCACTTCAGTGGAACACAATATGTATTAATTCTACTCAACTTCAACATTGAGCTGAGGTATCCTCAGAGAAACACTTAAGTCTGGGACTTTCAATGCTATAGGTAAAACCTCAAGTGTAGTAAGTTGGCTGTTCTGAGATTTTAGAGATGTGTACTGCTGTCTTCTGCAGACATAGAAGACTCTCTACCCGAAATTAGAATTAAATCATTAGAAGATTTTAAATAATGTGAAGTTGCTGTTTAGGTTCTGCCCAGCAATGGAACCTTGCGCAACACTTCAATCTGCAGAGTTGATGAGGAGGAGTCTGGGTTTAACCCTGACGATAGTCTTTTGTGCTTTGAGGAAAAACAGGCAGGAGTATGTGACTCAGCATACAGTGACTGATACCTGTAAGAATTCAGTGGACATTTTTGGCTTTCAACAGATTCACTCAACCAGCTGAGGCTTCAGAAACTATTCTGCTTGGTCTCTCCTCCAGCTCTGTCAGCCTTGTAAAACAAGGAAATTCTCTCCTGATAGTCTTCCTGTTCACCATCTACACTTAATTCCTGATTCTTGGCAAAAGAAAAAAATAAAAATTAATTTGCCTTCCAGAACAAAAAAATTGCAGAGTTCCAACAGACAGGTTGTACATCCAGACTACTGGACTGTATAGCTCAGTGGTCTTTCCTCAAAAAAGATGAAGCCCAATACTACTTAATTTACCCTTCAACTTTTGAAGATTTGTGCACTGATTTTTCTGGTTTAGCTACTTTGTGGCTTTCCTTATTAAACACTTCTGCAAATCATCTCTTGTGAAGAGATCTGCAAAGCTGAGTTTTAAGTGATGTGCGAAGGCTTCAGTACAAGCCTTGTGGCAGAACAAAACATTACACAGCATCATTATTTCTCTTTGCTTCCCCTACCAGGCTCAAGACATTTTTGCCAGAAGCACTTATAAACTCCAAGCTATATAACAAATTAAGCATATAGACAATTTCCTCCTGGAGTCAGCAATTCTGATGTATTCTTAAAGCAAGGCAAACAATTAGATTAAAAGAGAAAGGAGCCTAGTGATAATTGGCCTGCATATTTAAACACTGCATGATAATTTTCAGAAGCCAGATGTATTGTTTTCAGAGTTCATATCTGTCATTTAAAAACTTCCAGGAACTTTGATTATTAATTATTAAGTTTGAACATTAAAAACTTGGACTTGAAATGAAATGGATAGCAAGTATCTCATTTTGCTGTTTTGATATGGATGTGACTGAAATCTAAAATTCCTCATATCTTACCAAGTACTACTATCACATTTCCTGTAATCTACTGGGAAAGTACTAAATATAAGTACAGCTAGCAATCGAAGTGCTGCAGAGTGTATTTGTTTTTTATGTGTATAAATGTACTTTTCCAAAAGCAATTAAACCTTTCCATAATCTTTTTTTTTTTAAATATTTATAAGAGTGAATATGCATCATTTCCAATTAACTTCCCAGGGTTACAAAATTTGCAAGAAAGTGATAATTGTAGGAATATCCATAGAAGCTTTACATGCATAGTACATTTTAATACCAAAGTGCATTTTATTGCCATTATTTGTTACATATTTATCCTTTTTTCTCCACTTGATTTGAAAGTAGATGAGTAAGTCTTAGGTTCACATACACATTTAGAAATCTATATATGAATCTTGAATAAGAATATTTTAAATAAAAGTAAAAATAAAAGGTTCATTAGTAGATAGTGAGGAATGGATGCTTCAATAGATAAACTTAATTGCCTCCCTAAAGAGGCATTTGCCCATTAGTGTATTTAGAAGTGAGCTATAGGTGCAAAACTTCAGCCTAGGTTTCACATCACCTCTTTTCTCCAGAGAGGAAGAAGTCTCTGTAGGATTGAGGAAGCATTGCGAGATGCACTGGTTGAGGAACTCCTACCAAAATAAATGTCAAATTCTCTTTTATTAGAGTTTTGTAGAGATAGTTTAATCACTGAAAGAAACAAGCAAGTTTCCACCTTTAAAAAAAAGCCCACCAATCCAAGGAGGAGGAGCTACACTGGTATTGATTTTTGTATTGAATTTCCATATTGACTCTAATAAAGTTCTATTTAACCAACTCCCAGACTTAGACAAACCTATTAGAGAACTAAGTAAACAAATTATGTTTTCAGTGATCTGTTTCTCTTTCTCAGATGATGAAAAACCCTTAGGCATTCCAAGAAATTGCCTAATTCAGACTTAAATAAAACACAAAAGCAGATCTAGTCTGACAGACTTGAAGTACTAACTCATTTTAAACAGTAAAGTGATATCTCAGATGAAGATATAAAAAATGTAGAACTGAATGTTGAAAAAAATCTTTTTGTATGTTACTTTAAACATATCCTGGAAAATAATAGATGTTTTTTATCAAAACAAACAAAAAACCAGTCAAACAGATAAAGCCAGCACATTTTTCTCCCTTGAAAATAGAAAAATGAAAATATTCAAATAATTTCTATAATTTTTTGATCTTTAAGAAGTTATTAGAAACCACCCAGACTCACATTACAGGGACTATCTCCACTTTTGTAATCTTTTTTTGAAAGCGTTTCAGAATTTCTGTTAATAATATAACAAAATCCTCAAAATACCTTACCTATTGGACAAACATGCTTAAAGTTTGAGCTGTCACGGAAAAGGTCCCCAAACTCTTATGACTACGCTATTTTCTCTTCTCTTTCTTTCTTCAGCCCCTCACCAGTCTTCTCCTTCTCTGAAGCTCCTCAAGCTTCTTCCTCAATCCTCCCAAGCTGCTCCCTCAAGCTCCTTTCTTCTCTCTCTGGCTGGCCTTTACCTAAGCCTGGGGCAACTCTGCCCCAGGTCCACCCCTTCCAGTCACAGGTGCAAGTGATTCACCTGTATTCCCCAGGCCAGCCACACCCCTCCACCATGTGCTCAATCATCAGTTCATGCTGGGATTAACTGTTTCCCTGCATGAGCCAACAATTTGACATAGACAGTGGAAAAAATAAGGATAGGATATAGGTGTCTTAGTTTCTAACTGAAACATTCTCTCAGTGTCTGCTACAAAGCTGTGTTTTGGAAGNGAGTGAAAGGCTGTGTGGGGTTTCCAGGCCTGCCTGCTCAAACCAGAACAATGGGATAGGATAGGATGGAATGGAATAAACAGTTTGGTTAGAACAAACCTTCAAAGACCGTCCAGTTCAACTAGATGACCACTTCAGGGCTAACCAAATGTTGAAGCACATTATTGAGGGCATTGCCCAAGTGATTCTTGAATACTGATAGCCTTAGAGTATCAGCCACCTCTCTAGGAAGCCTGTTCCAGTGTTTGACCACCCTCATAGTAAAGAAATTTCTCTAATATCCAGTCTGAACCTCCCATGTGGCATTCTCTTGCACCTATCATTGGTTATCACAGAGGAGAAACTGACATCTCCCTCTTCATTTCCACTTCTCAAGTAGTTGCAGAGAGACATGATGTCATGTCCTATCTTCCTTCTCTCTGTACTATATAATGCAAGTGTCCTCAACCTCTTCTCATAGATCATGCCCTCCACCCCTTTTACCAGCTTTTTTGCTCTTCTCCATATTCTTTCATGGACCTTAGCATCCTGTTTACACTGTGTAACTCAGAAATGTGCACAGTACTCCAGATGATACTGCACCAATGCTAAATATAGAGGGAGATTCACCTCTTTTGACTAGATGGTGATGCTGTTTTTATTGTACCTGCAAATGTACCCTCATGACTGCCAAAACATGTTGCTGGCTCATATTGAGCCTACTGTTGACCAGAACCATCAGATCCCTTTCTGCTGAGCTGCTCTTCATCCATTTGCCTCACTGTTTTTGCCTGTGTCCAGCATTACACCATCCCAGGTACAATCCAGGCATTGTTAAACTTTATACTGTTGCTATCTGCCCAGTGCTCCAATTTACCTAGATCCTGCTCCAAGACATCTTGTCCCTCTAGAAAGTCAGCAACACCTACCACTTTATTACCACCAACAAACTTCTGAGAACGCAGACCACTCCAGCATCAAAGTCACTGTGGTGCAATCGCAGAAGCAATCCAAGGTAAAGTATTAAGGGTTTAATGATAGCGAACGAAAGATATTTTACTCACAATCACAATCTCCCGCCAAGATGAGGAACAGTCAGGTCCCATACAGCAGAGATCCTCTCCCCTCGGAGGCTGGCTCTTAGTCCCACCCTGGGTCCACCCCTCCTGGTCACATGGAGGGGGGGCACAGGTGTTCCTTAGACCAGCCACTGCCCTTCACCAGGTGCTCAATCACTGATTCAGGCTGTGACTCCATGTTTCCCTTACAGTCACTGATGAAGAATGTTGAACAGGACTGGACCTAAAGCTGAGCTCCAAGGGACAGATGTAGCTCCATCAAGTCTGCTCATCACTCATTGCAGCATGAAACTTTTTATTTCACAGTTGGGTAATTTGTCCAAAGGAATATTGTGAGGGATGGTACCAAAGGCCTTACTGAAATCCAGAAATATTATGTGCATTGCTTTCCCTTCTTCCATCAAGACAGCAGAAAGGGATCTGACCTAATCACTGAAGGAGATCATACTTCTAAGGCAACACTTGACTACTTCATTTTGACTATGCCTAATAATAGTTTTGTTCTTTAGGTGCTTTTAAATGTGTCTCAGGACAATCTTCTCCATAACTTTTCCAGACATTGATTTTAGACTAGCAGGTCTGTAGCTTCCTGGCTCTTCTTTTGTGCCATTTTTGTATATGGATATAACATTGGTTAGTTCCCAGTCAGCAGGGAACTCCTCAGACTCCGACAACCTTTTAAGAAGGATTAAGCTGTAAGGTTTGCTAATTCACAGCGCTCTGGGGAGAATCCCATCTGGCCCCATGGGTTTATGAACATTGAGCTGATGCGGCCGTTCTCTTACAATTGGTTCTCCAACTCTGAGTTCCAGGCAGCCCAAGGTCTGTCATTAATGTTAAATACTGTGGCAAAAAAAGGCATTAGAGTCCTCTGACTTATCGTCCTCCTTACTTGTCAGGTGATCATTTGCTCTAAGTATCAATTCAGTGTTTTCCTTTTATCTCCTCTTGCTGACGACATTCTTGAGGAAGCCTTTCTTGTTGTCTGACTCCACAGTTGCCAATGTCAACTCAAGTTGGGCTTTGACTTTTCTCGTTTCTTACTTGGAATGGGGCAATTTCTATTTTGACAGCAAGTAAGGAGAAATATCTTCCAGATCTAAACCATTTCTCCAAAACATTTTCTAACAAGTCCTGTCACAGGACTCTTCAAGTTCTTGTGAATTGTTTTCAAGCCTCTGATTTTAAGAGGTAGTCAAAACTAAACAAAACAAAAGGGGGGGAAATTAAGTCATATATTCATTCTGGTAATGTTAATTTCTGAAATAAATTGTTAGCATGTAATGTATGCTTTTCCATTCCTGGAAAAAAATATCTGGCAGATATACTTTTAAATGAATTGGTGTTGGTTGGTGTTCTCACAGGGTAGATTTTTTTTTTTTAATTTTTAAGTGTATATAATTTTTATTATATTGTTCTAATAGGTCAGCATGTCAACTTAAATTTTCACAAAAACTTTGAATGACAAATATTCTGCAGAAAAGCTTGTTACAGATTTCTTAAGAACTGTGGAAGATAACATACCTTCTACCTCCTTCTCTCCTATATGAAATAGAATTTAGTACTACTTCAGCTAATGCCTTTAACTTTTAAAAACCAACTAACAGTGAACAAAAACTGGAAATCCAATTTTTCCTCTCTTATTTAATAAGTGAAAGGAATACAGTGTTTTGTTGGTTTGATTCAAAAATCCATAATGCTAATAAAATTTGACTTCAGATTCCTTAGTTTTACTGGTACTAGCACATCGATATTACTGTGGTAGCATACAGACGAGCCTGATGTGCAAAGAAATGAACTGAATCAAAATAATTGAAATAATTATTTTTTGCATGTTCAGTTTACTGCCACATCATTTATGACTTACTAAATTTATATGGAACAAAGGCAAGAATAAACCTGGGCACTGCAGTGATCTGTGAGAAATGCAGTGTTCTGTACAGTTGCTCAGCCCATGTGATCTGCCTACTTGTGAGAAGGTTAGGAGAGATGGAAATGCTGTGCTCACTGACCATGAGGACTTTCCCCACTAAGGAGTCCAGGGCAGTTTTGTAGTGGCTTGAACTCTTGCTCATGGCAAGCACTTCCATCACAATCTGCCATCATGTTGAAGCAAACAGTACGGTCTTAGACTTCTGACCCAATCATGCATCTTGATTGACACTTAAGTCAAAAGACAGTCATGCAGGCAGGAAAAATTTCCAGAAAACACTTAGTGAGTGTGTGATCTATGATCTTTTCTTACTGAACATTTCTACAGAATCTTACTTAATAACAAGGATGCTTCATGTCAAGTTTACATTTTAAAAGGTTGAGATATGCGGTACACAGTTGCAGATGAAGCAGGTATGCTGTCACTGCTGTGATTACGACGCTGTAGACATGCTGATCAAATCCTGTTTCCTGAGTATTCACTTTTCTTCTCGAGTGGGTTTTCTAATTTATGATAAACTTTGCATTGCTATAAGGAAATTGTTTCTGAGTTAAATCCCAATGTGACATGTCTATGTTATGTTATACTTTCGAAAGAATATTTGTTTTCAAAACCTGATTAGCATACCTTGGAAAGTCTTCTGTGGAATGTATGATTTCAGTATCAGTCTTGCACTGTATAGTATTTAGCTGAAAGAGACAAATGTAAGAAATATTACTAGAATTTCAGTATTTCTGATAATAAGCAAACAAATCAATAAGTAAATGACAGAGGGAATGACTGTCGTCATATTCAGAATTGTTTTCTTTTGGATCAGTCAACTACATGGAAAAGCCTTCTGAAAACAAACCATTACCTTTACTTCCTTAATTAGAATTCCCAAGTCTGTCTACTCTGTGCAAGATACTTTGCCTGATTTCTTCCTCATAGTGGCTTCTCCAGATTTTGCACTTCTAATCAATCTGCAACTGAATGGGCTGGATGGGTAACATTTGCAGTCCTTGACAAAATCTTCCAGAGCACATAGCTTAGAAGAAACTTTTCAAATACTCTTGTCTTTAAATAGTAGCTAGTTTTCTTAACCAAAGTCTCTGGTAGCTCTTTTGCTGTTCTTCCATTTAACTCAGGAGCACCTTCCTAGCAGCAGTTAACATCCATGAACACCTTTTTTGCTTCACTGGAATTTATTTGTTAGTAATCTGGAGTTTTACTTTGTTTTCAGTGTAAATCTTTCTACTGTCTGGATGGTAAGACACCAAGCTCCAGATAATTTACAAACTTCTTGTTTATGAAGACTGTCAGAAGAAAACTTGAAAAAAGGTTTGGTAAGAGTATCTGAAAGATAGTGGAGGTCTCTGATGCAAAAGATTATGGAAATATTTTCAGGCAAAACAATGTGGAACTATGCATCATTTGAGCTTTTCCAATGAACGAAAATGCTTGAGGTAACAAGAGTCAACAGAGTGTTCATTTCACTACAATCATTTCACTGTCAAAAAAATAAAAAAATAAATTAAAAATTTAAAAAGCTTTGAGAGGTGGTCTTAGGAAAGATATTAATGCATTTGTTGACTGATCAGTGAGCAAGTCAATACTTAGCATGTATCCAGGCTAAGTAAAATAATTTAGGGATTCATTCTAAGAATGTGACAAACCCAGAAAATTAGAAAAATTAGAATTTCAGGTACACGTTTATGATATTTGATGCATTAGGGTCCTTACTGACAGCTCTGAAAACACATTTGATCCTCCTTTAAAACTATTGTTAAAAAAAGGAGAAATAACTATTGTTTCAGAGATTTAAGAAACATATGTCTACAAAGTAGATGCTTAGATTGCAAGGAAAAAAATATCTGATACAGTCCTCTTTTAAAGTCAATATAAAACCTCATTTAAGCTTGTTTTCTGTGTGCTGGAAATATGTAGGAAGATTCATTGTTGTTTGTCAAAATTCTGTAATGGAATCTGCATGTATCTGGCCTAACTAAACATCAAGAGTTTTGTGGTGGTATGCTAAGCTGCTATGCAACCAGCCTCACTAAACTCACATGAACACACTGCCAAAGAAGATGAATTTATCTAACTCTCAAATAGAACAATAGTAAATTGGAGAGACTTCATTGTTTTCATTAATTCTTTATTTTCACCAGGGGCACAATACACACCGGTGCTGCAGGATATTCAGAACGTTTTCTTAGTCTTTATTACACTTAAGTTCAGAATAACTTGGGCTGCAGGTGTCAAGAAAGATGTTCTGGTGCAATGGTGTTCCAAAGGTGTCCTTTCATACTCTGAGAGAGCCTCCAGCTTAGACACGTAACCTGAAGTACATGGGCAATACACTGAAATACTCCCAACAATTTCAATAGCCCTACATAACTAAAATGATAAAAATGAAGACCACAGGAATAATGCTGCACAAGAAGACATGGAAAATTGTTAAATGTTTGATATTTTTGACTATATCAGAATGCAATGAATATCAATCTATAATTTAATTATAAAGGACAGTGAAAGGCAGATAACCATTTGGAAAAAGAAACTTAGATAAAAAAAAAAAGATGAAAAAACAAGTTTTAGTATGGCATATGAATGTAGTCACTGTTTGTCTCAAGGAAATCTGTTTAAACTTTATAGGCCTACTCCTGAATTTCTACTTATGTGTATGCTTATGTTTGTTACCGCACATGTAAGTCCAGCTGTGGAATTTAAAAACAACAAAAAAAAAAGCCATAAGCATTCAAGTAAAAAAGTCCTGGGGATGAGTGAGAATAAAATTCAAAGAAAGTAGATGCAAACACAGACATCTTCTGTTTTGATTTTGAGATTCTGTTTTGGCTCCTGAAATTGAACAAAACAGTCTCATCTCACTTATGTGATCTAGCATTATGAAAGGCCATTCAAGATATATAATTCTCATTAAAATAAACATAATGTTGAACCTTTAAGAAGTTTCTGAGGTGTCAAAAATTTTGAAAGATCAATGTTTCCATAAAATATGACTTCCAAGAGAACTGAAATTTAGCCATCTAAACACACCCTTACATATCTATGCACCCAAAAACATACTTGCATTTAAATACTTACAGGAAGACATTTAGAGTCAAAGAAATGCTAGATCTGCTTGACACAATGGCATCTGACATGAAAGTGCGGATGGAGCAAAAGGGTGGAATTGAATTTCTCCATGCGGGAAAAATGGCACCCATTGGCTTTCATTGACATTTGCTGAATGTTTATGGAGACCAGACAATGGACAATGGATGTGAGCACAGTGAGGGGTGGTAGTGCATTTCAGCAGTGGTGACAGTGACGGTGATCACCTCTGCTGGTGCAGATTGTTATGAGCGCAGCATGGAGCTCTTGTTCATTACTGATGAAAATGCATAGCTAGTGGTGGTGACTGTGTTGAAAAAGAGGGTTTTTTTAGCTGAGAATTTTCTCTATCAAGTAATGTTATTGCGCTCTTTGTATCTGTTGTAGTTTCCATGGAAATACAGAATCATCGAATCATAGAAACACTAGGCTGGAAAGGACCTACAAGATCAATCCAACTGTCCTCCTATCACCATCACTACCCACTAAATGTATAGGAGGCATTACTTTTGGAGCACCTGACATATATATTCCTCTATGGCTTTAGACTCATTTTAACCTTTATTATTATGAAATTTTCATTATTTGTGCGTTGGTGCATTTTTCTAAAAGCTACAGCCATGATAGACTCATATAAATTACCACAGGACTGCCTCACTGTGTTGCTGTTTACCTCCTTACAAATGATTGTGCAGTTTACCAGGATTTAGTTACATATGCTTATGGTCATTAATATTATTTAGTAAGAGATGTATTTTTATTTGACTATCTCTGGGACCATAATCTGTTTTTGCAAATGAATAAATGACTTGTTCCCACTGTTCAGTGTCTTGATGGTGCTTGCATGACACTTCATGAAGGTTAAGAAGGGAGCCCAGCTCACTGGGTACATAATCTTCCCTAGCCCATCACACTGCTGATCCAAAGTAGACAAGGAGGAGATATGAATATTATATAACAATATATATATATTTTTTTTCTATGTTAAGAGTATTCACTTTTTGCTCATTACCAGTGCATTCACTTCAAGTCATGCAGTTTGTTGGTCTGATCTAGAAACAGGTTTATATTCTGAAATCAAATGTGTGGAAGAGCTTACTGTTGCTGTCAAATTTTCTTGAGTTCTGAAGGGCTTACTTGTGTCCTCAAAATAATTCCATGGCATTTTAGTCTGTCCACATCACAGTTATTTGCACATTTCCAACCACAGTCGTTGCTAATAGGCTAGTGGGCTCTTATATCTGAGATGGGCTCTGAAGGATTCAGCATTTTTCCATCTCATAAAAAGTGCACAAGCCAAATTCTTCTTTACCAAATGAAGATAAAGCAAAAATGTATCTATCAGTATCAGTATCGCTCCTGAACTTCCTCTTGAATATCTATATATTTCAGCTTACTGAGATATAGAAATTTATAGGAAAAAATGTGTGCAGGATAATACAAAACATTCTGATGGGTGAAATCATTTGGGAAAAACAAACAAACAAAAAACCAAACCTAGTCACTTTAAGTGAAATGAAAATTGAGGAAAAATCTCTTTCTGAACAAGGTGAGAGTTCTTGGGACAATCTCAGTGGTTTCCATGGAAAAAAACATGAGTTTTCAGAATCTGGCTATGTAAGTTTGATCCTTAAATAATTGTAATGGAACTCCAACTTAGGCGCTTGTTTGAGAACAGTGTCAGGTATTTACTCTAGTACTTGAGTGAAAGCAGCTGCCCAGCAGTAGGAAGCACTAGCTTGTAGGCCAAAATCACTTGGTTCATACAAGTTCTGCAATGAATGAAAATTTAAGATTATCTTTAAGGAAAATATCCTCTCTGCTTCTGCTAAGCTGCCACTCTTGCACATACTTTATTTTGCTTCTGCTTCTGCAGAATCTGTCACAAGACCTTACTTCCATTTTCTTTACCCAAGCTGGTTACTCCCAGTTAAAAAAAAAAAATTGGAAGGTGCTATAATAATTGGTCCTATGCTATAATAATACATATTACACATACAGGAATGTGCTGGCATATAAAGGAATCTGGAAATGCATTAGGATGAGGAAGAATAGCATCTTAGAGTAGGATTTGATTGGGAGAAGTTAAGTCTTTTCATCCATTGAGAGCAACAGAATTATCATGGTGCCACCTTCAGGGAGATAACATCTAGTTTCCTTTACTGTTTTTTTTTCACCAGTGAGAGATATGGCAGGATGGTACTGGGCTTTTTCTTTCTTTCCTTCCCTCTTTCTTTCTTTCTTTTTTTTTGTTTGTCACAGCATTCTGCTTATAATAAAACTGTCATCAGTATTTGCTAAGCAACCCAGAGCAGCAATTTAGACTTTATTGTCAGCCAGTCTATTTACACTGTAAAGAAATGCCTGCCTGTGTTTACAACGCATACAATAGAAAAAAATTAACAAATACAAAATATAACCACTATTATGTTTTGGATCCATACTTTTAAAACTAGCAGAATCCAGTTTTAGATGTTTATAGAAAAAACAAAAAGGCAGTAAATACCCTCAATGGAATTTTTTTTTTTTTTAAAAAAAAAAAGCAAAACAACAACAAAAACCAACCCAAACAACAACTAAGAAGATAAGTTTATAAATTCTGAAATAAGATTACTTGAGCTTAACATATCTATAAAGCAATAAAACTAGTGGTTTACATTGTGCTGAATATTTTCCTACATCTTAAATAAAAAGAAACAACAAATAAGTGAATTTCTTTGCTCGTAGGCCCTGTAGTTTCCCTTTTTTTTTTTTTTTTTCCAGGAGGACAGAAAGAAAATTAATTGTATTGAAATAATGGGCCAAAATTACAGTCCTGAGCGTGCTTTCAATATCATAGAATCACAGAATCATAGAAACACTAGGTTGGAAAGGACCTACAAGATCATCTAGTCCAACCGTCCTCATACCACCATCCTTACCTGCTAAGCTACTAAATCATATCCCTTAGCACCTCATCTAGATGCTTCTTGAACAGCACCAGGGACAGTGACTCCATCACCTCCCTAGGCAGGCCATTCCAGTGCCTGACCACTCTTTCAGAGAAAAAGTTTTTCCTCATACCCAATCTAAATCTTCCCTGATGCAGCTTGTGGCCATATCACCTTACTAGTGGTTGGTCAGTAGATTTACATACTCTTCTGAAAAAAAATAAAAGGCCATGAGAATTTGCAAATCATTTTTCGTCAGTCAAATGTACATAGCAAACAAGAATGAGATGAAAATCAGGAGTCTTTCAAAAGTAGTTGTACGCAGAACTAAAGACATTTCTTTTCCAAGTATAAATGCACTAACAAGAGTACTAGATTCTTCTTTTTCTTTCCATGGCCAAACAAGGCCTTAAACATAATGAATTTCTTAATTTTTGAGGGGAGAATTCATCTGTGGTTGAGATTAGAAAGCAGAGCTCTTTGAAACTCAAGTGTGTCAATGGACATACATGTCTTGGAAAAAGTAACACTCAGAATATCCTATTAGGAACCTAGACAGACATCTGAGGAAATAAGGACTTTATTTCATTCAAAGTTGTAGAATTGGAGATGTTTTCTGAACTCTGTTTTTGTACCAAAAAAAAAAAAAAAAGAAGAAGAAGAAGAAGAAGAAAGAAAGAAGGAAAGAAAAAAAGAGGAAGAGAGAAAGAAAGGAAGGAAGAACATAATAAGAAGGAAGAACATTAAGAGAATCGTCAGCCATTCTGTCAGTCTAGAAGGTCTAAATTACTGCAGAAGGTGAGCCAAATCACTCAAACTGAGATGCCTATTGATCAGAACTCACTGACTACTTGCCCTGGCACTACCACAAAATGGCCATCTGGATGTAGTCAAGCTGTGTCACCTCAGCCTGTGCAAAATTCCCTTTGCAAGGAGTCAGCGTAGGGCATTCACTTATTCTTGTATTAAGCCCTAGATAGTTCAGTAATGCAATACTAGTTATTACTAATAACGGACGTAAGTTTTCCAGATGGGTAATTCTCTGCCATTCTGACAGACACAGAAGTACGCTTTTTGAAAGAAAGGACAGGTAGAGAGAAGAGGCATATCCAGAGACTGCAAGGGCCTATGAGCTGCAGTCCATTTCAATACTGTAAGAGTTTCTGTGTTACAGCCACAGAACTGCTCTCAGTAGCTTAATGGGAAGATTTCTACTTGTTAAAGCTGGCTATCACTCTTGGCGATTTTGCAATTATTCAAGCACCATATATCTTGAAACAACAGATGCCACTGAATTCATTATTATGGGAAATACACTTCCAGTCTATTGAGTTTCACTTTACTGAAAGGGTACTTCAGTGTAGTCGCATCTAACTTACTGAGTCTGCTCAACACAACCACCTGTCTGCATTTTTTGGTTTTATATAATATTTAGATTTTAACTCAAACATCTGACCAGGGCTTACACTTTCCCAATCTCCATTTCCGTCCATGTCTCATAGGTATCACATAATGCTGCATTTCAATACATTTCAGTGTGGTCAGCAGGGCGATTAATGCAAAAAGGAGAATTAACCTTAAATGAGTAACATTTTATTTCCCTCTTTGAATCTTCTGAATTAACACTGTACGCATAATTTCCCAAATCACCCTTTGTTGGGACTTGGCTTGTGTTTTCAGTTAAAATGCTTTTTGAGAATGCATGTGATCAGTGATGCATTTAGTTCCTATCTTCTGCTTCACAGTCTGGTTTCAATGTTCAAGACTTTTTGTCTGTTTGTTTGAGAGAAAGGGAAAAGTTAAAAAAAAAAAAATCCTAACTAGGAAAACAGAATAAACCCATTAATATAATATAAACCTGGGGGAAAGAATGTAATATATAAGAATATATATTCCTTAACAGTATGTAGTTTAACTTCAAAGAATCTTATTTATTCCCTACAGTTAGCAGGTCAAACTGCTTCCCAAAAGTTTTCACAGAGATTTCCAGAGCTGGATTCATGTCTTTTACATCTGACATCCCTAGGCTGATGAAGTGGGAAATATCACAGTTTTCTAATGGGCTTTCTTCAGAATGTAAATTCACTCCTGGGGTGTATGTGCTGCACAGATTAGTGTTGAGGTCACAGAGCTGATGTCCTACCAACTATTATTGGCTGCCAGACCTTTACTGCTGCAAATCAAAAGAACTTTCAAATTCTTTCATCTGAACTTAACATCAGCTGACTTTAAATGATATATTGCTGTTTTCTGGGGTGTGTGTCTGGGGTAGGATGCCTAGCAAGTAGCTGCAGAAAGTCTAAGTATATGGAAAACCCAGTACAAAATGCTTTTTATCACATCACTTCTGAACCTTTAATATACAGGCTAATAAATGTGAATAATGAGAGGCTTCAATTAAAAGACTGAGACCAGATCTGCTGTCAAAAACCAACTTTGCCAATGACCAGTTATTCAGACATGGATCATTGCGAGTGGGAAATCAGTGACAGCCACCAGACCAAGTTGGTGTGTGACAGCCACATCTGGGGATATCTAACATTGTAGTGATCTATTGCAGAAGACATTTGTCACAGCTCCATTTGGTTAGAAGGTGACTTTGCTCATGAAATGTTTCTTTGCATCACTTATGCTCAATGAGTCCTGTCATTTTCAGGGGAAAAGCTCATGTAGATATTTCTTTAAGGGCAGAGTCTGACTGACATCCTCAGCTCTATGGGAAAAGTGCCTTCTTAGGAACAAAGATAAAAGGAAAAATGCAAATCAAAAATGTCTATTTTCACCTGTTTGAACTAAAACCAAAATAATCCATATATTTTATCCTACAAAACTTTTTAACAGATGTTTGTTCACTGCTGTCTTAGTCTGTGTACATTGTTAAAAGCCTTTGACTAAAATTATTTCCATGTATTCTTTTGTAATTTGCAAATAAAACCTGCCTGTGATGAATTCTGACAGTGAGAAACTGAGATATTGCCTATTGCCTTCTCACCTCTGAAGGAATTGTATATTGAGCACACTGTAGTACTTTTCCAATTATTCCCATGGTGAAGAAAACAACAACAACAAAGAAATGAAAGGAAAAAGGGAAATAGTGAAAGTGAATCATAAACTATATTGGAACATGTAAACTATACTCCCCACACTTTAAAATGATTTTAGGGTTGGAAATACATTTATGTTATTTCACAAGTCACTCCATAGCAAGCAAACAGATTTGCTTCAGCTCCTTCAGCATTCAACATGGTTGTGTTTCATGCCCGGTGATTCCTGTGAGTGAGAAGCTGGAGTGTCTTTATGTATTTAGTTTCTGTTGTTCTGTGCAGGAGATCAGCTGCTGCTCTTTCTTTAAAGGGGGGATCATTTAACTTGGAATTATGTGCAACAATTAATGTAAGGATTGCACCAACCAGGGACTGAACTTCTGTTAAAACAGATAAATCAAGCACAGTCTTCTTTACTGTTAAAAGGTAGAATGAGAAGAAGCTATACAAATATTCTTAGCAGACAAAAATAAAGCAAAAAGGAGGAGAAGGTAGTTAATATCCTTAAGAGAAAGAGTTTGATTAGCAAAGGCAATAAGTAATTATTTAAAACCACAGGGCAAAGTGAGTTCTGCTAAGTGATAATTTTATTGACACTAATCTCTTTTCTTTTCCTGTAAAATTAAGTTTATTTCTCCTAGAAAAGTGAGGTAAAAGGCTGATTTGTAAATATTTCATTGCTTTTGCCAAATGTATTTAAAAAACAAAGGTGGAATACTGACAAATTTGAGATGTTATTTGAAAGATATTCATTATTGTCTATATAAATACTGCTAAATTGGAAATAAAAGATCATATCCTAGTTTTCCATCATCATTTCAAGAGAAGAATAATAAAATTTTGCATTTCAGGTATTTCAGAGCAACAAATTTTACATGGTTGCACAAGAATTAGAGATGGATTCAATAATTAAGAAATTTTATTATGTACATCTCCAAAGTTCATTTTTTAACACTTTTAAAATTGTATCTTATTCTATCAAGATGGTATTTCTTTCATATTCTATGCTGAGTGTTCCTTTACTCTGGCCTGTCAAATTTTGTTTCCTAGCACCTTTACCTTGCAAATTACTGCTGGACCCAGAAAAATTGTGGATTATTTTAACTGCTGATTCTACACTTGTAAATAGCAATATGTGGCAAAAAGGATGGCAGGGTGGAAAACTGCTGGGGTAAATTACCATGAATTTGTGAGTTTGAGGAAGGAAACATGAAGATATTGAAACTGGAAAATTACTAATGGAATCAGGAAGTGTGGAAGGATGAGGATGAAAAAGAGAGGGAAAAAACCCTTCTGACATACATACAAATAACTGAAAACAAAAATGTTTACATGTAGGTAGGTGAAGTCCTCTGTACATGATTTGGTTTACAATATGCAAATATTTCAGAATTCTGATTTCACAGTGGACAAGTCCTTCTGTCTTTTACTTTCTGTGTGATGTTTAGATTATTATATAAAGCTTCCACTTTGCTATGGGAGTGCCACAGGGACCATGATATCAACCAGCTTTATGGAGAATAAACATAATCTTCTGATGGACACTCTGTAGGACAAATAAATACATTAGCAAATAAATAAATCTCTTCAATACATTTTATATTGTTCTCTCAACTTCTGGCAGGTGAGATTTTTGAAAGACCCAAAAGATAGTGAGATAGTTATGAAACATTTATATTTAGTTGCATCTCACAAAATATACAGTTGAGAAATAACTTTTCTTACTGGAAGTATCAGTCATTTTCTCCTATCCTTACTTGAATCAAGATGTGAAAAAATATCATTCGTGAATTAATGCTACCCAGTGAAAGTAATTACTGACTTGCCAGGGAGAGTAGACCATATTTGTGTCTTAAATGGAGTAACGACCACAGCATTTTTTATTCAGGGAAGGATGGGAAGAGTTTCCCTTCCCTTCCCTTCCCTTCCCTTCCCTTCCCTTCCCTTCCCTTGTTGTTGAGAGAGACCTCAACAACTTTTCAGTCCAGAGGAAGTCCCAAGCATAAGGAGAATTAGAATGGCAACAGAACTTCATATACAAAAAAAGAAAAGACATAAAAGTCATGTCATACTGTTATTTAAAACAAAGTGGAACTGGAAATGTTTATAAAACTGTGAAATTGCATCTACTCTTCCCTAAGAAGGGCAAGAAGAATTCAAAGAGTTCTTTTAATAATCAGTTAAAGGCACTGCTGCCCAGAGACACAGAGAAAATGTACCTAAAACTATACTTCTATAGTCTAAAAAGTACATAATTCTTGTTCTTTAAAACTCTTACATCTTAGAACACGTGATGCCCTGATCTGACCCATCCCACCTGGCAGTGTTTTGTGCATAAGTTATGAATACTTCCTGGCTTCCCCTGAAGAGAAGCCTTGTACTGATGAGGAGTTAGAACAAGGGCTCTTCATTGCTCTGAAGAGTTTTCATGTTGCAGTGAAATTTATTCTTAAAACTCACTGTGCTGATTTATTTAGAGGTTACCTGGACCGCAGCCAACTGAGAAAGGCTATGAAAGCTGCTCTCAGCAGCTAAGGTATACTTTGTAAAAATAAATAATAAACCTATTTTCTCCAACTCTTCATCCCAGAGGGATCTGAAAACGTGTCAGCCCCCTTCACTGACTGAATGTCACCTGTTAATGAGATCCCAGCTCTTTTTGTCTCTCCTGGATGTTTTTTATTGCATGAACTTGGAAAACAGCCATAAAACAAGGTAAAATATTTTCCAGTATCTCATATTTTTAGACCTGCTTATTCCAAATAATTCTGGAAACAATTCACTATCTGTTATCTCGCTTTTGCACCACAAAATATCTTAGCCAGTGAAGCTGTAGTTCACTACTAGAACCATGAGAAAGTTTTATCAGGAAAGTCCGTAGTTTTGCCCTTGTAATGTATCTGAGTTATCAAATCTAACAATATTTCTGTTTTTCTAAAAAAACAAGGCCTGACATGTTCATAAGCTTCCCACTCCAATCCCCTGCCCAGAGCAAGCTCATCCGTGGGTCAGACAAGGTTGCTAAGGCTTTTTTCTTTTGGGGTTTGGAAACCTTCCAAGAAGAAAGTTGACATCACGTCCCTGGGACCTGTCCCATTTCCTGGCTATCCTCATCTCTCCAGCATCTCTGACCTTGATGAGTTCACTGCCTGACACAGCCTTATCCCCAGAACTGACCCTGGCCCCTAGACCATTTCTTCTTCCCCAGGGGCATGGGAACTGTATTGGGCCCTTCCTTCTCCTTGTCCTGGTTCCTCTGGATGGCAGCGCTGCCTTCATATGCATCAGCTGATAGAGCTCCCTCTCCAGATCACAACTAGAGAATTAAATATGACAGGCTCTAGGTCAGAACCCATGGCATCCCATGAAGTATGGGTCTCTAGGCAGATCTGACCCAGTAACCAACACTTTGGAGCCAAACTGCCCAACTAGCTATTTACCCACCCAATTGGGCACCAACCCAGACCCTACTGTCTCAGACACAAAAATAATGAGAAAGCATGTTGGAAGCATTTCTGAAGTCAGTGTAAATGACATCCCTCGTTCATTGCTTGTCCACAAATCTTATCTTTTTGTCACACAAGGTAATTAACGGGTTAAGGCCTAGTTCACCCTTTGGCAGACACATCGACTGTCACAGTCACACTTTTTATTCCCTTGTGTGCCCATGGACATGCTCCAAAAGGACACATGGCCTGAGTTTTCATGGGCTGAAGTGAGGCTGGCTGTCTGGCACTTCCCCATACCAACTTTCGTGTTGTTTTTCAAAATGGGTTTGATGTTTGCCTTTCTCTACTTGTTGATATTCTCCCCTAATCTTCAATATCATTCAAAGATATTTGGGAGTGGTCTTACAAGGAGACAAGCCAATTGTCTCAGCACACCCAGGTGCAGCTCCTTGTGTCCAACAAACTTGTATGGATTGAGTTTGCCCAAGTAACCCCTGACTCAACCCTCATCTACAGATAGTTGGTCTCCTCCTTGAAGCCTTCTGTTCTAAGCATGGAGGCTTTGGAGAAGATAATGAAGACTGATTTTAGTGTTTTTCATTTTCTGTTAGGTGCTTGTTTGCAAGAGGACAACAGCATGAGGCCTTTCTGAAACACAAAAATCGGTCACATAATGTCAGTATGTCATTGCATACTGGGGAATGCAAACAAGAAGCCTGTTTTTTGTGCAGATATATATCACACATATACAATATATATGCACATATACTCCTGTACCCCACACATGCTTGCATCAGTGCAAGGACTCCACATTATGAAGCATATTCATTTTCTGACAGAAGCATTGGTGGTAGAGTCTCAGTAAACTCCATTAATATATATATATATACACTTTGCTCCTCACTTGTCATCACGTGGATATCCATCTTTTTCTTACTAAAACTTTCCTTTCTTGTATTTGACCTGATGTGGGTTTTTTTGTTTGACAGAAGTGGATTCCAGTCTTGAGAGGCTTTGAAGAAAAGCTTGAGTGTTACGTAGGAGATATTTTAAAAATAAAACATGTCCAGATATTTATCTAAACATATGCAGTTACAATACCTGATTTGAATAAATGCATACACATCAGTAAGAGCAACAAAAACCCTCATAGTGAATCACATAGACTACCAATATGTACATGACGCTGTTCTACCACGTCTTTGCTATGTGCACACTTATTTCTTATACGAACCTTAAAATAGGAGAGAAAAATGTCTTCTCTGATACACAAAACTTAATATATTTTAGACCATTTACTGTCACATGTACTGAATGTTGAAAAGCTTGTAGACTGTTATTCATTTAGTGAGAAATGTTACTAATGGTTGGCATGGTGACTCAATATGAAAGCCAGAGGGCTCGCTTGTAAATCATGCTGAACTCAGGAGACAACATTTTGATTCCTAGAGCTACCAGTCAAATTGAGAATCACAGCCATGGCAATTAGCAGCATGTTTTCAAAGCTCATCATAGAAAGCAGACTCATTGCTTCTTATAACGTTTGCCTTCCTGAAATCATGCTGTAGTGGAGGGAGAGTATTCAACGTGATCAACAGACTGACAATCAACAAGAGCCTTCTGTGGGGAATTTCAAACAGGGTTGCAATCTCATTATAAGGCCTTGGCAAGTCACTCAATCCAATTTCCCCACCAGGGGTTAGAGAAACATGAAGAAAGCAGGAAAATTGTAGGGGGCTTATTGCAATGATGTTAGTGCAGGAACATTGCCAACAGAAATGTATAGCTCTGCCTTTCTGTCCTTTATGTTGTAACACTCAGCATCACTTGGTGCATTATTCTATTATATACAGTACTTTTGCATTGCTACTGGGACTCAGTTCTGTACAAGAATTCAAGGAAGGCACTGCTAAAAAATGTCATCTGATTTTCTCAAAGAAAACTCAGTTTAACAGCTGCGCTAGGAGGAAAGATGAGGGTTCTCCCTATCAGGGTAGTAAAAATTTTACTTACAAAGGAACCATGTGAAAAAGAGGGAAGTGGTGATGACAATAAGGAGAAAAGAAAAGGAATAAAAGGAAAAGGTGAACAGGAAGGGGAAAAGGAGGAAAAGAGAGAATGCAAGGCAAGTGAAAAGATTCATCCATTTTAGTACTGGGCTAAGAATTTCAAGAAAATAATAAAAAAAGAACCCACCCTCCCCACCCAAAAAAAAAGGGGGAAAGAATATCTCAGATGTATTTACATGACCTGTCCTTCCTTACAGCCAGTACAATGGACAGTTTCCTGAGCTGAAGGAATCTCAGGAGTCTCAAACAGGAATTTAAACAAGAGAGGTACAGCTAAGCTAGGAGATATCTTGAGTTCCACAATTCAGCTAGGAATTAACAGACAATCAGGCAATCTAGGAATCTGAATTATCTTTGCTTTGGCAGCTGAGTTAAGGGTGAATCCTCAGAATATTCTCTGAAGTTTTCAATTTCCACAGACCTGAGAAAGCATATGCAAAGGACTACACATTTCTTTGGACTTAAAGGGGAAGGAGAAAGTAAGAAAGCTAAAAATGAAAAATAACTCAGTAGATCTCACTTTAAAAAAAAATCCCAAGCTGTCAAGTACAGGAAAACCGTCAATGTAAATACCATGCAATGAGAAAAGTTTGAATTTCATTTTTGTTTTTGTATGAGTTGATGTGTACAGATTGATTAATTAGTAGCACGGTCAGAAAGTTTTTGTGCAGCTCCCAAACACATTAAACTGAGTTAAAATTCTTTTCCTTCAGTGAAAACCTGAAAATGGGGTGCCAGATCATCACCAAAAAACTTGAAAAAGGATCTCTACCAGAGTGTCCTGCTAGAGGAGCTTAGACTTCTGCATGTGTGGAGCAAGAGACAACTTGCAATTTCCACACTGTTATTTACCTTGGAGTTTACAGAGAGCAAAAAGAAAACTTTTTCTATTTCTCTCCCTCTTCACTTTGTCCATATTCAGCATTCCTAACACTCACATTTCTCAAAACTCGTTTTTAAAGAAAGGGAAAAAAGGAGAGCTGAAAACATTTTACTGTGTCTTCAAACTAAGAATTTACTAGATTACTTCCACAGCTTACTAGAAAGAGCAATGAGTGAACCTAAATTACCTGCTAGCCTCACGCAGATCATCAACCTTGCTAACTCAGCATTCATTTCCTCCAAGACCAGCTTGGAGGATGATGAATTCTCCTGTTGTGTCCCACCACCCTGCACCTTTCCTCCTGAGAAGTCTGACAGCTGTTGCAGTCTTCTGTTGGTTGAATCAGGAGACAGCCCTGAGTTCATCAGTTTGAGCTCGGAAACTTTCTCTTTTTATAGCCCGCCAATCAAGGTCGTTCCTACCTGGGAGATGGAAAGCCAGTGCTTTTTTCTGAGGGATGAGTGGGAAGACATCCCTCTGGAAGACGCTGCAGCAGGACGTTGTCTGGCACCCTTCCAGCCCCAGAGCGCCTGGCGCACTCCGTCCCCCACAGGCCCCGCTGCCGCACCGCACGCTGCGGCTCGCCGCCGACGGCCCGCCTTCGTCCGAAGGGCACTCCGGGCTCTGCGCAGGGCTTTCACCTGCGGCTGCATCGCGGGGCAGCGTGAGGAGACAGACACAGGAGGCTGCCAGCAGCAGGCAGCGCCCGTCCACGGGTGGCGGCTCCCACCTTGAGGATGGGGGCTCCTGAATAAACAAATCCTTTCTTAACACTGTCCTGGCTGAGGGCTGTCTGATCTGTGCGCTCGTGCATGTCTGGGCTCCGAGCGCAGCTGCTGGCGTCAGAGCGCAGCGCGGAGGGTCCCTGTGTCTGTGAAGGACCAGAGAAGGAGCTGGGTGTCCCAGGGGTCGACAGGTTGGCCGTGAGCCAGCAGAGTGCCCATTGTGGCCAAGGAGGCTAAAGACATCCCGGGGTGCATTAATAAGGGCGTGGCCAGCAGGTTGAGGAAGGTGTAGCTCCCCCTCTGCTCTGCCCTGATGAGATAACATCTGGAGTACTCTGTTCAGTTCTGGGCTCCCCTGTTCTAAAAAAGACAGGGATCTCCTAGAGAGAGTCAGGAGCACAGCCATGCAGTGCCCTGCAGCAGCATCACTGGGGCACGGAGGGCGAGTCTCAAGAGGATGGGATTGGGCTCTATTTGGTGGTTCCCAGGGACATGACAAGGGTCCACAGGCACAACCTGGAACACAACCGGCTCCATCTGAACATGAAGAAAGCCTTTACTTTGACAGTGACAGCCCTGGAACGAGCTGCCCAGAGAGGTCGAGGAGTCTCCTCCTCTGGCGAGAGTCACAGTTTGGATGAGTCAAAAGCCCGGATGCTTTCCTGCACAAGCCAGCGTAGGGAACCTACAGGGAGCCCAGAGGTGCCTCCTGACCCGCACCTGGCCCTGTGCTGGTGGAAATGGGGAGGCTGCCAAGAGAGGGGTGTGGTGGCTCCATGGTGACTGCCAGGGCTTTGTGACATGGGCGGCAACCACACCCAAAGGCCATTGTGACACGAGGGGTTCTGGGCTCCTAGTGCAGCTGCTGTCGTCAGAGCATGGGGCCCAGACTCCCCATGTCTGTGCTGCCGATGGCTGGAGGGAGTGTGGTAGTGCGAGGCTGAGGGATTTCTGGCTAAGGAATGGTGATCCAGGCAAGCTGGCGAGGGGGTGAGCTGGCCTGTGAGGTATGGATTGGGAGGCTCTGTAAGGGTCAGCCATGGTGTGAGAGCGCTGCTGTGTCTGTGGGGCTGAGAATACGGCTGGAACTCATGGGACTGCTAAGGGAGGATTCGGTGGAAGTTCCCTCCTGGAGGTTGTCAAGGGCAAGGCAATCGACTCCACACCTCCAGACTTCTTCCGACAAGAAGGAAAGAATTGTAATTGCCGTAGGCCACTTCCTTCTGAGGGGAACAGAGGACCCGATACTTGTGCCAGACCCTACTCACAGGGAAGTTTGCTGCCTTCCTGGGGCCCAGGTCAGGGACACTACTAGAAAACTTTCTGGCCTGGTTTGCCTCTCTGATTCTTATCATTTCTGATAGTTCAGACTGGCAGCCATGATGTCACTGATAGAAGCCTGAGGGCCATCAAAAGGGACTTCATGGAGCTGAGGCAGTTGACAGGTCCTCCATCCTTTCAGTGGCAGGGAGAGATGCTGAAAGGACCAAGAAAACCCATCTGATAAATACATGGCTAAGAGGCTGGTGCCCTTGTAGGAATTTTGGGGGTTTTTTGACCATTGTGCAGTTTACTCAGCAACTGGCCTGACAGCTGCAGATGGGTCCCACCTGTCTCAAAGTGGGTAACAGATCATAGCTCGGGATTCTATAATTCTATGAATACAATTTTTTCAAGTACTATGTGGTGAGTTAGATCCTTCCTCCAGAAAAAGCAAGAATATCTCCTCTTTGCCTTTCCTTCAATAACTATTTGCATTTTATTTGAAAATGGGTTTTTTTAGATGATTATTTATATAATTATTGCTCTGATTTAAGTAATTATTTGAATAATTATTCTCTCCATAAGCACAAATTTAACTCTTTTATAAATTTCATTTTAAAGAAAGTACCCACCTCTAATTTCATGTTTTCTCATGCACATTTATTTCATGGACTGCTTCCCACTGGCCATATTATTATAACAGTTACAAGGATCTCAGTTCCCATCAGGAAGTCCCATCATTTCGATAAAACAGATGCCAGAGAATAATAAGTTACAAGGATGTTTTAATCACCAGCTGCATTAGTACAACTTACTCTTTTTATTACTATGCTACAAATTATTCGTATGATTTCCACACATTTACTTCCTGTACTTGGTGCTTGCACATCAGATATTTAAATACTGATCAGCTGAATTACAGAAATGAATGGTCATATTATGGGTAAAGTTGTACCTTAACTGTAGCAAACTGTCCAGGTTCATGATTTCACAGGTAGGACTCTGCTAGTACTGTCTTTGTTGTGGTCATGGAATTGACGGGTCAGACTTTCACAGACCTTCTGCTTGTTCTGCTTCTTCATTCTCCCTGGCATGCCTCTGTTCACTTGTCTACACACCTCACTAATGTATTTTCTTGTTGTCAGACACCACTTAGGTATTCTCCTCTTACTTCACATGGCACTCATATTGCTAGGTATGCCATCTTGCTTTGTTACTTCTTTTATTTATCTGATTGTTTCCCTGTGTATTGCTTGTCATTGAAATGTGGGATATGTGCACGTGTCCCGATTATTTTAAATATTCTGAACTGTTCACAAGACAAGAACCAGTCTTCTTGTGGTCTGTAGGTGAGATTCACTCTTCAGATACATCCAACACACTTGGCAACACCTTGAAGAAGCCCCAACATAAAATTTAGTCATCATCATCATTCAAATCCTCATTTAAAATATGTCTGAACATTGTCATCTTAGATTGGGGCCTGGAGCGTCTCCTGTAAGGAGGAAAGGTTGAAAGACCTTGAACTATTCAGCCTGGAGAAGACTGAGAGGGTACCTTATCAACATTTATAAATAAAGTGGGGATGTCAAGAGGGCAGGAATGGGCTCTTTTACTCCCCATCTCAGTTAGGGCCACCTTGTGTTTCTTGCCCAGGACTGCATCAAAACAGCTTTTGAATTTCTCTCAAGGAAGGATACTTTATGACCTCTCCGGGAAAACTGTGCCTATGCTCAATCACCCTCATCATGAAAAAAGGTGTTTCCTGATGTTCATAAAGAACGTCTTGTGTTTCAGTTTGTGAATATTGTCTCTTGTCCTGTCACTGGGCCCTATTTGGAAGAATTTTGCTCCTTCTTGGACTAGATGATGTTTGTGGGGTCTTTCCAACTGATCTATTCCATGGAGTGAGTCAGTCTTCTTTGCACCCTCCCTTCAGTTATTTATAAACATGGATAAGATCCCCCTGAGCCTTTTCTTCTCCAAACTGAACAGTCTATATATCCTATATCAGTGGGCTAGTGAACAAAACATGTGTCATATTCTTCTTGCTGTGAAACTTAAAATATGTGCCCAACATTCTGTTGTTAGTGTGTGAGCAGAGCTTAATATCTTTCTCCACATGTCCTCAGTGAACACTCAGGATAAAAATTATTAAACAATGGGGAAAGAGTGACAAAGTTTATTCTTTTAAAGTCTGTACGTTCCAATCATCAAGAAAAGAAAGGAGTGTGGGCTTCTTGAAAAAAGGCCAGGTTCTTATATATTTATGAGTGTTTGGCATCTCAGGAAATCCTGTTTGTTACTGCAATGTATACTCCTCAATGATTATCTTTTATCTTGTTTGATGAATGGCATTGAGCCAAAAAAAAGGTCAAGAAAAAGATGTAAAGGCCTAGAGATTTACAACAATTCTACATTTTAAATCAAATACTATGTTTGTGATTGCATATCAAGTAGTAGGTTATCACCTGGTCCTTTGAGATCAGTAAGGGTAAGAGGAGATAACTACTCCCATCATATACAGTTATTGAAAGAGGAAGTCAGAGGAGGCAAACACATAGTGCATAAAACGCTGTTGGTTTATCCATCTGCCTTATTTTTCTTCTCCATCCAGAGATTAAGGCATATACATATGTTACATTAAGCATCCTAGAGGAACAGTTGCAAGCAGCTATCTTTTTCTAAGCATCGTTGATTTCCTTTTCTAATTACAAAAATAATTAAGAATTTGTGGCAATTGCGTTCTGAATTAATGGTGAAGAAATGAGCTGTAGCACATAGAATGCTCTGTTCCATTGCCTACAACATGCTTTGGGAGAACTATTTGTATATTTTGTTTTTGCTCATATCTGCAAATAGCTTGAGTCCCACTGGATGTAGAGATAATTAAAAAGTGAACCATCTTACCTGTTTAGTTCATCTGAGAAGCAACAGAACTCTAAACTGCCCAGCTTAAAAGTAGGCATACTTGACTTACTAGTGCATGATGTCAGCTAGCCACTGCATGCATGTGTAGTGATAGTAGGAGCACTCTGAACATAAACTGTGTTTCCAGAGGATTATGCACATTGTGGAAGATAAATAAGTGTGGAAGGGAACAAATTATTGTTGAGAATTATATTTGTATTATTTTTTATAGTGACAAGGTCAGAGTTTGCCATAAATCAATAGTTGGCTGTATGGAAACTCCACCCAAGCCTTCTCTATCCTACATGTCCTTCCTCTAATGGCAAAATTCAAAAATTAAGACAATTCCTGTGGCAGCTCCTTTGCTGTGGCCTTGAGATCTGAATGAAATATATTTTCCTGTCAGATGTTGAAAATACTAATCCATACTAGCTATTTTGGTGATGTTTGAACTGAACGGTAATCTGAGTCTGCTCTTGGAAGATACATGTGTATGTGTTGCATATCCTCCTCAATTGCCAAGGTATATTCTGTTTCACTTGAAGTAAAATAGAAAACTTACAAAGTCAGGGCCTATTTATCCTTCTGAATGTCAAAATTGTCAAAAATGAAGTTTATAAAGTGATTTTTTTTAAATTAGAATAGGTAGCCACTAATTATCTGAGCATAAATTCCTTAAAATGTGGGTGAGCTGTTGACTACTGAACAGAAAGTGGAGAAGTGTTACAAACTAAGCAAGAGATACTTTTTTACATTGGCTGCTGCAGGGTTGAGAAGGAACTCATGAAACAGACTTTATGTCCCTTGAAATTTGGGAATGACAGTAAGTCTGTTGTCTTTTGACAGAATAAAACTTTCATTTTCACTAGAGATATTTACAACTTGTGATTTCAGAAGAAGCATCACATTCAAAGAGAGCAAAATATTCTTTGCTCAGATAAAGACAGTTTGAGTGAAGAAGAGAGACAGTTTCCCAGGAGATCTCATTCAATAATTCCTTAAACAGCTGGGATTTCTCACTTCTAGAGTACAGGGTACTCACCGCTCTTTTCCAGTCCTGTATTCTTTAAGATGACAAACTCAACCAGAGCATGGCCACTACATCCCAGAGTGCCTCCAATTGTAACCTCTTTAATTATCTCCACTACATTAGCGAGCAACAGGTCCAGCAATGCTTCATCTCTGGTTGGTTTGTCTAATATCTGGACAGCAAGTTATCCTCAACAGACTCCTGGAGTCTCCTGGATTGCTTACAGCCTGCCGTGTTGCTTTCACAGCAGACATCTGGGTGGTTGAGATCCCCCATCAGGATAAGAGCCTGCAAGTGCAATGCTTCTTGTAGCTGAAGAAAGACCTCATCATCAGGCTCCCCTTGATCAGGAACCTGTGGTAGACCCTGACCACTTAATGTCCATTATTGATCTGTTCCCAAATTTTTGCTCGCAAGCTCTCAACCTGAACATGGCCGTTTTTCAGAGGCAGCTCTTGGCAATCTGTCCGTTTCATAACACAGAGGGCAACTCCTCTGCCCCTTCTTCCCTGCTTATCTCTTCTGAAAAGCTTGTAGCCCTTGATCATAGTGTTCCAGTGATGGGATTTGTCTCATCACATTTCTGTGATAGCAATTAGTTCATAGTTTCCTAATTGCATGACAGCTTCCGTCTCCTCTTATTTGTTTCCTATACTGTGGGTGTTCATGTAGAGGCACTTCTGGCAGGCTATTGGTAGCATTACCTTCTATGAGGAGACCTCCTGAGTTTGTCTGGGACAAATCTGAGGTTTTTCCCTGCTGCTTCCTGAACTGACAGTCCTCTCTTGGCCCTTCTTTGTCACTTAGAAATCCATCCTTTAGCCCCGTCAAATCTAGGTTAGCAACTTCTGATCTCAGAAGAGCCTTATCACACTGGCAGAGTCAAACCATTTCAGGACATAGGGTCAAGAGTTTTTTTGAATAAAATATTTAATTAATGTGTAAATTATTATACCGACTTTAACAGACATTTACACTGGAGGACAATTTATGCCTTTACCTACATCTCACTTTCAAGTTCGTGGTGATGGAATTACACCCAGGATGTTTGTCTCCATAATCCTTAAGTTGTTTCTCTCTTCAACTGTTACATTTATTGGTGACCTTAAGGAGTATCACAAGACTAGCTTAGTACAATGATATTTCTTCCTGCGTGTGGAAAAAAAAATAAAGAGTACTAAATCCCAAACTCTAGAGGAACTTAATCTGTCATAGTAAATGTAAAAATTAATATTTTGCTGTTAGACCTTTCAGATGCCTTCTTATACACATTAATTTTAACAGAAGTATATTTATCCTTGAGTTCCCTGGCATAAATACAATTCTATAGTTTCCAGTAAAATTAAATTGCTTCTCACTAAATCTGTCACCACCGTTTTTCTCTTCAGCAGAAAAAAAAACATTACGTCTATTCTGAATGAAGTATTGATTGTGGAGGTAGCATGTTTGAATTTTCAGCTTTTCATTTGAAACTTGTATTAGGAAATTTTTTTCATTGCATTCATTCATTCACAGATCTTAACATTTCATCAACTCAGTATCCATTTAAATTCCGATAGACTGTTATCATTACATAAGAAAAAACACTTGTCTTCCTTCCAGAGAACAAATTGCAGCAAGCTAAACTTTGATGAATGTGCAAGAACTGCACAATTATGATCTACCTTCCAAGCTGTCAACACATGAATTCTAGAAAAAGAGGGCAGAAAAGAGCCTATTATCCACTCAGATTTAGTAATCTTTCCTTTTTGTACTTGTGTACACACTATTGAGGATTAGCTTATGCAGAGTACATTTAAAAAACTGTTCATGATTGTTCATAAATGATCCTTTCACAAGCAGAAAAATGCGGGGGGGGGGGGGGAGAGGCACANGCGTCAAAAGACACGGGGGGCGTGGGAAAGAAGCACAAAAAAACCTGTAACTTTTCAGTTCTTGAAGGGAGTAATAAAGGAAGATGAAGTCTTAACTCATTACAATTCAATGAGCTACAGAAAAACACTGTTCCTGTCTCCAGAGCAGAAAGGAAGCAGCAAGCAATTTATGCATCCAAGGAATTATTGTATGTATGTATTTCCTTTTGCAAGCCAGGACAGCCCTTTCTGTGCCATGCTCAGAGTTGTGTATTTTAAAGTTCTCTGCACAGAAAACAGGGACCAAGATTATACTTGTGTCCTGACTCTAAAAATGACTATTGAGGAATGGTAAGACATGCTATATGAGAGGATTGTGCATAGGTTTTGATTTCTTATTCAGTTTTAACAGTTTTATTTTTCCCAATCCTATGCCTTTTCAGGTCATCACATTATGCTTAAAAAAGTAGCTTAAGGTAAATATCTTTGATCAGGACCAATGAAGCTGATTTTTGAAGTAGCTATTAAAATGCCTGCTTTGCTGTTGGGCTGCTGTTGTCTTACCAAGGATTTGATCTTAAAACATATGCTAGAATTCTACAGGTTTAACTCTACATAGCCATGTCACAGGTTGGTTTACTGTAAAGTAATTTAAACGTGGTGAGGAAAAATTTCAAGGTGCTTTCTTTTGTTGTTTGGAAAACATAATTGAACGTTGTCTACAAACAAGATGGGTAGAGTGTTGTAGATTACAATCTTCTGGGAAGAGCTTAACACTGGTGGATAAATGATATTCATACAGCATGTATATTGGTGGGAAATTCTCTTCTGAAAATGGTGTCATATTTTTTATCTAACTGATAAGTCCTGCACTGAATGGTATGGAGCTTCTTTGTTTCATGCTGCTAGATAATTTGAACACTAAACTTTAAAACTTTGACTAATGACTTCCAGTAGAGAAATGGTAGACAGCAGCTGTCACTGATAACTGAAAAAATGTAAAGCAAGCAAACAATCAAACAAACAAGGGTTTGGAAAGAAAAGGTATATTTCCTTTGGCAACAGTTTGATCATTTGTCCTACGGACAAGCTAACATGAGAGTTTCACCTATTATTGTAAGAATGAACAGCAGTGAAGAAAAAAACATTAAAAGAAAATTTAATATTAGAGCCTTACAATTGTGTTTATAAGACCCTGGAAAATATTTTAACATGCTTGCAAACGGACATCACCACTTTTTTTCTGGATGTTTCATTAACATTAATCAGATAATTCCTAAATTGTGTCAGATGTGTGTATTATTCTAGCCTAAGTGTAATATATTTTCTGAGAGAAAATGTATTTCCTTAAGTTCAGAAAAATAAGGAAACTGAATTTAAGTAGAGATATAACAATTCATATTCTATTTCAATACCAACAACATTACAAGAAGGAAATACTGTGCATGTATCTAGAAAGATCATTGAGATATTTTCTGTTCTTCTCAGAATATTTGGTAGTATTGTTTAACACCACTCACATTAAATATTAACCGTTTTCTACAGCCAAACTAAGCTGGCGGTAGGATAAAAAAAGCATTTTTTAAATTATTTATGTGTCTTCCAGTAAATTCACATATTATCCAAAATCTTGATAGATGAAAGTACCTTTAAAAGTAAAGAGTTTTTTAATTCCTGTTTTTAATATATTTAATGTATTTTTTTGAAATAGCTTAGCTTCTCACAGATAATTCTTTAAAAGAAAGATATTTAAAAATAATTTATGTTTGGCTATATTTCAATGTCTCAATGTTTTTTGACATAATCTTTTCAAAATTTCATTAACTCATTCACTGAGTTTTCAAACTGAAATGTGAAACTTAGGCAGGCCTTTAATTTCACTACTGTTCACAATATCTGTTATTTTGATGTTTGCAGCTTTCAGTGATCTGTATCTCTATTCATTTCTTGTATTCCTTATCTGCTACATTTATCTTCACTCTAGTTCCTAATCAAACTGCACAAGCTTTATTTTTGAATGAGCTGCTATTAGTTATTTTTATGATGTTTACATGTGTAAAAATGAAGATAAATTCTGGGCTTTCACTGGTGAAAAAAAACATTATCTATTTATTTTGTACTAGCTGTGCTTATCTAAGTATTTAAATGTCCTAAAAATCTACACCTTGCTTCAAGACTCCTTGTATCACTAGTTGTGCAAAACATTTCTTTTACCTGTATGAGCAAAACATATTTGTGCAGGGATTTTGAAAAAACTTGAATATGAAATCTAGAAATTAAACAGTTCCGTTTCTGGTTGCTGAAGCTTTCCCAAGATCTTCTTCTGCCAGTAATTTGTAATGATTTTTTTTTCTTGAGTCTGTATGCAACATACATATCAGAAAACAACGAAGCGGATCAAAAAATGCAAGTAAAAGCTGTAGTGTTGCAAAAGTAAGATATTAACACGTTGTTTACCACTAATTTCAATATCTTATGTTTGCAAATGGACCAATGGCAATAGTACCATAGGAACTGCAACCAGAACTGTAAACTATTTATATCAAGTTTTGAACATCACTTAAGTGTTTCTGCCAGTAATATAGTCTGAAAACTGAAAACTAGACCAGTAAAAAGAAAGATTAGAGGATTAAAAAAAAAAAAAAAAAAAGAGGGAAAAAAAAGAAAAAGAAAAAAGGAAAAAAAGAAGAAACACCTAACCAAATGTGCTTCAAAAACACCAATAGACACAATGTTACTACTGAAATATGATAATATATTGTGGAGGCAACAACTTAAGTACATAGTACAACACTGGGATGTGATAACCAGAATAAAAGAAGTAACCTAAGTTAGTGGCGGGGTAGAGTCATAATTTTTGGTGTTTTATCTGTCTTGCTTTCTTATTCAAGATCAATACTTGTCAACGAAATAAATGTCCAAAACTAAATTCAGATGAATTCATGGTCTTAATGTTAAATTAGAATGTGCTGAGATATATACATCCAAATAAGTTCTAAGAAAAGTTGTTGAAAACATAATTGTTTTCCCAATTTCCAACAAGATTGACTTAATAAAGGCTACAATCTTACAGAGCACTGAAAATGTGTTTTAAATAAGTTTGGGGAATGCGATAATAATAATTAACAAAGATAATAATAATAGTAAACACTTCTGGTTGTTTTTTGAAGAAAAAGTTTATGGAAAATCAGGAAAAATCTAAAGTATTTTTCTGTACTAACTGAGGTGACTCATTTGCTTTTATACAGTAAGTTTCTACACTGTGTTAGGGTTATTCATAGGAAGAAACTGTTCCTTAAAAGTATTCCTATTAATGTTGTGCTAAGGCAATTTAATTCAGCCAGATATGTTTGCTTCATGATAAACATTTTATACTTGGAAGAACTACACTAAAATTATTATACATTATGAAATAACATTTTAAAATATAGTGTTAGGAGTATTAATGATCTAATTCTTCATTAAGAAATTACATTCCTGCATAAAGCAATTGCTTCTCATGAATGAAGAAGTAAAATTTTTCTACTAGCCCAGTTTTATTGAATGCTTTTCTTTATCAAAGAAATTGTTAAAAATCAAATTTTAGAGGTTTTTTTTTTGTTGTTATTTTTGTTTTCTTTTTAGTAAACACATATAACAGTATGAGCAAAGACTATACCTAAAAGATATGATGGAAAACCCGCCTTCTATTTTCTGCAAAATCAAATTATCTTATGGAATGCCTGTATACTTTTTATGCTTGTGAAGCATACTTGATTCTTGCCTTAATATTTCGGAAATTATTTATAATAATTAACATCTCCATAGATACAGTGTATGCATGACCAGTGTTACATTTTGGGACCTCAAGTTTACTGTGTATAAGAATATTTTTCTCTTTTTTGTGGGGGTACAGGTTGGTGCCTTTCTGTGTATAGTGTGTATATGTGTTTATCTGCTGTAAAGTATCAGTGTATAAACCTTAGATTATTATTATTTTTTAAGTATTTTATTTCTAGACCAGATAACCAGAATTCTCATTAGCTTGAATCACTGCAATTTACAATAAGAGCTTGTATATTAACTCATCTAGAAGTCAAAAATCTTACAGAAGCAGATATGTTTCATAGCACAAAATGCAAGCACTCCAATTCATGCAAAAGCCTTTGTTCTCACTGCATGAAACGGGAGGAAGAATAAGTGCTTTCATCTCACAGTCAAGAGTGTTTGAGAAATCTCAATTGGACTATACACTGTGTGCTGCCATGGCTGCTGCTTTGCTATGTCTTCTGCTCTACCACATCGTTGTGTGCTCCTAAATCAGTCTTCAGATAACAAATATCTAAAAGCGTAATAATCATCCAGAAGTTCATAGCTGTCATGCTTCTCTGTTACAAAGATTGACAGGCAGCTCACTCCCCCTTCAAAATACTAAAACATGTATGTGTTATTTCAAAAATATTTTTATAATAAATATAATATAATATAATATAATATAATATAATATAATATAATATAATATAATATATAATATAATATAATATAATATAATATAATATAATATAATATAATATAATATAATATAATATAATATAATATAATATAATATAATAATAATTTGCTCATCAGGGGAATTTTGAATAATATAACTTACTCAAATCTAAATCTTTATGAGTAGCTACATCAGAAACTTGCTAATTATCAATCTGACCGAAACAGACACGTTTACATGTATAAGCCTTCACTGCAGCAAGAGATATATCTTAAAAAATACCATGTTGGAATAGTTGCCTTAATCTTCATCCAGGAGCACTGCAGTGTCTTCTCCACAGCTGCTACTCACAGCTGTGCTTTCCTCCGGGAGACAGCGAGAGCTCACCATGAAAAACTGGATTTACAAATTTTGAATATTTGTGTGAATACTGTGCACTTGCCATAAAAATAAAAATAAAAAATAAATAAAAATAAAAATAAAAATAATTCTTACTTTCAGCTCATTTAAGGCTGAAATATATTGTTTTCTCCTGGGGTTGTGTAACTTGTTCTATATGACTTCAAAATATTGCCTTCAAAATATGAAAATTGCCTTTGGAGATCATCACCTCCAAGTCCTTGCTTTTTTTCTTTTCCAAGGAGAACTGTTTATGCTAATTTCTCATTCCTATTTTGGGGTTGTGTACGTTAACTTGTCTCATTTAAAATTCACACTTTAATTAATATTTAATAATCAGTGCAACTTTTGAATGTAGTCTAGACCTGAGAAAAAGTTTTTTTGTCTGATTGGATCTCATGACAAATCTATTGAATTATGTTCCTGTTCATTTCAAGGGGTACCTTGGAGAGGACAGTTGGATTTATTTTTTCTGAAAGTGTGTTCACAGAATCACAGAATCACAGGATTTGGAAGGGACCTCTGGAGATCATCGAGTCCAAACTCTGCTAAAGCAAATTCCCTACAGTAGGTTGCACAGGAAAATGTCCAGGCAGATCTTGAACGTCTCCTGAGAAGGAGACTCCACAACTTGTTTTGGAGCCTGTTCTAGTGCTCTGTCACTCCCAAAGTACAGACGTTTCTCTTCATGTTCAGATGGAGCTTCCTCTGTTCCAATTTGTGCCCTTTGCCAACTTTTGGTGGCGGTTCTGTGTATCAGCTTAGTGAAAAGTTGTGCACAGAGAAGAGATGTACACCTTTGAGCACAGGTATTCTTTCCTCCTTCACTGAAATATACCAGAGATTGATTTTATATAATTAATACACACAGTCATATTCTTAAAATAATTATGAATATCTCCCACATTGGATTACACTGTTCCAATCTCCTCATGACTACAAATGCAGGTCATATGATACACTGTTTATGATAACGAATATAGGAAGCAATGAAGGAACAGTAATTAAGCAAGTTTTCTAAATCATTAAATTCTCGGGTTATTAGTGGAAGATGAATGGATATGAGCATTCTGTCTGTGGTAGAAACCAGATACACAGGCAATCTAGTGGCGCAGAAGGGGGAAGCTAGATCAAAGTGCAGCGACAGATCCAGAGTAGCATTCAGGCTGACTTAATGTCAGTGTGCATATAGAATGCCGTATCACATTGCAAACCTTTGAAAGACTTAGAACTATACCTAACAACGATTAACGTCTAGCATTCACTACACTGGTTTATTTAAAAAGTTTGGTTTTATTCAATACATTGCATAGAGGTATAAAACTGCTCCCATTTAAAGTTGCACATGGTTAAAAAAATACAATCCAGAAATCAGGAAATATTTGGGAAAAATAAATGAACCCCAGCTCTTCTTAAAGGTAGGGGATGTGAAAAGTTTATTTTTGGCCTTGGCAGAAATTTCAGACTGAGCTAAAAACCTCAGATGGACAGGCAGGAATCTCTAAATACAATCATATACACTGTGATAAAAACAAAGTGAATAATCTGGCAATACCAGCATTAAAAACAAAACAAAGACTAACTCCATATTCTGTTGTTATTGTAGTAGAGATTGTAAGCACATATTTTGGGTGCATGCACAGTCTTTATAATAGGGAGCTACATTGGAACCAAATATTTAAACCTTATATTGTTTTATTTATTGCTCATATTATTTAGGCTAGAATTTTTATTGTTTTTGTTGTGTTTCAAGAAGTACAAATGTGGTCTAATACGTTGTTTCTTTCCCTTCAAAATACAGTAGAAATGAAATACATGTGCTACAAAAAGAAGTCAAAAATGCAGAAAAGTGACCTGCCTTGTTTATAGAACAGAATTTGCCTAAGAATTAACAGAAACCCTAAAATCTTACCTCTTCCTATGCCCTTGGATGATCCTTGATTATCTTTGTCTTTACTGTCTCATTGCAGTCTCCACATTCTGTAAAAGATGCCTTTTACTTTGTCATTTGCTGCTGTGCTTGTGAGTTGAAGAAATTGCATATAGTTTTATAGGTAGAAATTAATTAGGAAACTGGGAGTCCAATTCCAGACAAAAGCAATGAATCCCAGGAGCTAAGTTAACTGAAAGTTAACATTGGCATAACACTGGCATTTAATTATCCTGGCTACTTCCCCATTGTTTTTTCTCCCTTTAGTTATAGAGAATTTAGGAACAGTTTCTGCAATCCCCTTGAAAGTCTCATTTTAAACTATGTTTTAAAATTATTTAACATGTTTTGTTGCTAAATGTTTCTTATGAAAACCACTCTCCATAGCTTATGTCAAGAAATGATTTAGATATGTTTTAAACACTACAATATTTCTTAAGCGTTTTCATCGGTAATTTTCTTTTAAGATGTTCTTAGCTCCTATTGATTATCAGTCTAATGTCACAAACAATCCACAGGATTAGCTTTCTGTAGTAGAGGCACTTACGTATACTGCCAAGCTTTGCTATGTATGAAAAAATCTTTATTCAGTGATCGGCAGATAATCAAGCTGTGTATCAATTAAGAAAAAAAAAAAACAATGTTTTTTGTTTGCCTCTACAGGAGAAGAAGATGATGAAAAATGAACAAGTAGAAGTTAATGGAATTATGTGGTAACGAGGACTAGCTAAGTGGCATATTTACTAAGCATATTTTGAAATTTTTATCTACCTCAAGAGTGAATATATGCACACAAAATTACCTTTTGACTAACAGCTTCTTAACAATTGGATTAACTTAAAGTCTGAGAAAGAAATCATAGGAAAAAAATCAAATTCAAAGAATTCACTATTCAAGAAGATCTCTGACCTTTCTTCTTGACTGATTGAGATATGCTAGAGGGAAAATATGCTTGAATGTGGGTCACATTTCTGGTATTATCTGAAATTTGAAAAGTCTCACTTGAGAAATTTTCACAGAGATGGAGAAGGTAGGGATTTCCTCAAGGGCTGAATTTGCTATGAGCATGCAACCAAAAATATTTTCTCTAGCTTTTTTGGATCTGATAAACATTGCTCTACCTCAAAGGATAATTACTGCTGCTAACAGTGTTTCCTAACTCTGAGTAGATTTATTTGTCAGTTTTGGTTTTTTTTGTTTTGGTTTGTTTTAAAGTTACACCTTGTGAAATATGATGTATATTTTACATAAAATATGCAACTGCAGTGAAGAAGGCTCATCCATATGGCACTGCCAAATGTAAGATTTGTGAGGTTCTTTCTGCAAGATATGCATTCTTTGAAACCCAGAAATAACTATTTCTCCACTTCAGTGATGAAAGGGTTTTTCACTGATATAGATTTAGTAAGCCAACTATTCCTAATCCCTGCTAGGAAGAAATTCCAGGAATTTTCAGAAAATGAAACCAGTTGGAACTGTGACCTCGTTATGACAATTATTAACAGCAGCATTTGCCATTCAAGGTTCAAATGCTTTCTCAGTTGCAATAAAGACCACAACAAAAACTCACAAGACAGTCTTATTTTCCACTGTGCAATGGCTCTCACATCAGAGTATTAGTATTCGCTGCGATAGCCCACTTTATTCCCCTTAAAATGAAAAACACTCATGCAGCAGTGAGAAATTATAACATTTCTTCCACAAAAAATGTATTTATAGGCACGTAACTATGGGTGTTAGTTTGCATATTTGCTGTCTTGGTACCTGCGTATGCATGTTTTTTGTAATATCTTGTATTTCAAGTCTGTCTTGGAGATTTATATATCTTGTATTCAAAATCTTATTTTGCTAATATTAACATGAATGAGTACCGCAGAAGACACATTCAGAAGTGATGAACTGGTTACTGTGTTGCTTAAGATTACAGTATTTGTGTCAGATAATTACTTTGTTTCATATTTCCAGAAGTTCTTGGGTAGTGGACACTGATTCAGTTTGCTAAACAGGGGTGTCCTGTTTTGTCTTCGGTACGATATGCATACCACACAGTATCACTTGCTCCAGGAAGGAGGAATGTTCTAAGCTGTCTGTATCTGCCAGTATTTTATATTTTAGGTATTCCCGACTGCTCTAGGCATCCACATTTTTATAAGTGATTCCTTCCTGTTGTGCAGACTATTTTCCTCCCAGTACTAAGCTAATAATATGCTTTATACAACCTGTATAGTAAATTGCATTTAATATAGCAAATGAGAGTAAATTCTATTCAAGTTACTCACTATGTTATTAATTTCCTAGGGAAAGTATTTACTACATACATAATAATTCTAATAAGTATAAATTCAACTTCATCATCTCTTCTGAGCTATATCGATTTTTTTTTTAAGAAATTCCAATAAAAGTGTATCTCTTCAGAAAAAAATACAAAGCAGTTAAAAAACTACTTCAACACCCTTATAATGAAGAAGAGTACTTTTCTCCGTAACCTGTTTTTTTTTTTTTCCCCTTATGTTTAAGACACTCTTCAATTCAAACTACTTTACCTGACAATTTTTCTGTATCATCTACCTTCAAAACTTGTGTGATTTTTCACTTTGCATCAATTCAATGTTTGTGGAATCCAAAATCAGAGTCTCTACTGTTTATTTCAATAACGCAATTCGCACTGGCACTGCAGCTTTCTTTCTTGATGTTGTGGTAAGATTTTGGGTTTCAGATATAAATAAGTCATGAGTATTTATGTTGTTTTCTCCTGTTCTTACATCTCTTTATTTTTATATTTCAGGGCAGATTATTTGGATATGACAATTCTTTTAGAACATGTATTCACAGTGGAAGAAATCTATAGATAATTTTAAAATTGAAGTGATACTCTTCCTAAATTAGATACTGAAAGTTATATTATCTAGCATTTTCTGACAATTTTAGTCCCTAGGGATTCAAAACATCTACAAGTTATTTTTTTCTGGCCAATTACTCTGAATGTATGGATTACTGGTATGACAGAAAATGGCTCAAAACGCTGGAGTGTATGGTAAAAATTGAAGCACATCTTTTGATTCATTGCTTTTCTTAAAATCAGACTATTTAATCATGCTGCATATTTTGGAAATCCTGTAATTAGATCTAATGGAAACACATGAATTTCTATTTCAACATTTATTTTATAATAATTTACTTTTATTTGAGATATTGCAAGTTCATTTAACACATATTAATATTTTGTACATTATTTCTTTCTATTCCTGGAAGATGTGCTTATTTCTGTTCCCAAATAAAACTATTTTACTGTGAGTATATACATTTCATTGCTAAATTCATGCTAGGAATAAGTCTCCTAGGTTTTCTTTCAAGAAATTGGAATTGACTTAGGAAGAACAATTTGCATATTTCTAGCACAAGAAATTAATATTTCTGAGGCTTGACTCCCCAAAAAATAAAAAAGAAAGAAAGAAAGAAAACCAAGGAAAAAAAAAAAAAGCATAACCAAAGCCTATTGAAAGGTCAAAATATTACTAAAAGCTGTGTTATGCCTTCAGTCTTCACTACTTCCACTGGATTTAAATATCAGATGTGTGGATTAAACTGATGCTCAAAGCCTGAAATACAAGGTTGTGATCACGGAAGTTTTGTCCATAATTTTCCTTTCAAAAGATTTTATGCTAAATGTAAGTAACTAATAGAATAGAGTCAGAATGGAATATAGAATCATAGAATCATAGAATCCTTAGAGTTGGAAGGGACCTTTAAAGGTCATCTAGTCCAACTCCCCTGCAATGTACAGGGGCACCTACAGCTAGATCAGGTTGCTGAGAGCTTGGTCCAGCCTGACCTTGAATGTCTCCAGGGATGGGGCTTCCACCACCTCTCTGGGCAACCTATTCCAGTGCTTCGCCACTCTTACTGTAAAAAGCTTTTTCCTTAAATCTAACCTAAATTTTCTCTCTTTCAGTTTAAAGCCATTCCCCCTTGTCCTATACCCACAGACCATGCTAAAGAGTCTGTCCCCCTCTTTCTTATAGCTCCCCTTTAGATACTGAAAGGCAGCTTTCAGGTCACCTCAGAGCCTTCTCCTCTCCAGGCTGAACAGCCCCAGCTCTCTCAGCCTGTCTTCATAGCGGAGGTGTTGCATCCCCTGGATCATTTTTGTGGCCCTCCTCTGTACACTCTCCAACAGGTCCATGTGTCTCCCGTGCAGAGGACTCCACATCTGGACGCAGTACTCCAGGTGAGGTCTCACCAGCGCAGAATAGAGGGGTAGGATCGCCTCCCTCAACTTGCTGCCCATGCTTCTTTTGATGCAGCCTAGGATCCAGTTGGCTTTGTGGGCTGTGAGGGCACATTGTTGGCTCATGTCCAGCTTGCCATCACCAGTACCCCCAAGTCCTTTTCAACAGGGCTGTGCTCTATTCTTTCATCCCCCAGCTTGTATTGATAGCAAGGGTTACCACGGCCCAGGTGCAAGACCTTGCACTTGGATTTGTTGAACCTCACGGGGTCCTCCTGTGCCCACTGCTGAAGCCTGTTCAGGTCTCTCTGGATGTCATCCCTCAGGCATGTCAACTACACCACACAGCTTGGTATCATCTGCAAACGTGCTGAAGGTGCACTCAATCTCACTGTCAATGTCATTGATGAAGATATTGAAGAACATCGGTCCCAGTACTTACTCCTGAGGGACCCCATTCATCACTAATCTCCATCCAGACATTGTGCCATTGACCACCACTCTCTGGGTTCAGTCCTGCAGCCAGTTCCTCATCCATCAAGCAGTGCACTCATCAAATCCATGTCTTTCCAGTTTGGAGAGAAGGATGTTGTGGGGGACCATGTCAAAGTTCTTGCTGAAGTCCAGATAGATGACATCAGTGGCTCTTCCCTTGTCTATTGATGCAGTCACACCATCATAGAAGGCCATGAGGTTGGTCAGGCTGGTCTTGCCCTTGGTGAAGTCATGCTGGTTGTCTCATATCACCTCCCTCTCTTCCACGTGCCTTAGCATAGCTTCCAGGAAGATCTGCTCCATGGTCTTCTCTGGCACAGAGGTGAGGCTGACAGGTCAGTAGTTCCCCAGATCATCTTTTCTACCCTTCTTAAAAATGGGTGTGATATTACCTCTTCTGCAGTCACCAGGGACTTCACCTGACAGCCATGACTTTTCAAATATCATCGAGAGCGGCTTGGCAACTGCATCAGCCAATTCCCTCAGGACTCTAGGATTCATCTCATCAGGACTCAGTGCATCTCATCAGGACCCAATGCATCTCATCAGGACCCAATATCATTTACGTATATATTTTTTCCCTACAAATAAGATGAAAAGTGAATGAAAAACTTGATGCGAGCCAACAGTGTGCACTTGCAGCCTGGAAGGCCAACAGTATCCTGGGCTGCATCCAAAGAGGGATGGCAGCAGGGCAAGTGATTGTCACCCTCTGCCCTGCCTTCATGAAGCCTCACCCAGGTCTAGATTGGTTCATAAGTCTGTGATTATTGAGACCAGAGATATGGATGAAGTAACATGTAGCTTCTTTCTTTTATATGCCCATGTTTTCCTCCCGTGGAAACTCTTGTAAGAAAGAGAAACGAGTAGAGAATTGCGTGCAACTCTTTCACCCTGGTACTGGCTGAGACACAGATGGCACTTGTGTACAGAGGCCTGAAAAAACAGAATCTGTGTCAGTACTAACACTTTGGGCTTACCTTAAAGTAACCAGCGCTAAGGTTTTAGAGATCAAGAATTATATGCAAGAGTTATGCTCAAAATTAAATGGGCCCATTTTTATTTAGGTATGACACAGTGTAACATAGAAAGGTGAACCTAATTTTGACCAGGAAAGAGCACAGTTCATCTATTTCATGGCAAATTTCTAATGTAAGATGCAAAAATGATCAGCAGCTGTGCTCCCTCTGTCCAGTAACATCGTGATGACATCAATGAAAAGTATAATAAAGTCGAAGGCAACACAGACTGTTTATTGACCGTATTATGCAGTGATAGAAGTCAGAGTAACACTTAAGGCATGGTGTGCTGGAGTGTCTTTCATGGACATTTGTCACAACTTTAACCAAACTCTGTCACCTATACAGACAGGTTCTTTTCTTGCTCCTCTTTGAAATATACATAGAGATCAGAGTCAGTGTGATCTGAAAAGCCACACTGGTGAGTGGAAGGCTTTTCATACACAGTTTTCTATTTCTGAAATGAACTGTGGGATATATTTCCATGAAAGAGAAAAATTACTGGTTTTGTCTTTGTACATGTGTTTTGATGGTGGTTGTGGTGATTTTTGCCAGTGGTGGTAGCAGTGTGTGTGTGTATTTAGAGTGTACTAATATCAAATTTTCTTATCAGACCATACAGAAAACACACTTTTCTGATAGTTCTCTGCTCTCATTCGCTCAGAGACCGAGCAAGGTATAACAAATCCGTCAGGTGGGTAAGATACATTACCCCTTTCTAACATATGATTTAAGTCATCTATCAGCCAGTATATAAACCTTGCTAGAGAGTTTTAGCATGAAAACCTTGAGCTTTACAGTAAAGCATTTATCACACTTTCAAAGTTAGATCTTTGGAAATACAGGTGTGTGGTTTTACTCTGTCACCCTTCTTCTTTCCAAGCTGTTCTGAATTTTTCACAAACTCTAGTCCTATTCAAGACCCATGAAAGTCAATCTATCATGCTAGCACAGCAGAATATCCATGTTTAGTACTGAAGTAGTGAATCGAAAGCATTTGTGTGGTTGTAAATATTCTTTTATCTTACATATGCACATACTTTATGTTTTATATTTCTATTAAATGATTCTTGATAGCATTTTGTTAGCAGTATTTAAGTTTGGTCAAGAGTAGAACAGAGATTTTTATCTTCAGCTCAGTAAAATAAACAAACAAAATAGTAGTGAAGAGGCTGCAGTACAATTATACTTAATTTAATAGAAGGTCTTCAGCTTTTTTTATCACAGCTACATGAGAAATGAGCTGAAGCTCACAGCTGGTTTTGTAGAATTTGTATTTGTCATGAGAAACTTAAATAACCCCTCATATTTTTACTATTATTTTAGTGTAAGGCTTTCTTAAATTAAGATGGTGTTTGTACAGCACTTTACAATGTGCTGCTGGTAAAAGGATTTTTTTGTTGTTGTTGATTTGACTTGGTTTTGCTTGCATATGGCAGGTAAAAAGTAGTGATCTACTTGTAGCTGTAACTGAACACGGCTCATTTGGCTCATTCTTGCTGTGGGGAGGTTTAAAAAACTCCATGAGTTGAAAGACATTTTCCTCCTTTGCATATCCTTTCATAACTAACACATTCTGTAAATGTTACCTTTGCTGAAATTAAATAAGATAGATCTCTCTGGATTTGAAATTTATGAAATCATGAATGATGGGAACATTGCTTAGTACAACTTATAACACAAGAATCAAATTAGAGTACTAAATAACCTGATTATGCAGTAGGTTTAAAGCTATTTAATAAAGCATGTTTTTTCACAACAAATAATATTTGGAACACATTGCCATAGGACATTGCTGAAGTCAAAATCTTACTATAGTTCAAAAATATAAAATTAAAGAAAAACAATGCATGTAATGGAAAAAAACATCTATCAGTGTGAAAGTGTGAATGAGACTTTCAGCACCTAAACATGTATTTTCAGGATCTGGGAGCATATATTACAGGAAGTTGGACTTCGCTCTCGTGAACAGTGTGAGGAGCTTGGTACTTGTACCAGAGACCTTTGGTCCTTCAGTGTTACCAGATATTGTCTTTTTTTCTTCCCCCCCCCACCTCCACAATGAAAATTCAGTCCATATTTAGATACCCACATATTTTGTATATGTAAGATGCTCCAAAAGTGATGCCTCCTATATATTTCCGTGGAATCTACAACAAAGAGCACAATAACACAATTTGGTAGAGCAAATTCTCAGTTCACTCTTTTTCAGCATAGTCACCACCATTAGCTCTGCATTTTCACCAGTGATGAACAAGAGCTGCGTGCTGTGCTCATAGCAAACTGCATGAGTGGAGGTGACCACTGTTGCTGTTGCCACTGATTAAATGCACCACCACCCCTCACTGTGCGCACATCCACTGTGTGGTCTCCAGAAATGTACGGCAATTGTCAATTAATGTCAATGCTGTAATCTTTCCACATGAAGGAATTCAATTCCACACCTTTGCTCCATTCACGCTTCCATATCAGACGACATTGTGTCAGACCGCCCCTCTGCTGCCATCTGTTGCACAGCAACAAAATGGAATGGAATATTGGTGGGAAGGTTCAGCATCTACTGCCATACTGCCAACATCTGCCTCTTAACCAGGAGCAAATTGTGCCTGACAAACTTGGTGGTCCTTTATCATGAAGTTACAGCATCAGTAAATNCCTTTGCTCCATTCACGCTTCCATATCAGACGACATTGTGTCAGACCGCCCCTCTGCTGCCATCTGTTGCACAGCAACAAAATGGAATGGAATATTGGTGGGAAGGTTCAGCATCTACTGCCATACTGCCAACATCTGCCTCTTAACCAGGAGCAAATTGTGCCTGACAAACTTGGTGGTCCTTTATCATGAAGTTACAGCATCAGTAAATAAAGGAAGAGCAATTGATGTCATCTATCTGGACTTCTGCAAAGCATTTGACACTGTCCCACATGAGATCCTGGTCGACAAATTGGATAAATATGGATTTGATGGATGAACCACTCGCTGGATAAGGAATTGGCTGGGTGGCTGCACTCAGAGAGTTATGGTCAATGGCTCAATGTCCGAATGGAGACCAGTGACAAATGGTGTTTCTCAGGGACCAGTACTGCGACAGGTACTGTTTAACATCTTTGTCGGTGACGTGAACAGTGGGATCGAGTTTAGATGTCCCACTCCAACGATCAGATAGAGGGGACATTCTTTAATATAAATGGAGTGAGATTACGACACAAACAAGGTCAAACGTTGTCCAACCAGTTTAATATAAATTTTGGTCAGTGAGGGAGATGAGGATGGGAAAGCAAGCAATAGTAAAAGTATAGGAAATAAAAGAGAGGGTTACATATAAAAAAGCAGGGACAGTCCACCATGGATCCCACGCCATTGTATCAGTCCAGGAATATCTTCAGACCCATGTGGGAGCAAGGGAGGAAGAGCGCAGGAGGAGCAGCAGCAAGCAGGCACCATCAGGTCTCAGGCAGCAGTAAGGTTAGGCATGAGGAGAAGCAGGTGTCCGGAGAAGGAGCATCAGGCCCAGGAGAAGCTGGAGCAGGTATCAGGTCTCAGGCAGCAGGTACCAGCCACCAGACAAGTACCAGGCAGGTACCAGCTATCGTTCTCTTGTCTTTTTATCCTTCTTTTCTGCCAGCATGACACTCCTGGGCACCCAAGTATGTCAAGTGCAGCACGTAAGGGAATGTAGTGGCATGCACTTCCCCTCAGTGGTTGCATCCCTCAAGACACCAGTCTGAAAGACTGCTAGATGGCTGTTTATTGTCTGCTTATCTCTTGTTTCCCCTGGTCTGAATGCTTTTGGGCAGCAGGCAGGTGGGTAAACTTTGAGACAAAAGAGTTCTCACAGCAATCTTTGAGACAAAAGGCTCAGAAACAGTCTCTTACAGTACCCACAGGAAGTTTGCAGATGATGCCAAGCTTTGTGGTGCAGTTGACATGCTAGAGGGAAGGGATGTTATGCAGAGAAACCTGAACAGGCTTGAGAGGTGGGCCCATGCCAACCTCATGAACTTCAACAAAGCCAAGTACAAGGTCCTATACCGGGTCGGGGCAATCCCAAGCACACATACAGGCTGGGCAGAGAATGGCTTGAGAGCAGCCCTGAGGAGGAGGATTTTTCTGTTGATGAGAAGCTCAACATGAGCCAGCAATGTGTGCTTACAGCCCAGAAGGCCAACTAGACNACAGGTTGCCCAGAGAAGTTGTGGATGCCCCCTCCCTGGAAGTATTCAAGGCCAGGCTGGATGGGGCTTTGAGCAACCTGGTCTAGTGGGAGGTGTCCTTGCCCATAGCAAGGGATTTGGAATAAGATGATCTCTAAGGTCCCTTCCAACCTAAACCATTTCTTCAAGAAATTATGTAAAATCATGAGTTTCATGAAAACATCTGATCATACCTGAAATATTGAATACATTCTTAAGCACTTTACTTGATCATCTGTTAGGATAATTTATAGAACATCTGACTTCTTACATCTCATCCTCAATTTCACAGACACCCTGGAATATCACCTATTAATAAATAGCAATAGTATACTTCACCAGGATCATACTCAAATCTGTAACAATTGGACAGTTGTAAGACCATCATGCAGACTTAGCCTTTCTAGACTTCTTTTACAATGTGTCATAGTTATCATGATGAAAAGCTTTCACTTGCCTCCATCCTCTCTCGTCCTGCTTAACTTGCTGCCTGCCAGAGCTGCCCCGGCCTCACTAGCATCACTGGTGTGGCTCTAGCTGCCTGGAGCAAGGCCAGACATTTCTCCTGCTCAAGCTGCATGTGGTTCCAGTCTCTATCCATTAGGAAAATATGCTGCTGAAAAACAAGGTAAAGTAGGCACTGTGGTCTTTAGATTTACCTGTGTCCATTATCCTACATCACCTGTCCATATAGCCTTGTTCTTAGGTTTACTCTTTAGTTTAGCCATAGGAGTTCTTCCTGTTGCCTTTGACATCCCTTGTCAGTCTCAGTTCTAGTTGAATTTTGCCTTGCTTACCACCACCTTTGTAATCCCAGGCAATAATTCTAAATTTTTTTAAATTTTTACTTTGCCTGTCCTAGTTTCCACTTCTTGCGTATTGCTTTTTACATTGAAGCTGTGTGATGAATTCCCCAACTAGCCATGCTGTTGTCCTGATGTATTAGCCTGATTATGGGGATGGCCAATCTCACCTGTGGAGGATGCTGTCCTTAAATGTCGGTCCTTCGAACTGTCTATCCTGGAATCCCATTCACCCACTCCTCGCATAAGTCAATATGCGGTTACGTGAAGTCCCAGGTCTGTGGCCTGCTATTCACCTCCCTCAATCCCTACAGGATCTAGCACTCTTCTGTTCCATTGCCACTGTGGTGACAGCTGACTATGATTGTCACCTGGCCAGTTCTCTCCTCTAAGCAGACAGCAGATGCAGTTGTTTGTAAGCCTGATAGGCCCATACCTCCACCAAGCACTAACCCCCAACACCCTCCAGAAATCTTGAAACCTAGTGTGGTGAGACACTGCTTTCTTGAAGTACGGCATAGGACAATAGGACAACAGGATGCTTATATTACATGCTTGTATGACCAACTTAAAGAAATCTGTGATTCATTGCATAGTGGTCCTTAAAGATATCAATGGATTTTTCACAGATGACACAGGAGTGCTGACCCACTCGGTCACTCCTTTACAGTCTTGACAATGTCCTCCTTAGGGATATAAATAGACTATTTACCAGACATTAGTCCACTATTTGTGATCCAGCAACATTCTAAAAACACATATGGTGCTCATCAGACAGTTGGTCTTACGACAAAAAGTAGCATGACCAAGATATGCAGGATGGAGATGGAGGTGTCTTATTAGAACTTTGGTCTCCAGAATTGGGGTATATGAATTAGAAAAAGCCTTATAAAATTTATCTGCTACCATAGATTCAATAGACAATTGCACAGTCAGTACTACTGTACAGTAGTCTTCATTCATATTTAAATTGAATGTCAGGACATATATCTTCATGAATGGTTTGGAAAAAAGAGGGGAACTAATGTATGTCAACGAAACATGGAGCTCTTCACTGTAAAACTAAGATGCTATTTGCTCTCCAGGTTAATGCAAAAACTGTTTCTGTTGTATTTGATTTGTCTGAGTAATGCGACTGCATTCCTAGGGCCTTTTGAGTAGATAAAGTCAATTTTAATGCTCTTAAAATTGCAAATGCTGTATGAATATTCCCCAGTGCCTCCTGCTCAAGGAGAGCAGAGTTAATATTTGTCACAGCTACTTACACAGATTAAAAATTTTAAAAACATGTTTTTTTTTCAGATTAATATATTTCTTCTTATAGAAGATGCAGAAACCTTTAGCTAACAAAGGCACTCAGAAGATACATAATACATCGTCAAAAATATCTAGAACATTTAATGTGTTTTCTTTGTCCATGATCATTACTTTTAAATATAATTTTCAGTGTGGTCACTTTCAGGTGATAGTAGTTGCAGGAATTAACACTAAAGTTCTGAAAATAATGTCAATGGATGTCAGAGACTTCTGAGTAGCTGTCTGATGTGTATTTTTCATGACCTGAAGATGTGCATCCAGACCTTTTACTTTTTTTTTTTTGTTTTTTAAGGCTAAAAGTCACTAATTATCATGCCATGGTGTTGGTGCTTACAGGGCTGATTTTCTGTATGAGAATGCTGGGGATTTCTGCTTTGCCATCTATCTGCTATTTGATTTTGAACATTTCTTTGAAACTCTAGGTATCTCTCTATGCCTGTCAATCATGTTAAGGTAGGAAATAATATTTCTGAAATACTCAAGTGACTGAAGTGTCCAAGCGAAGTTTTACAAAAGTATAGTAGACTTCTATTGCCCAAGTGTCACCAGAAGTGATAGGGCATTTTCTCTCAGCTGACAATACCCATGAGAGAGTATTATACACGTGTGGATGCCGTAGGAATTAATGATATCCAAGCAAACAGTAGCTTTTACCACTGTCTTCTTCTGAAAAGGAATGAATGTCTCTACTAAAAGTTAGCTCCTTTCTGAGAGTTCATGGAATTTTCAAGGAAAAGAATTATTAAAACAAAGAATATTCTAATCTTAACTGAAACAAGATTTACATAGCTTAGTATCTATCAACAACCAACAATAAATGTTGTAGTAGAAGGAAATAACTCATTTGAAAATGTTGGTGTCTCATCCCACTCAGTGGTCTGCAAGGAAGGTGAATCTTTGGAATCCCCCAAATAGGGCACTCCCTGCTCAGCAGAGTCACAGGGGTGATGCAGTCACAATGTGATGTGATGAGTGATGATAACAACATATAATAATGTAGAGATATCCACAGTGCAGCTACTTGTCACAGGCTGACCAACGCCAAGCTAACGATATAAGTGTCTACCAACCAAAGCCCCATCAGCAACAAAAGGTCTCACCATCCAACACCCAATGTCCAACAAACCCAAGCAGTGGCTGCCCCCCAGCCAGTGCCCCCTAGCTTTATGCTCTTCCACATGATGTCATGTATGCAATAATGCCTTGTCTAATTCACACCAGCTGCCCTGCCCCATGCTGCTACGTCATAATGACAGTGGCTCTTCCCTATCAGTGGCCTGGCTCGGCCCTGAGTGTGATCCCATCACTCAGCAACAACCAAAACATTGGTGTGCTATTAACACTGTCTCAGCTGAAACCACAACATCCACCTACATCTGGCATAAAATTATTTGATCATCACGTCCTATCTTTTGTCTGAATAAAAAACTTTTGTACTGACATTCAGGATTCAGGGATGCTTTCAGGGATAGTATTGTTGTCCAGACAGACATGTCCATCTATGTGTATGCATACCTCTTCCTAAGGTGTGAAAATGCTATAATTCTGCATGTGATCTCAACAATTACAGCACATAAAAATTAAAAGTAAGTCTATTGGTGCTCCAGGACAATTTGTCAAGCAAATGGTGCAGTGGTTATTTGCTAGCTGTTGTTACATGCTGTGCAATACTTAGTCAATACTTTACCAGTGGTCAGGCAGTGTAGAAACCTTCAAATATAGCTAATGCCTTGACTTGAAACACACTCATCTTTGTATACTATTTCTCTTGGAGAGTAATAATCATGTGAGCATATAAAGACTGGTCCATAGTATATGGAAACAGTTCACCTCAATCAATGCAAGGTTACCTGAATAAGCCCTTGGACCATCACAGCTTCGACTAGTCATTTCTGTATTATCTTTAAATTAAGGAAATTTCATTGAATAAATATTTAAATATTCGGACATAAGTTTCTTCAGTTATGTCTATTTGGATGCAGAAAATATAAGTTGCCAAAAATATATTGTTTTCCTCAACAAATATAGCACTTAATTAAGATAAGAGGGCTAAATGTCTTAGCTTTTATATATGTCTAAGAAAAAAAATATTAAAGAATATATTTTGACATAAATCACAAAAACCTCTGGTTCAAAATTAAATGCCGTAAACTAACTCTTGAGTCTAGGATATCTAAATACAGCCCTTCTGAGGGCCTTGCCTGGATTTAAAACCAGGGCAGGAAGTTAGCCCTGATTTCATGGAAGAGACTTTAGGCTTCTCCTTCATCTGTTTTTAGCTTCTCTGTACCAGCACAGCATTAAATATCTTGGCAAAATTTCAATTTGGAGGAACATAGGCATGTTGCATTCAGTAGCAATGTGTGCGTGTGCCTACTTGACTAAAGGTTATTTCCTATGAATATTTGCTGCAGGCTTGTGGTCTCCTTTTCACTCCTGTTCCCACCTGCAGCAGTAACATTCTGATGAGTAAATAAAGAGAAGACTTTTTGGTTGTTGCAAGAAATATCTTGGGAGACCAGCAGGTTACAAAACACAAATGTATAAACAGCCCAAAGCATATATAGATGTATCTTAAGCCTAATGGAACAACAAAACATCAGTTGCTAGGAAAAAAAAAAAATTCTCTCTTTGAATGGGGCAATCTTGAAAAGAAAAATACCCTGATGTCTTGTCAATACATCTTCTGAGTCTGTGTAATTACATTAAGAAGTTATTATATAGCTTCCTAATCGAGTATGAACTAAAATGCACTCTACACTAGGAAGTTGAGTCCGGAAAAGGTAACAGATTCAGAGAAGTGTAAGGAGGAATTCACTTTCTCATATCTTTCTCACAGCCATTTTAATAGCATGTAAATATTTCTGCTGCTTTTCTGTTTTCTTGTTACCTAATTCATGTCCATGGTTGATGTATTAAAGATTTACTTTCTGTTATTTGTATCACTCTGTATTACTATTGCCATAGAAATAAAACATCAAAGTCAAGTAGCAAGCTGTAAGAAGAAACTGGATTTTGGAGATAGATCTGCACAAGGTTTGTGGCTTTCCAGGAGTGTATTCTCTCTGATGTACTTGCGTACTTATTTTCTTGAGTTACCTCCCTGCTTATCTACAGATCTGATTTTAATTAAGATTGAAGAGTAGAAGTAGAGGAATTTAAAAGTTAAATCTATACATTTTGAGCAGCTGACATGCTCAAAAGAAGTATATGACATTCAGGATGTGATCTCAAGGCTGACATGTCAATTTGAATACAATATTAAGAATCACAAAATAGTAGAATATCCCAGGTTGAAAGAAAACCACAATGGTCACTGAGTCCAACTCCTGACTCCAAATGGGGCCACCAAAAATTCAAAAAAGATGTCTGAAGTCGTTATCCATTGCTGTGACATGGGGAGCCTGTTCCAGTGTTCAGTCACCCTCTGGTGAAGAACCTTTTCCTAATACCTAACCTGACCCTCACCTGACCGAGCTCCATGCCATTCCCTCGGGTCCTGTCACTGACACCAGGAGAAGATATCAGTGCTTGTCTCTCCGTTACCCTCGTGAGGAAGCTGTAGGCCATCATGAGATCTCTCCTCAGCCTCTTCTCTAGGCTGAACCAACCAAGTGATCTTAGATGCTGTAGCAGACCAAAGAAAAATGAACATAATTAGTATAGTTGTAAGTGATATGATCTTTAGAATACCATCTTTTTTTTTGAACCTCTCTTCACCTTTTCTCTTTTCCTCACCACTATGTTCAGATTATCATGGTCAATGAAACATTTGAGCCACAGAGTGGAATGTAGCAGACCAACAAAAAATGCTTTATCTGTGGAATGTATGGAATTGTCTCAAACACTTGCAAGATTAGACCATTGCCATGACAACAGGCTGAAAGCTGAAGATGTGGTTGGAGGACAGCCCTGTGGAGACAGAATGGCCTTACTCTGTCCAAAACCCCCCTGCTCAAACAGAATTGCTTACTGTCGAGTTTTGACTGCAAATTTGCAGATGCCAAAATTGTTGATGGCAAAATTGTTGATGATGAACTTGTTGATGGCAAACTTTTTCATGGCAAACCCCATAAATCCAGCAGGCAAAAAAAGAATGCCTGAGAGAAACTTGGGGTACCTTAGGGATTACAAAACTTGTGGATGAGTGCTCTCACAGACCGAGAAGCAGGGGAAGTTCGCTGGATCAATGCTGGAACCCAGACTGGTGATCTTTTTCTCGGTACCACTTTCTCCCCACCCATCTCCCCCTCAGCCTCTCTAGGGGGTTTGCTAATCTGGTCACCCCTCCCTCCCTTCACAGCCAGGACATGAAATGTGTTCCTCATACATCTTGCCATTTAGACTCTTCAACATCTTTGAAGACCTTCTTTGGATGTTCTCTAACAGTTTGTAGAATTATAATATAAATTAATTACACAAAATTCACCTACATAAGAGTCAGTTATCTTTCTGTGTGCTCTAACATCACTACATAAATAAAGTCTACCAGAAAGAATATTAATTCGCTCAGAAATCTTTAGAGTCCTGTCCTATTGATGCCATTTGGAAAATTGGCAAATAACTGCTTAAGATGTCAAAATTTGATGAAAACATGGTAAGTATAGGGATTCATTATTGAAGTGGAACAATTGATTTATATTTAATTTATGAAGTTGCATTTACTGTAGCACTAAAAACTAGCCTATGGCATCAATATAAAACTCAAAAACACTTAAAATATTTATGTCTAATAGTGACTTAGATTTCGTTTATTTCAGAAAGAAGTAAAATACAGTAGTTTGTCTTAGTTTCTAACAGAAGTTACTTTTCTCATAGTGTCTAGTATGAAGCTATATTTTGATCCCAGAAGAAAAACAAAACTGATAACACCTGGCAGCGTTGAACAGAGCCAAGGACATATTCTGTTCCTCATCTTCTTGCATTCTTCTGCCAGCGAAACAGTTAGGGGGGCACAAGGAGCTGGGAACTTGGAGGGGACAGGACCAGGGCAGGTTACCCAAACTAACCAAAGAGCTGTTCCATACCATATGACATCATGAGACTTTTACGGAAGAGGGTTAGCCAGGAGGAGGGGCTGCTGCTGGCTGGGTATTGGTGGTGAGCCCCTGCCCTGTGTATCATCTATTTTTGGTATGTTTATATATATATATATGTTCTGGTATTTCTTTTATTCTCTTTACTGTCTTAGTAAATAGTGTTTATCTCAACCCACGAGTTCTACTGTATTGTTCTCCTAATCCTCTCCCCTATCCCACTAACTGACTGTGTAAAAAGATACTCTCTGTCTTTTATAAACTCCATTTAAATACCAAAAGGCAACACTGAGATCTCCCTGAAGCAACAAGGTCTCCTATCTTCTTCAGGCTTAACAAGCCCAGCTCCCTCAGCCTATCTTCATAGGAGAGGTGCTCCAGCTCTCTGACCATCTTTGTGGCCCTCCTCTGGACCCATTCAAACAGCTCCACATCTTTCTTGTGCTAAGAGCCCCAGACCTGGATTTTAAAGATTTTAAAATGTTCTCATGATTCCCTATTGGACTAAATTACTACAGCCAGAACATTTCTACCGTAGTGAAGACTCCACAAAGCAGCAATTCTTTTTACAAAAACAAACAAACTAACTAACAGTATTTGCCTTAAGAATCGGGAATAGAAAATGAACTTTTTAAAAATACTTCATAAGTGAGAAATATCTATGGTAGAAAGAGGAGAAAGAGGTATTCATTCAGCAAATAAGACCAATATGTAAGAAATGACTGGACCTTGTGCATGACCTGTTTTTCAGCCAACTAGCAATAAAAGAAAGGTCAATATTCTTCCCTGAAGGCTCAGTAAAGTACATTTGTCCTTTGACTAGTTCCGTAATTGTATGATCAGAATACTCTTTATGATTATATTACTTCATGACTACCTACAAACTTGTGGTATTAGAGTAGATGAAAAAGCACAACAGATAGGAAAAGACTGGACATAATGAAGAAAAAATTGCCTTCAGCTTATAAACTGTATTGGTCTGTAATCTCCAGTCTAAGGAAACTCTATGAGTGGATTTGCTTTATTTAATTTTCTAACATAATTGGAAATCAAAGTTCAGTTTTAATCTTTCATTCTTTCTCCCTGTTTTTTTTTCCATATCACAGTACAATATCTCAAGGGCATTCATAGTCTGTATTGCTATATAGAGTAGGAGAAAGGCTACACAATCTATTAAGTAACTGTGTGAATTGTATTCCACGGCTACATTTGTGCATAGCTTTACACTTGCTCTGAAGCGAATTATAAAACTAATTTGAACACTGTGAATGATTTCTACTTTATCTAGCTGCTTCTTCATTGCACTTCTCATTTGATTTAGCAATTAAAGGCTAAAGGCAAACAAATTATGCATAAGAAGTAAGATAATTCTGTCCCTTCCACTAATCACTCAATTACTTCATTATTCTGAATTAATGAATTATTTCTTAGTTTCAAGCTCATTGTTACCTAAAGTTCAGGGGTAGCAGGAAGTCTTTTGATGAAAAGTGGTATTTTTTCTCTAGTTGTCATGATGGAAAATAGGTACCATCAAAAGTAGGGAAAATTCCATAGCTTCTGGAGTACTATCCCACAAAAATGTTTACATCTGAGCCTTTTCTAAGAAAAGAAATACATACTGCTTAGTAGCACCCACAAATTTATAATTTGGAACCTCATTGAGGCTCTGAGGTCCTCTCAGGGGAAAAAAAAAAAAAAAAAGGGAGAGAGAAAATTCCAAGAATTACAAAAAAATATATCATATTACTATCAAGTAGTAGCTTATTTAAGGACTTCTGTCAAAACCAACTTCACTCAGTAGAATCCTCAGTGGCATTTATGTTAAAAGTTTTCTCATTCAGAAAGGCAGAGACTTGTAGATCATAAAGCCATAAAATGGAGNAGAGGGAAGAGTCTTTCTAGACACTTTTTAATTAACAGTTCTCCTTCAGGTTTTATATGCAGGGGGTAAAGTAATCCCCTGAGTTGTGATGTGATGCTAATAGTATCATATTTTACACTGCCCCTCACCTAAACTTATTGCTTTGAATTCAGCAGGACATAAAGTAAAACCAATTAAAGATAACACACTTTTTATTATTTTATGTACTTTAATAGCATTTGGAGACCTTTGCCAGGATTTTGCTACGTGCTATGCATATATATGAAGTTGGTCTATACCCTAAAGAACTCACATTCTATAAAACAAAACAAAGACTAGTAATTGTTATTACTCTTATTTTACATCTGAGGAAACTCGGAATGAAGAAGAGAAATAACCTCCCAAATCAGATGGAAAATTTTGAAATAGGCAGAAGGGAAACGCAGATCTGTGTCTTAATGAGCTACTTAAGGCACATCTGCTCAGGTCAGTCTTGAAGGAAATGTTTGTTGACAGATTTTCTTTCTTCAAAACAAATTATTTAATAGTTGAAGAGTGGGATATTAGAGTGTTAGAAGTGGAATAAAATCTTATGCTGGGACACATAAATAGTTGTTGCTGGACAGGACAATATATATTTCCTTTTTTTGTTCCTTACTGAGTTGAACCATAAGTTAGTCATTAAAAAAGTAAAGTGACGCAGTGGCCCATGACGTGCTTCCTTACCAGTCCTTCCTGTTGCAAGATCTTGCTGAGTTGTCTAGCCCTCCCCTAAACAATTAATAGAAATAGAGTAGTACATCCTTAAACAGTATCAATAGCTCTTGTTATTTCTTACTAGATTTTAAGCTGACTTTCAGAATTTAGACTCTAAAATTTCATCATTGCAGTATATTTAAGACTATTTGAAATAACAATAAAGCAAGCACAACATCATGCCAGACTGTGTGTTGGGTTCAGAAGGATGTTGTCTAGCTAACTTTGCCCCTTGAAATATTCATTATATCCAAACTACATATTATATAGAAACTATGTATACACATAATAAGCTTTAAGAAATATTTATTTTACATCAAGAAGAAATTAATTTCAGTGAAAAGCAGTAGAAATCATGAAAGTAGCTTCTGTGTGATAGTAATTAAGTTTTGTAATATACAGCATAATGTCCTCACAGATTTTCTTCATCTAACTTCGGCTTCTTTTACTAGAATTTTATAGCACAATAGAATGGTTTGGGTTGTAAAGGACCTTAAATCTCACCCATTTCCAATCTTGCTGCCAGAGGCAGGGGCGCTTTCCACTCAGTCAGGTTGCCAAAAGCCCCATCTAACCTGTCCTTGCATTTGTCTTCTCCTAAAGCAAGAACAGGATATATGAATCTGAAAGAATAACTTGTTAAAGTAAATGTTTTTCATCAAAGAACATCTCACTGAGAAAACAGTGAGGCATACATTTACGTCATTTTTCTACATGAGCTGGTATTTAATTGTCTCATTAATTTCAAAGGGATTTAGATGTGACTAAATAATACTGAGAGGTGATCCGAAAGTAATGCCTCCTATTTTTATTATGTTGCCCCACGACATCAGAGGCAGATGCTGGTGGCATGGCAGCAGAGGTTGAACTTTCCCATCAATATTCCACTACACTTTGTTGCTGTGTGATCGATGGCAGCAGAGGGGCAGTCTGACATATTATTGGTGTCTGACATGAAAATGTAAATGAAGCAAAGGTGTGAAACCGAATTCCTCCAGGCAGAAAAAAATGGCACCCATTGACATCCATTTATGCTTTCTGAACGTTTCTGGAGACCACACAGTGGATGTGAGCACAGTGAGGTGGTGGTGCTGCATTTCAGCAGTAATGACAGTGACATGAAAGACAAGCCACATTTCAGACAGGCATGCATAGCAGTCATACCATGAAATGAATACCATCTCAATCAGCTTATCTGTGTACACTGGCTAGTGGTGGTGACTATGCTTAAAAATGCTATTTTGTAGCTGAGAATTTGCTCTATCAAACAGTGTTACTATGTTCTTTGTAGCTCTTTTAGTTTTCACAGAAATAAATAGGAGGCATTACTTTCGGTGCAAACTACATACATGGCTCAACAATGTTTTTCTGAGTTACTTTGAAAGTAATTACCATTGGCTGAGGTTCTTGAAGATAAACTGTCATTGATGCATTCAATTTTTTGGTTTGTTAGTTTGAGATGAAGTGTGTTACTGACTAACTGCTAATGTTTAGGAGAAAAAAACATTTAAATTAATTGAAAATTATCATTTTAAACATGAAAAGAAAATTAGCTGTAGTCTAATAAATAATCTCCTAACAACTATACAACTGAAAATAAGGTGATGGGAAAGAGAAAGTCCCAAATTCCAAGTCTTGAAAAAAAGGAAAATACTTGATAGGTGCTTGTTGTAGATGCTTCTGTCATGCACACCAGAGCAGAAAGACTTTAAAAACACCAAAGCTGAAATGACTGTTTGTCGTGGTTTGACTCAGCAGATAGCTAAGTTCCACACAGTTATTCTCTCACCGTCCCCAAATGAGACGGGAGAGAAGTAGAGAAATATGCAGTGAAACTCATGGGTTGAGATAAACACTATTTACTAAGATAGTGAAGAAAGCAAAAGAAATAACAGTACATATATATATATATATACAGAGAGAGAGAGAGAGGGAGGGAGAGAGAGAGAGAGAGGATATGCAGAGCAAGGGCTCACAGCCAGCAGCGACTCTTCCTCCCGGCTAACCCCCTCCGTAACAAAAGGAACAGGAAAATCCCAAAAAACCAATCACATGATGTTATATGGTATGGAATAGCTCTTTGGTCAATTTGGGTCAGCTGCCCTGCTTCTGTCCCCTCCCAGTTCCCAGCTCCTTATGCCACCCCCAAACTGTTTCACTGGCAGAGGAATGCGGAACTGAGTATGTCTTCAGCTCTGTTCGACACTGCCAGGATGTTATCAGTTTTGTTTCTCTTCTGAGGCTAAAACATAGCTTCACACTAGACACTATGAGAAACGTAACTTCTGTTAGAAACTAAGACACTGTTGTATTTGTGTCATATTCAAATTTCTGTGGCATTTGAGCCATCACTGATTCTTCTGACTATCATTGCTTAGTACACAGATATGCTTCACGTGTTTTACAAGCTATAATATAAATTAATTTTTCTGTAAAATGCATAAAAATAAGAGCATGTACCCATAAGAATTTAGTATTGAATAAATGAGGAAGATATCAGAGTTCCTGTAAAAGACAGTATGTTCAATTTAGCTTACATATATATATTATTTTTTTAGAATGCATCTAATTGACAATTTAGACCCTTCCTTTAGTAAGATGTTTGCCCCATGCACAAACATTCACCAGTTTACTTTCAGCAGTGTTTTTAAGACAACATCCTTTACTCTGAAGTCCATTCAAATGCACAGTGCTGTAGACAGCAAATAACACAAAGTTCTCATCCAAAACAGTCAATTTGTAGAATCCAGGTGAGAAACATTCCATTCTTCTAATTTAAATACTTCTGTGAGAGAGGAGAAGGGGTACGCCTTGCGGCTCCCCCACTAAAAAATACATGTAATTTTGAATGTTTTTGACACCAATATTTTCCAATGATGAAAAGAGGTCATAATTGCAAGGGTGACTGGAAATATGTTCTGGACCATAATGCTTAATAACTCACCCTAAACACACAGTGCATGCAACCCAAGAGCCTCCACCATAGGATTACTGACTGCTTAATAAGGACTTGGTTCAGTGTTCATTGGCAATTATCCTCTACAGACTGTTGCCTACTGTGAAATAAAAGCTGAGCACGTCTTTTATCTGCTTTATTTTCCACCAGGTAGAGGCTGACCTTCTAGTTAGCTCATTTTCCCAATACAACAGAAGTGAGTCAAAGAAAATGGAGGTAGTGGGTTTTTTGATTAGTGAAAGTGCTGTTTGAGACGTCTTTAAGGACACAACACAACTGTCTTTACAAAATGTATGTTATTATATCTCTTAAAGTGTTTCATCATCCTTCCTGCTATCTAAAACCACACATGAATTGTGAAAACTCCCAATAATCAAAGTATAGGATAAGTACTAAAAATGTAAGTGAATTACAAAAATCTACATTTGTTCAAATCCTACCTCTTATTCCTTTATTTCAATTTATTTAAAATAAATAAATACACTAAGGTAGTACCGGAGAATACCAGGACATTAGCAGCCGATGTCTTTTCATTTGGTGTAATTTTACAACTGGAACTTGTAGCAAAAATCCGTAGAAATGTAAATGAAAACATAATTGGTTTATGTGTCTTCAGATTAAATTTTTAGAAATGCAGGTTAGAAATCGCATTTAAATTTAAAGGTCCCAAGCTTAAAAAAAAAAATCTCACTAGCAAAATTAAAATATTACTTAATGACTGACCATGTCTTCTAAAGAATAGTCACAATAAACAGAAACTCAGTGATATGAATCTACAGGAATCAATGAATGTTTACTTATTTCTGCTCAAGATTGTGAGATAAAGAGATGAAAGTATTATATTCAGCTTTTTTCCATTTCTTTTGGATTTAATTCAACTTCAGTGTAATATCTTAATTCCTCAGTTGACTGATTTATCTTATTTATCTTGCTCGTCTCATTTCTCTTGCGCACAGTTTTACTGTAATGAAAAGACTGCCCAGCTTACCTCTGTCATGTATCATGAACACAAGTATTTAATTCAGCTGAAGTTTTGTGTGTCACCAGAATAGGACCTTGGGAGAGAGTGTTGAAATATCAGTAAAATAACTGAAAAACAAAAACAGACAAACAAAAAAAAAAAAAAAAAAAACACCTTCCTCTTTTTGTGTACTCAGAACAGAGAGAATGAAAGAGAGAAAGGGCAAGGATGACCTTTCTAATACAATAGGCAGCTGCACTCATCCCTTCTGCTTCTCACTCTTGCAGATAAGTAATAAAGGGCATGTATGAGCCTACCACCCATGTAAAGTGTACCTCTTTTGATACCCCTCTGTTTGGCCTCCCTGCTTCACAGTGATAAATCTTTTATATTTCCACAGCTAGTATGCTCACAGATGGAGGAATTCAATTATCTTATGATTCCAAATATGTCTATTCTTGCGAGTAGACAAATCACATAAAAGCTTAAGAACAGGCACGTTTTTTTTTCCCAAGACCTTAAGCTAACTGTTAACTATGGAGTGTCAGCCTTAACTGCCAACTTCGCATGTGTAGAATGTTTAGTTAGACCTAACTTTTCTTCGTAGCATGGGCTAATGGCTTAGTTTTGTGAATTTTGATTTAAAGAAAAAACTACACAAACATCTGAAAAAATGTATTAAGGTAATTTGAAAATTTGTTAACGAATATATCTAAATATCTGAGCAGTTTTCTATTCAGCTTTTCTTTCTTTTTCACTAATGTGACACCTTGATTTATGCTTGATGACTGATGTATCTAATAGTTCTGTTAGGATTTTCAGGACATTTGCTTGGAAAGAGAATACAGGAAGTTAAACAATTTCTTTTAAACTATATAATTCACAGACAATATACATTTTTTTTTATTTTAAGTAACAAACTTTATAAGATGATGACAATCAAAATAGTATTTTCTTTTTTAAACCTTGTCAATGTGTCACAATATTGGCAGTTATTGACCACTACTTATTGACTAAAGTTTCAATGGGAAGATTCAACATTCACCTGGAAGCTATAATGATGCATTCGCCATCTGAAATCTCTAAAGTGTTGTGCTGTGGATTGACATCATGAGGATAAACTGCTGATGTGCTACAGCACTCAGAATAATTATGTTCTTTCCATTTTTTTCTTAGTAGTAGATGAAAAGGTCACAACCCCTTATGTCAGCGTCCATGAGCTGTGAGTTATGGTCCAAAGTTTATCTGTTTATTCTTTCCAGCATCTGTGTGATGGTTGTTCTCCACACCACTGGAATTAGCTTTATAAATATCTTCGCCATAAAATGTCAGAAGATACACGGCCAGTTTGATGCTTAGAGTCATGGGTTGATGGCACTCTGCCAATACACTGCAAACATGAAATATTCTCCACTGCCTGTTTTATATTCTCAAAGCTGCACAGGATATCTGGAGAAAATCAGCAAATTTGGATTCAGCTGTAGAAGTGCTTTCCAGAAAAGATGATTGCTTCCTAGGTTAGAAATAAATATTCTTACTTCAACATAATGAATCAATAATTTAGTAAGTTATTTTGCTCTTAGAAGATCTTGCTGTACAGTTCCTTATTTTCTTTATGCCAGACGTGTTGAATTTTTCTTTTTCCCTTTCACCAATATTTTGCAAGCTTGGTTTAACACTGGACATTCAGACAGATTTTTTCTGAGACCCTTTAAACATAGTTTTGCTTTTGGTCCAGATGCTGATTGAATATAAACAGGTCCCATCCCAGCTAAAAGCTATTCTGATTTACATCAGCTAAATGCCTGTCACTAAGGTTTAGCAAGTGACTTATCATGAAATATTCCAGAACTCTGAAGGGTGGAATATTCAAAAACATTATCACAAACAAACACTTTCATGAGCCTTTTGAAGTTAGTGACTAGCCACTGAAAGGCAGTAGGAGGCTGCATGTTCTCTCATATCATCCCCAAGCTGTGAAGTAAAACACGTTAGTCAGAAGGGAATTCAGGGTGTTCCTTGAAATTGTGATGTCTAAATATGTGCACATAATCTGCTACTGCGTTGCAGCTAAGAGATGTCTATTTATCATTTCTGTTTGAGTGGACAAACTTTACAGATGTAAAATCACGTATGAATGTGACTAGTTTGCAATTGCAACTGAAGCAATTACTACACACTATCCACCTCACCCTTCTCCAGCTGGTCATCTTTCTCAGGCAGATGTGTTTGGATGACAGAAAAGGATCTGGGGGTCCCAATGGTTGGCCATGAGCCAGCAGTGTGCCCTGGTGGCGAAGAAGACCAATTGTATCCTGGGGTCCATAAAAAAGTGTGGCCAGAGGGGCGAGGGAGATGATCCTCTCTCTCTACTCTGCCCTGATGAGGCCACATCTGGAGTACCATGTCCAGTTCTGGGCTCCCCAGTACAAAAAAGACGGGGACCTCCTGGAAAGAGCTCAGTAGAGGGCCACAAAAGTGATAAAGGGCCCGGAGCATCCCCTTAAGAGGAGAGGCTGAGTGACCTGGGATTGTTCAGTCTTGAGAGAGCAAGACTGAGAGGGGATCTTATCAATGTCTATAAATATCTGAAGTGCAGGAGGCAAAGGGATGTGGCCAGACTCTTTTCAGTGGTGTGTGGGAAGGGGATGCACAGGACACATGGGACAACGGGAAATGGCCACAAACTGGAGGATAGGAAGTTCCACACATTTCTTCTTCTTAGTGCAAGTGACGGAGCACTGGAAGAGGCTGCCGAGGGAGCTTGTGGAGTGTGCTTCTCTGGAGATATTCAAGACCTGTCTGGATGCTTGCCTGTGCAGCCTGCTGTACGGAACCTGCTTTGGCAGAGGGGTTGGACTTGCTGGTCTTCAGAGGTCCCTTCCAATCCCTATAATTCTGTGATTATGTGACACAGGAGGGTCATAGCAAGTCCCCAACATTTGGTGTATGACATATTAAGATGAAATGCAAAGTGGAATCTGAAATAATGACAAAATATAGTGACATGCAGCATCCATTTTTAATTTAATGCACAGTCTTCCCTTCCCATAGGAAGCCCTTAAGGCCCATGGAGTTCTCATGGACTTTCTGTAGGAATTTGTCTGTCCAGTGCCTGGTGACACAGGGTTGAGGATTTTCCCTTCTGTCAGCTGTGTGAGCTGACTAGAAACAGTTGTCTTACATTTCCAAGATATCTCAGTTTAAAGATACATCTCAGTTTCTGTCTTTAGTCTTTTTCATTGCTTTAATCATCTAGGAAGTAAGTCTATGCAGTATCTCCACTCGGTCTTTCAAAACTCAATTGTCATACTGGACTGCTTGTCTGCCTGTTATACAGTGTCCTTTATTCAAAAATGAGCAATTGGTGGCTTTCTTTTGCCAACTACATTGAGGTCATCTGATAAATATCTCTGCAAAAGAAAAATTCACCTGTGTTCTGGTTTCAGCTGGGATAGAGCTAATTTTCTTTCTAGTAGCTGATGTGGTGCTGTGTTCTGGGGAGGCCATCATTGCTGAGTGTGGCTGGGCACTGATCATCAGGTGGTGAGCATTTACGTGTTACAACACCTGTTTTGTATATTCATATTCTTATTTCCCCTTCTTTTTCTGTCCTATTAAAATGTCTTTATCCCAACTCATGATTTTACCTTTTCTCCAATTCTTTCCCTCATCACTCTGAGTGGAGGAACTGAACAGACAGCTGTATGGTTCTTAGCTGCCTTCTAGCTTAAAGTACAGCTTGATATATACTTTTATAAAGACAAATATTTAACTGCTTGAAGTATTAAGGAGCTTTTTAGAGAGTAGTGAACTCTGAACATCTTTATTTGTATGCAATGTCACCGAGTTTTATACTGAGTTTCTGGAAAAGTTAATAGCAATATTTTCCCATAACATTTCATATCTTCCACAACATTTTATGAAGCTGGGTGAATATTATGATCCACATTTTTCAGAGAGCTCAATTTTATTACTCAGAGACTTCAAATTTGATTAATTATGTTTTTTAAAAGTGCCTTACCAAAACTATTCAAAACTGAAACCAATGAGAATCAATGTAGAATGGCACAAACAAAGACTTCAATCTAAAATGTAATATGACTATTTCACTTTTTTTTTTTTTTGAATCAATTTACTTAAATACTGTAGGTGGAATGTGATTCCAATATAGAAGATGGAATCTATAAATGCAGCATTATATACGGGACAAAGTAAAAGTAAAACTCACCAACAGCCTGAAAGAAATCTCTGCTTTGAGTAATAACTAATTTAAAAGAAACACTCAAGTAGACAGTATCCTTAGACTTTTATTTGCCAGTTCATTCTTGATGATCACTCTAAACCATACCCAACAAGTCACAGGGTTTTCCAGGGGTTTCTTTTTGAATATGAATGATTCCAGCTCTCATTTGTACTGCTGCCACCTTAAGCACTCTGTTAGCGTAAAAGACTTTTAAGGAAAGCAGATTATTCTATGCCTGCATCAACCAGGAACTCTGTAAAAAGTGGCTGAATCATACCTCATCTAGAGGCCTCACAGTGTACTCTCTGTTCTTCGCTTGGAAGACGAGTTGTTATTTTCAGGTAGTACACATAGATATGCTCAAATTTGCATTTCTTTGGCTGACACAGACATCAAAAGCTGTGAATTTGTATCAACATGCTCCCTCTAAGAATCATGAGAATGTAGCCCTAGCTATCTGCTCTGTAGCTGAACCTTCCACTATTCAGCTTCAATGCTATGGGTTACCTACCACTCTCTCAGGTCTGCCAACTTTATGCTCATTTCAAAGGAAATACTTTTGCAACTGAATACTTATATATTTATAAATGAAAGAATCAAAATTATTAATGATACACTTTTTATTATGACTACATGTTATTAATCATTATCATTACAAATATAATATTGTCTGTCCTTAACACCGTCATCCTAAACCATTTGAACATACGCAGTACAACAGTTCTGATGCTGTATAGTCATGGCTGATGGCTATGTCTTTCATGGCCTCAGCTACAGAGGCTGAGATGATCAGGCTTAATAGCTCTTCAAGAAGGAAAGTGTGAGAAGGAATAGGCTTGTCATTTTTCTTCTATTTTCCCTTTGTCTAATTTGATACACCTATGCTACTTGCTCCCCTTCCAGAAAGAGAGATCTGGTTTGCTCCTGACCTACTTACCTTGCTTTAGATTTTAGCAATTAACTTTCTTATTTATTCAGCAGAACATTCTGCCTGTTTATAGTTCCTTGCTCCTATCTTGCTCTATTTTCAGCTCTTGTAAAGTTTGTTACTTGGACTGATTCTTAATATTGCTTAAGTACAACTATCCAAGTCTTTGTTTATGTCCTTGGTGGTAACATTGCTGTTGCAAACAAAAGATTTATACAAGGCATTTGACAATTCTACTGCAGTATTACAAAATACTTATATGTTGGTTATGCTCTTTCAGCACACTTACGCACGGGTTCAAATGAAGTTAATATTAATCATATTGACAATATTGACAAATGTACTTACAACTTATACACTTTACAGGCCATTGTTTTGACGGCAACATGTAACAGAGCAAAATTATATTGTTTTTGGTTGCCAGAAGAAATTATTTTTATATGTAAAAGTACCATTTTCATTTCTCAATTTCATTAGCCCTAATTTTCTCTTTGTTGTTGAACAACATATGCGCTGGATCGGTAAAGAAGCTGAAGAATCCACAGCTCATTTCTATTATCTATCTTGTCATATTTTTCTTATTTCCCAATGCTTCTCGTTTCGACAGCAAAGATTCAGAAACAGAGTGTGGCAAGCATGATTCACTCCCTTCAACCCCCAATTCCCTTTTGCTCAGATAACCCTCCTTGTTGACCTGTTTTGCCTCTGAAGAATCACTTGGCGCTGATGCAGAAATTTTAAAATCATTCAGCTATTCCTCCAGAGTACCTTAAAAGCATACCTACATTTGGCTGTGGAAAAGAGTTTGGAAAGAAAATAGATTCTTAGAGAATTCCATTCAGATACGCCTAAACTCTCATGGTAAACAACAGCAGTGAGAGTTACATATTTGTATTATTGCAGTGAGCAATTCACAAGTAATCGACTCTTACCTATCACTGGAGATACAGATCCTCTTAGACCATTGCTTTCTTTTGTCTTCTTGCATCCTTCTTTTATTCATTTTTTCTCTACATTTGTGACTGATGAGACCATTACTGCAAAGCGTTCTCTCTTTGCTCCGTGTCTTTGCTGACTAGTTTTTGATGCATTGAATGAAAGCTGCTTTATAAAATAGAACTGAATTTCACATTAATCTTAGGACTAAGTCTTGCAGCACATGGTGCTGCTTTTTGAAAAATGGCATTGCTGTGCTCCAGACAGCTGCAAACAACTGCCGTTCTGACTGTCAAAGTGCATACATCCGATAATATAAATTCAGCTCATCACTATAAGAAGACTGCTCCTCCTATTGTTTTGAGTGAGTGTAGCGATAGCAAGTTTCTCAAAGAAAAGTATGGAATTGAAACTAGAGCTGAGACCTTTTATTTTCATATGGATACATGACTTAAGTCCCTTGCTGCATCATCTGCTGTGGCTGACTGTCATTCTTAATGTCAAACATTATTTCTTTTCTACTTAATGAAAGTCAGCCACACAAGCTTTTTGCCAGTTTGTGTCACAGGATCCATACAATGTCTTGACCAATAAACCTTATGCTGAATATGAAGAAATATAAATAATAATTGTGAGGAAGATAATTTTACAAATTGGAAATGCATTAGGAAGGACTTTGGAAAACTTAGGATTTAGGAAAAGAGTAGGGAATTCAAATCTCTCTCTTTCTTTAAATTGTCTCTGCAACAACAGATGAACCACAATTTGTTGGTAGGGAATGGATGAATGCATTAAGGTCATTTGGTGAAATCTTCAGTAGTCTAGAAAAAGTGCAGTTAAAGTCCAAATATCAAAATGACAGGCAAAGAGAACTAAAAACATTGTTTTACAGGGGAGAAGATGAAAAAATGGCAAAGGGATAATGGATTGCTGCAATGTAAAGCAAGTAGAACATTGTTTTTTGTGTTCAGTTGTGGAGAAGTGAAGGAGCAATAGATGTGCGCTTGTGCAGTGAGAAACAATCAGAATATTGAAGAGGTGACTGTGTACAGGAACTCCTACTAAACTATTGCTGGCTACAGACTGGAGTTGAAGTTTGAGAGTTCTTAAGGATGCACCATGTATTCAAATGTAGAATACTAAACTGAGCAACAGTAATTATATGTCCTCAGTCCATTTCAATATTCTCTCATTAGCTTCTCCTTTCTCGCCTTTCCTACTCTCTCTTTCTGGCAATAAATAATATAATGATATAAGTAAATTGGAAAATACAAAAGAAAACAACTCCTTCATTGAGGATTCAAAGACAAATACGAAAATAGGAAATGTAAGAATGGGATTCGGCTTGAAGCTTGTTCTTATTCTGAAATCTGAAATGGATCTACTTCCACTGATAGTGTCAGCATAATCAGTAGATAAAATTTTATAGTGACACAAAACCTTTCACAGATAAATAAGAATTATGAGCACAGTGTTGTGGGACCATACTTTATGTCTGCTGACTGCTGAGAGAGCCACACATTATTCAAGAAAGGAATATTTGCTGAAAGAAACATGCTAAGAATTAAAAAAAAAAAAAAAAAAAGTTTAAAGCTAGATATTCTGCCTTTCTCTCTCCGTCTCTCGCTCGGAAGGATGGAGACAGGTTTAATCCAAACTAAATTATCATAGAAACAGTGCCACACAAAAAAATTTTGGTGATATTTGCAGGCAAAGGCTGTGACATTTTCAATTTATTAAAAAGCAACGGAACAGGGAAAGGTACAGACAAACTGGGAGAAAATGAGCCTTTGAAGGATTGAAATTCTGAGGCCTAAAATAACATGTTTATTTTTTTCTATGACAATATGCTAGAAAGATAAAGTAATATCCTTTGGGCACTCCCAAACCAGGTATGTGTTCGCAAAGATTTATAGAACCAGAGATTAAGAAATAGCTACAGCTAATCCAATCTTCCATCCTGAATTTGACACACTTTCTGTTTCCTCCAATTACCACTGCATTGATTCCATCTCGTTTTTGACCAAAATGTACTTTCTGTGAGGGTGCCAGCTTTATCTGATGTTACCAGGAATGAAAAATTTAACCTTGCCTTTAATAGTTTTTGTGAAAGGTTTAATTACATTTACAAAGCTCTTCTTTGGTTCTAATTTGAACTTGTTCAATATTGCCTTTCAACTACTGTCTCTTAGTTTAATCAAAAAGCCCTTGCAAGCCTTATGTATTCCTCTTATTAGAGTTGTTATTCCTTGTTATCAAATTATTAACAAGTTTCACTTAAATATTCTTACTGTATAAAGTCTCTTAATGTTTTCGGTTCTTGAATTACTTTTGTGAATTTTTTCATGCCCATTTATTAGCTTCTAGTAACATGCAGCTACCTGAATAATGTCTCGTTAGAGAGTACATCATACTCTGAGGCAAGGTCCATTCTCTAACTCTAGTCAATACGCCTTTGCTTTGTTGACCATTATATCACAGCAGTGCATTGAGAGAACCTGCTAAGCTGAATCTTGAAGCAGACATTTTGACTGCTTCCAGTCATTGTTTTACATACATCGTCTCTCTCTATAGAGTGTACTGCATACTCAAACAATATTAATTTTGTATGTGTGTAAATATATTTGCTTTTTTTTTCACTGAAACTGCCTTTCAAGCAAGGTTTCACTTTTTCTTTGAATGTCAGATCTTCCTCATTTATAATTCTGAAAAATCTTTGTCTCATGGCATATTTTTCTTCAGCTATCTTCTAAATGATTGATGAAAATAGTTGAGGTACAGTATTAACTTATATGAAAGCACAGATCTGGTCACCACCAGTCATTGCTGATTTCCCCTATGATACTTATCTGCCTTTTGTAAAGTGTAAAAGGCTTGCTTTACTATCCGTCACTGCACTGGGTAACTTGGAGGAAAAACAAAACAAAACAAAACAACACCATCTTAATCAAACTTAACAGAGAAATTTCCCCTTTTCCAAAGATTTCTCTTCATTACAGCTGGGAAATATTTTGTGAATTGATTAGAATTTCACTTTTCCAATTAATTCTTTCTGAGATATTCTAAATCTAGAATGAAGTTGATGTTATTTGTATTTTAGAACATATTTTCAGTCAGATGTAGAGTCTGTAAGAACATATTCCTTTTCTCATATAATGTTAATTACAGTTTCCAATGTGGCATATATTTTTTTGATGAATATTTTTAATGTTAAGCATTTTTCAAGTATTCCAGGCAAATTTAATACACATTCCTCAATTATTTGCATTTTTCCTCTTTCTCTAAAGAAATAGGATTTGGACTTTAAATCTGTTTTGAAGGGCATTCTTTGCAACCTAACTCCTTACCTGTACTCCCTAGCCGTGCATCAGATTCTCCAGTACCATAACCTTGGAGAATTTCCGAGCTGCCTAATGAATTTTTCTCAAATGTCATGATGAAATAACATTGATACCAATGGCAATGTTCCCTAATACAGTATCAGAGCTTATGTATACCAGGTAATGACTTCCAACTGCTAAAAGGAAGTTATTTTAAGCTGACACCTTTTCTTTCCTGTATAAGGTTTGCTTTCCTGTTGCTGCCTTTTCATTTGTCAGAATTTTGCTGCAAGCACTTTTTACAGCTACTAAGCAATTTTCCCATCAGTACTTCTGTTGCCATCAACAGAGCCCCAGATTACTTTATTGTACACCAGACACAGGAATCACTTTCATCTTTGTCTTTAATAACTTCTGTAATTTAATCCAAATGCTTTTTACTCTCAGATTTTATTTTTTTATGATAACTTGATCGATGGGAGTTCAATTGAATATATGACATATAATGAGCTGTAGATTTTATCTGTCTCTTTATCTCCAAGAGTGCTGTTATTCTCTGCTTTAATTGTGCTCTCGTTCAGCTGAGACTCATTCAAATATGGGATGAAGTGCTAACATGAATACGTGAAATCTTGTATGGCCTTTGCACATACAGTCATTATCTGCTGTTTCTTTTTTTTTCTTTTTTTTTTCTTTTTTTTGTGATTGTTCTTCCTTCCTTCCTTCCTCCCTTCCTCCCCTCCTCCCTTCCTTTTTGTTTCCTATTAACATAGATTAACTTTGTTGTTTTTTTGTTTTTCTCCCCAAGGATCACTCACTGAAGGACAATAAATGTTTGTGAAGAAAGACAAATCTACAAAGAAAATTGTTGTTCATAGAGTTATACTAATGAATACTAATAAAATAAAATAAAATAAAATAAAATAAAATAAAATAAAATAAAATAAAATAAAATAAAATAAAAACGGTGATAAAACCAAGTCTACCATACAAGACAGGTTTAGGCATCTGGATGATGTACAAGTCTGTAATAGTGAAATAGATTCATATATAAAAACCTGATTTCTCCAACCAGACATCTGTAACTGGCAGCAGAGTGAGTCCTGACTGCCATTGAGCTGTAACCTAAGCCTGCAAAGTCAACTTTCATGAAAATTGCGTAAGTAAAATAACTATGCCTCTCATTGCTTGTCTTTCTTCATGCTCCCAACAGTCACAGGTGCATCACAGCAGCCCAGGAACAAAGTTGATATTCACCTCCTGCAAAATAGTTTTTCTGGGTTAAACAGCCTAGTACAATGTTTAGTTTCAGAGAAATGACATTATTTTTCTCACATATATCCTAAGCAATTCATTTCTACATTACGGAATTATTTTTAACATGTCTAGCAAGGCAGCTAGGGATGACAGTAGCTGTGAGAGCCTTTATTACACTCCGTGACACAGATGAGGAACAACATCATTGCAGAATTTGAAACCCAGCCAAGGTGTCTCTCTCTATCATCAGGCGAAGAACTGCACTTATAAGTTTAGTGTGTAGTCTCTGTGTTTCTTTGTCTGACACCAAGCTCTGAAAATCCCTGCACTGTAACTCACTAATAATAGTACCACAGTTGATATGTAGATATTTTGATGGAGGAAAAACTGAGCCACTACTGTTTAAAACGTTATATCACTGAAATTTTGTATTTAAAGTGTAAGAAACAAAAAATCCTGTAAGAAAGTAACTGAAAGCCAGCATAATAGGGGAATTAATATATTATAAACACAGATTCATTTCCCCAGTTTCAAAGCACTTTTAACTTCTTGTTTCATTTTCCCACCCTCCTTGTACCCTGTTGTGTTAGCGGAAATCAGAAAGATTCAAGTTTATCATCAAGGTAACAACAAACACAGTTTGAATTCCCAATCCACTTGTATTTTCCTTTTCTCTTCCATTCCTAAATAACTGTGAACTTTCACCTTGTCTTAGTTTCTAACAGAAGTTACGTTTCTCATAGTGTCTAGTGTGAAGCTATGTTTTAGCCTCAGAAGAGAAACGAAACGGATAACATCCTGGCAGTGTTGAACAGAGCCGAGGACATATTCAGTTCCACATTCTTCTGCCAGTGAAACGGTTTGGGGGGGGGGCATAAGGAGCTGGGAACTGGGAGGGGAGAGGACCAGGGCAGCTGACCCAAATTGACCAAAGAGCTATTCCATACCATATAACATCATGTGATTGGTTTTTTGGGATTTTCCTGTTCCTTTTGTTACCGAAGAGGTTAGCCAGGAGGAAGGGTCGCTGCTGGCTGTGAGCCCTTGTTCTGTGTATCCTCTTTGTATATATATATATATATATGTACTGTTATTTCTTTTGCTTTCTTCAATATCTGAGTAAACAGTGTTTATCTCAACTCACGAGTTTTACTGCCTATTTCTCCACTTCTCTCCCCCGTCCCATTTAGGGAGGGGGGAGGGTGAGTGAATAACTGTGTGGAACTTAGCTATCTGCTGAGTCAAACCACTACACACCTAGAAAACAACAAAGATGATAATAGATCTTCCCTTCATTGCCTCATTCTGCAGCATGTAGCAATGAACAAGTGCATGTAATGAGTCCTCTGCAGCTCAGCAGTTAACCTATGTCCATCCTAAAACAATTTAGAACAGCATTTGGTGGTTTACCTAGTGTTTTGTTATATTATACCTTTATTTTTAATTAAGACTAACCCATAAAGAATCCATGATATTGTTTCACCACATCAAATTTATTGTTACTTTATATTTTTTTGCTTTTTTTGAAATAATTATGTTGCCATTCAGGACTCAGGATTGCTTGATTTTAGTAATAGCTTTCAGATAACAATCCCATAGCCAACAAATCCTGAATTGAACTCTTACAGTCTGAATGTAGGAGAAATGGTTATGATAATGTCAGTATTTTGAGTGAGTTACTGCAGAAATTTTACAGAAAGGAGGTACATTACATGCTGTCCTAGAAAATTTGCGTCACATTTATCACACAGAGAACACATAACTTCTTCCAACAGTAAAATGAAAATCTGGAAAATCAAGAGAACTTGGGAATTATGGGAATCACTATCAAAGATTTTACCAGTTTCACATTTTCTGTGGTGGTTTTGTGAAGATGCATTGCACATATTCAACTTTTATATGATGAGCTCATGAATAGAGCTCTTCATATTTGAAAAGGAGGCTGGTATAATCACCCCTGTTGTAGGTTGGAGGAAACAGAGATAACAGAGATGAGACACTTATCTTCATTCACCCTGAAAAAAATATATCAGCATCTGTACTAAGGATCAGATGTCCTACAGTGTAACTTCACTTGCATGAAACAGTAAAAATATCATTATGTTAGCAAACTTAATACTAACAGTGACTAAATTGAAACCCAAGTCAATAGTGGTTTGACTCTAAGATCTTTGGACAGAGTTCTTTTTTTCAGTATCAGCAAAGTATGCATGTCTTTTTCCAGTTTGCCTGCTTTCCTATATTTCCTGCTTGCCTTTTGTGAAACACAGAGAGATGGTACTATTATTTTTTAGGAAGGTTCCATGGGACCTGATGAGATATATCCAATTGTACTGAAGGCACTCTTTCGTATTTGAGGAATCATGATAGTTCAAAGAAGTTTCCACTGGTAGGAAAAGGGGAAACATAACACATTTTTTAAAAGGGAAAAAAGGAAGACATGGGGAACTTCATGCCAGGTAGTCTCCCCTCTGTACTCAGTAATACCACAGGGCAGATCCTCCTGGAAACAATGTTAAGGCATATGGAGAACAAAGAGGTGACTGATGATAGCCAACACTAAGGGGAAATTGTGCCTGACAAATTTGATGAACTTCTCTGTTAAGGTTATAGCACAGCTGAACTGGTATCACCAACCTGGACTTGTGCAACTAAGTATTTGACACTATCCACACGGCATCTTTGTCTCTAAATTGGAGAGAAGCAAATTTGATAGACAGATCACTTGGTGGATAAGGAATCCCCTGGATGGTCACACTCAAAGATTTGAGCTCAACAGCTCAATGTCCAGGAAGAGAATGAGTGGCATTCACAAGGGGCTGCTATTGGGGCCAGCACTATTTAACACTTTTGTTAGCAACATGGACAGTGGGATTGAGTGTGCTTTCAACAATTTCACAGATGACACCAAGCTGCATGGTGCAGTCAATATGCTGGAGGGGAGAGATGACATCCAGAGAAGCCTTGACAAGCTTGAGAAGCAGGCCCATGTGAAGCTCATGAAGTACAATGCCAGGTACAAGGTCCTACCCCCGGCTCAGTGTAATTCTAAGCATAGATACAGACTAGGTAGAGAATAGATTGAAAAGAGCCATGGGGAAAAGAATTTGCGTTTGACAGTTGATGAAAAGCTTAGCAAGAGCTGATAATGTGCTCTTGCAGCCCAAAAAGCCAACCAATACTCTGAGCTGCATCAAAAGAAGTGTGATCATCATGTCAAGGGAGGAGATTCTCCTCCTCTACTTCACTCTCATGGACCCCACTTGGAGTACTGTGTGCAGTTCTGGGACCTCCAGCATAAGAAGGACATGGACAGAGGGCTGGAGCATCTCACCTATGAAAACAGGCTGAGAGAGTTGAAGTAGTTCAACCTGGAGAAGATAAGGCTCCAGGGAGACCTCATTGAAGCCTTCTAGAAACGTAAAGGGGCCTACAAGAAAGCTGGAAAGGGACTCTTTATCAGGAATTGTGGTGGTAGAACAAAGGGTAATAGCTTTAAACTACAAGAGAGTAGATTTAGATTAGATATTTGGAAGAAATTCTTTACCATGCAAGTGGCAAGGCACTGGAACAGATTACTCAGAGAAGTTGTGGATCCTCTTTTCCTGGAAGTGTCCATGGCCAGGCTGGATGGGGTTTTAAGCTACCTGCCCATCCCAAGGGTGTTGGATATGGGTGATATTTAAGGTCCCTTCCAACTCAAACTATTCTAGTATTCTATTTTTAACTGGAGAAGTCTTCACATATTTTTATGTATCTCAGAATATGCTCCCTCAATTCAAGATCTTAATCATGTTTTATTTTAACTGTTTTCCATACAACTGTTGGACTTCAAAGAGAAAATCAGAGAGATGATACCCTAGACTTGCTTTCTTGCTAGTGGACAAAGGGAATTTCAGTTCGTTTTATGATATGAGCAGTAGGCAGTTCTTCTGAAAAGCCATAAATTTAGCATAGCAGTAAATTAAAGATTAAAAAGGAAACTCCATTTTCCTTGACCTTTTTCCCTAAATGCCATCACATTTCTGGTTCCACAGCTATACTTGAAAAGTCAGGGTAATACTTAGGAGGAAAAAATGCAAGGTAGAACTCAGGAGGACTTCTCACAATTCTTGGGGAAAAAAAATCCTCAAATAAATTGCTATTTTAGAATTATATTATTGTTATTATTACAACTATTATTTCTTATTATTAATATGATTTGATATGATATGATGTGATATGTCAGGATATAATACGTACAGACTTTTCTAATAGAAAAAGAATTTTCTGTCACAAAGCAATACCTGATCCTAATGAGGAGGAATTAGATCATTATAGAAAAACATTCACTGTGTGATCTTTACTTATCCTTCTTTACTTGTCCAGCCCCTGGAACTGGATGAGAGCGACCTGATTTCAAATGTGGACAAAATCAGAACACAAAAACTAGTATAAATGTGTAGATATACAGGTATAGTTTTCATTCACTTCTTTTTCAATTAAATGAAGTTAAATGTTCACTTCATAAAGGATTGAGAAGATAAATTTTTGGAAATGGCCTTTACGTTGTCTGTAACTCAGTCCACGAGGTCAGCTGCTTCGGAACTGGCACAGCCAGAGCCGCAGAGGCAGATTTTCAGGTGCAGGGGGGTTCCAGGAGGTTCCTTTCTCAGGGGAACCATGTGAGAGCAGAGCGACCTGGCAGCTCCCAGCAGCTCTCGCAAGAGAGGCTGATGTGGCATGGGCATTGCCAGGGCAACAGCGGGAGATTTAAACGGCCGAAACCAGGAACTAGCACACAGTCCCCGAGGTCAGGTGCTTCGGAACCAGCGCAGCCAGAGCCACAACAGCAGATTTTGAGGTACAGGGGGGTTTTGGGAGGTTCCCTTCTCAGGGGAACTGCGTGAGAGTGGAGCATCCCAGAGGCTCCTGCAAGAGAGGCTGACGTGATGTGGGCATTGCCAGGGCAACGGCGCCCTCACCCACACCCTCAGCCTTGAAAAAGCCTCAGGGAGGGCCGGGGAGGGCAGGGACGCGTCACTGCCCACCAGGCACGGGGAGGAGCAATCAGCACGTGAGTGCTGCCCCTACCATGCTGCAGTGGTGGGTGGGGGAGCTCATACAGCAGGGCACAGGAATTCTGTCCCTCCTCGCTCATGAGTCCAGCCTATCTGTTGACAGTCTCTGTGACCACAGTTTTTGCCATGGTCTCCACCAGGCAGAGAGCTTGCCCCAAAAAGACCATGGCGACCCAGATGGAGGGTCTGCCCAGAAACGTGGCTACACAGGTCTCTGGCTGCAGGGACTGCCAGAGCCTGCTGCTGCTGGGGGAGGGCGGCAGGCATTCTACATGTGTGAGGTATGAGCGGGTGGAAGATCTGCTCAGCATGGTGGCAGAGCTGAAAGAGGAGGTTGAGAGACTGAGGGCCATCAGGGAATGTGAGCGGGAGATCGACTGGTGGAGTAGCTCCCTGACTGGTGGAGTAGCTCCCTGGCGTGCCAGAGGGAAAGGCGCCGGGGAGACACCCCACAGTTGGTGGTGGACTCCCTGACCTGTCCCTTTTGGGCAGAGCGGGGGGGGACCTGAGGGTTGGGGAGGGTTGTCAGAGAGTCCCTGCTCGGTACTGTGGGCGAACTCCCCCTCTGCCTACCTTGCGTCCCTAGGTCCCCCTAAGCAATAGGTTCGCAGCATTGGACTTTGAAGGGGAGGTAAGCGGGGAGGTGCGGGAAGGTTCCCCTAGGACATCACCAACAGCGAGACAGTCGACTCCATGCATTGAGACTGCTTCTGCCAGGAAAGAAAGAAGGGTGATTGTGGTGGGCGACTCCCTTCTCAGGGGAACGGAGGTCCCCATGTGCAGACCGGATCCGAGCCATAGGGAAGTGTGCTGTCTCACTGGTGCCCGAGTCAGAAACATAACTAGAAAACTCCCAGATCTGGTTCATCCAACTGATTACTATCCATTACTCATGGTTCAGGCAGGCAGCAATGAAATAGCTCAGAGAAGCCTGTGAACTATGAAAAGAGATTTCAGGGGTTTAGGCCGATTAGTTCAAGGGGTGGGAGCACAAGCGGTGTTTGCTTCCATACCTTCTCAGGTGATGAAGGACACGGAATGGACTACGAAAACACAGGTGATGAATAATTGCCTGAGAGGCTGGTGTCGAGACAGGGAATTTTGGATTTTTTGACCATGGGGCAGTTTACTTGGACCCTGGCCTGTTGTCTGTTGATGGAACACACCTGTCTCAAAGGGGAAAATGAATCCTAGCACAGGAGCTAGCAGGGCTCATCAAGAGAGCTTTAAACTAGCTGTGACAGGGGAAGGGGATAAAACAGGGCTCACCAAAAAAGAGCCTAGGGAAACAGTGCTGGAGCTGGAGGTGAGGCAGATGTCTCAGCTGAAGTTCATCTACACCAATGCATGCAGCATGNCATCTACACCAATGCATGCAGCATGGGCAACAAACGGGAGGAGCTGGAAGGCATTGTGCGGCAGGCTATGACCTAGTTGCTATTACAG
>WBMW01006471.1:135833-326864 GCA_013396635.1 Penelope pileata | reverse complement strand
GTCCGAGTCTCCCCTCGATCGCGGCAACTAGTCATGAGAAGTGAATAATGAATAATGCTTGAACACATAAGCGGTTCAATGATGGCACAATGGGCTCTGTGCATTTTAAGGCAGCCATTAATGTATTACACAAAAGTGGTATAAAGCAAATGTTCTGTGAAGTCACATTTTTAAAAGTCAGATTTGAAACGGATTCCTAGGAACTCGGCAGCAGTTTCTGTTTTGAATTGATGTCTTGATGTGTTATTATTTAGTCATTCTTTGAGCTGAAATGAGGAAGCATATTATGCTGACAAGGAGGAAAACTGTCACTTGCTGTTGATATGTGTTTTTTTAAAGCACAGACATAATTCTGGCACAAGTTTATGGAAAACCAATTTTAAATGGCAATAGTGGAAAAAAAACATATTGCTTTCTCTGCTAGCACAGATTTTCATTGTGGAAACTTTAAGGTACAGGATATGCCAACCTGCTTTGATGTAAAACCTTCTGTGAGATGAAATGAATATCCAGAAACACTGGTGAACCCCTGGTGTAGGTGCAACATCTCGTAACACAGTAATAGCCATTACTTAGCACACAGTTATCCCAACAGCAAGTGTAGTCGCATACTGACCTTGTTGCATATATCAAGCATGGGCTATAGCAGTAGTTTACTTTCCTGGAATTATTTGTGCTCATTAGTTACGCACTTTGGTGCAAAGTGAGGGTTGATTTCTAAGCATGGCAAAGCCCTACTCTATCACTGAGTCTGCTGGCACACATTTATTTTCACTTTTTCCAGGCTCTGTTGTTCTGACAAACCCACTTTGTCAAGTGTTTTACAGCTTTGCCAGCAATATAAAGTACTACCTACTTCTGTCAGCAACAGTGGGAATGTCATGTTTTGGGTAATGTGGTAGCACAACCGAAAAAGGCAATCTTCTTTCCTTCTGCTAGCTGCAGATTTCCTACGTTATGGTACATGGTTATAGATCTCTTTCAGAAGCATTTGCCTCTGGATCCCACACAACCCTGTGGCACAATGAGAGCTATTCTGGACAAAGCACTACAAAATAGACTCCTGAGAGCAATCTGCAGTGCCTAGCAGTCCTAATAGATATCTTGAATCTCTATTTTCTGTAATTCATTCCTTTTAGTGCTAATAACATGAAACGTTTCCTAGACAGCTTTCATCCAAACATCTGGAAGTACTACAGGAAATCAGCACGGGGTGAGAGAGCTCTTGCCTGGCTGTGTCTGCTTATCAGTATCTATGTTCTCTCCAGCTCAGGAGCGCCAAACCAGTTCATCTTGCAAGGAATTAGACCGTGGAGGTGAATGGATGCTCAGAATTGACCCACAAAGGTTATGTTGTTATCAGCATTAGATAAGAGGGTTTGCAAGACTGTTTTATTTGTTTGCCCTGTTGTGATGGTAATTCCTTCATTAAAAAGCTTTGGTAACTAGAGGTAATAAAACACCACTACACTGGAAACCACAGTCAATGAGACAAGGATAGCACAGTGGGTAGTGAGCAAGAGGGAACAGGAAGAAGGAAGAGATTCTGTTTTTTTCCTTCATTCTTGCCTATCCCCTTCCACTTTCATATCCATTGTCTGGAACAAAAATAAAACACAGCACAAATATGATTCTATAATAGAACCATGAGGTAAGTACTAACATAGCCTTCTGTCTTGAACCTGCTTTGTTATATCTGCAGGCTAGTTGTGATGGTGATTTTTCCTTTCCCTGAGGATTCTCCTTTGGTAAACCAACAAAAATCCCAGAATGTAAGGATTGCTTCTGTGGAAAATAATTCATGTCAAAGCCTCCTCTTTCTAATCTCTTCTCCCATCTTTACGAGGGTTGCTTCCTTCTCCACAATAATATGTACAAGCTGACTCTGATTCATTTATATTTCTGCTTTTCTGTTATACTACTCCAGCAGTCTCTTTCTACCAGCAGCTCCACTTCTAGACTGTGCCATTTCAGTTTCCAAGCGCTCAAATGTCCTCCGTAGCTCTGACAGCATAATAATATCTGCCAGAGAAGTTCTCCCACCCCAGGTGGAGGTCTGCTTTTAATGGCTGATGTGAATGAGCTCACTACAAGCTGCTTTCTGGCACATGGCTGTGGTGACGTTAATGGGAGATTCATATGTCCCAGGTGTTGTACGGGTATGACGTGGGAACTGCTTGCTCTCCCGTACAGCAGATGGCCAACATAAGTCAGAGCAATTGCAAAGCTACAAGTGCCTAATTCACTAAGAGAGGAGGCAGTTTGAGATGAAGGCTTCAATTCACTTTAACGATAGTAGTCAAGAGCTGTTTGATGCAAGCCAGGGTGTTCCATGTACCAGGGGATATTTTGACCCTTACTCTGACCATGAACTTGCAGGCACAGTCTGCTGTGTCTATATTATTAAAATCTAAGAGCACTCAAGACATGCCAGTGATTGTCTTGGCAATGTTACTAAAGGAAGTAAGTTAACTCCATGTCCCTTCTTCCATTTCTCTTTTCTCCTTTTGTTCTTTTTCCTCCCTCCTTCATAAATCAGCCCCTGTCCAAATTTCAGCAAATAAAATTAATACTCAGGTGGCTTCACCTATTTTTATTCCTAACATATATATCCACAATTAAAGTTCTTTCTGTAAAAACAAAAGTAAAGGTGAGCCCAAGCCACAGTATCTAGCCCATATCCCATTTGACTTCCCTCAAACCCTTTGCAGGTTCTGGTTCAGGGCTGAGGTCGATACGGTTCCATCCAGGCAAAAAATATAACTTTCATTGAGGCAGTTCTGAACAGACCTGGAAGCAACACGGAATACATGCGCTCTGATGTAGCTACAATATTTTAATTGCAGGCATCTGCCATCAAAGTAATGCAGATATGGGCTGAAATGTTTACTTCATTACCCCCTCACAAGATCTTAATTAAGCTGACTGGAGATTTGAACAAAGGAGGATAAAAAGGCATCAATTATATGTATTACAGCACTGAATAGGGCTCTGAAACTCAGACCCGAACTTCCGTCAAAAGGGGCTGTTCAGGAACGTTTATCTGAGGCTGGTGATTGCAACCAATCATTTCACACACTCTGGGGTAAGACTGCATTCTTCCTGCAGCAACAGCAGCCTTTCATTTCGGTAATTGTGGACTGCTTATGCAGCATGAATGTCAACAGGGAGATGTTTTATGATCTGACAACATCAACTTGCGGTGAATGACAGCAAAGATGTCATTCAGATCCAGCAATCAAGCTTAGGGAGCACCAAATTCACAGTCAGGTGTGCAGCATAGATATTAGCTTTCTTTCAAAAGCCCACATAAATTTAAAATTATGAAGATATGGAGGTATTTCTTAATAAAGATATGCAGCAGTAGTGTAAAGAAAACTGAAATACTTCTGAAGAAAACTTGGTTATGCCTGAGGTATAATAAACTCCACTCAAACTTATTCCTCCCACATCTCAATATAAAATCCCATTACATCCAGGTAAATGTACATGCTACAAGAAGTTCTTTGAACAACAGAACATCAGCCTATATTCAGTCTTGGCAAGCCAACTATTTTTATTAAATAAAAGGTATTCATTGTGTCAGACTGCCCTTTTGCTGCCATCTGTCACACAGCAACAAAATAGAGTGGAATATTGGTGGGAAGGTTCAACCTCTACTGCCATACCACCAACATCTGCCCCTTATGTCGTGGGCCAACGTAATAAAAATAGGGCGCATTACTTTCGGAGCAACCCTTGTGCAAATGAAATTTTTCTTTACTACAAAAAATTAAAATTGGGGCTACTGAAAGCTTTCAGCAATACATCTGTTTTGAAAAATAAGAAATGAATTTTCATCCAAAAGATAATGCAGCAAAATTGTATTTGCAGTGGATGGTCTTGAATGTGTTACATGTTTTTTATTTTTGGTTTTGTTTTTTCTTTTTTTTTTTTTCTTTTTAGTGGGGATCAGCTATTTACAGCAAAAAAAAATACTATTATAAAAGTAATTCATTTGGACTCTCCAGTCAAAATGTGTTGGTTTCAAGACATTTTGTAAAAATGAAGGGTTAAAGCAAGGGTGTAGCAGGCAGAGCTTAAACAGTCATGTAAGAGAGTTAGCTCACTTGTTTCACAGTGAAATTCTGCCTGGTCCAGCTTCACCTCCCATTCTGACAGTGACATAACATTTACAACTAGATGACATGCAACCAACATAAACCATACGAACAAATATTTATGGTGTGGTTTGTATTAAATGTTTCCATCTATTTCCATTCCTTACATGATGTATTATGAAACTGAGTTTAACAGATTGTATTTGCAATGTGTTTATTTAAAGTATGCCTCATTCTTTTCTGTGTAAACATATCATTAATACTAGCTGTAGCTCGGAGTAGCAACTGATACGAGGCGCACGCACTGTGCCATGTGCTGTACAACATTATTTTCTTTTTATGTTATAATTTGCAATGATCTTTACCATTGACACTGATAAGGACAAAAAGAAACCAACACAGACGGCCATACCAGCAAAGACCAATAAAGATTAAGCTCTGATGTACGTTCAGGTTTTTACTAGGGTGAATGTCATTGTAAACAACCCATGAAGAGGAAGACAAACAAGGTACCATTGCTTTGAGGACTGTAGTCTCTGTTGTTATATGCATATGCATTTTATTGTCTGGCTTTGTTTAAGGTGGGGTTTTCCTATATTCTGGAGCATTAGATGGACTTTTTATGCTGACTTCAGATGAGCCATAAACTGATGATATTGCCCAAATGCTATAGTTTAGACATCCCATTGCTCTCCTGAATAACATTGTACTGTAGACACTGACAGAGACATGGATTGGTTGAGGTAGTCTCTTTCCTGTAGCTCTCCAACCCTGAATCTTTTCTCCTTTGAGGAGAGTCAGAAGTACAAAAGGACTTGAAGAAACGTCAGGAAAAATAAATGGCATTATGAAAAAGCAAAATCATGAAATCAGTCTGATTTCTTTTGGATTTTGTTTAGTAAAGCATGACAACATCAGATCATCATGCCCTGGGCTGGCATTTTCAGAATGACAAAATGTTTATTGCTTTTTTTCCAAAATGACTAATTCAGTCTTTTCACTCCTGTTACATAAAAGTCAATCTCAAATGAAATATGTCAAATACTTTGTAATACTTTGTTTTATTTCCCTTCACTAGCTATTTCTGTACGTACTCATCCCTTACAGTGGTTTAAAGTAAAACTAGTTTTCAGTCTTCTGAAATCAATGTTTTCTGTGGTTGGACAGAAACATTGAATAGGATGGAATTAATGATTTTGATGGCCTGTTTTAATTTTTTGGGACTGGGGCTACCACAGGCTGAAGACCACATGATGGGAGACACCAAGCTGAATTCTCTTCTCTAGGTGCCAGGTAATGGACAACACTTTAGCTTAAGGACTCTCACAAATCCCTGGATTTGGCCAGTCCTGAGGCCTCTCCTGAGCATCTACAATCTGGAGATCTGGCCTACAGCAGAGATGCAGTTCATATGCTAATTGTCAAATGATTACAGTACATTAGCTGTACAGATTGACTGCCCAAATCCATGGTCAACCAAATTTTCAGAGAACAGATATCAAAGTTAGGAGAACTGGATAACAAGTTATTTCATACATTTTTGATGGGAGTTGAGAGTTTTTGCTTTTATGCTGATGTAAAACATAAGATGAAAGAATAACATAAACCTTTCTGTAAAGGTACAGAGTTTTTGTTTATGAGGTGCAGAATTTCCTTCATCTCTTATGCATATTTTGAATTTTAAAAATCAGAGCAATGTCATGTTAAATAAATTAAAAAAAAAACAAACAAAACAAAAAACTCAGATATTTCATCTCAGTGGCCATGCTTTTCTTTCTTTGCTGCTCACAGATGGTATTCTGACATTTTCAACATATGCTGGTTCTGAAAGATGGTTTTTGTTTTTTCTCATCAATATGTTCTGGGAAGCTAATTTAATCAGAAAACAAATCCGATGTCAGACTGAAAAAGATCTACCAGATTTTACTAGAAAAATTACCAAAAAAAACAGAAACAAACAACTTTAAACGGTTAAACGCTAAACTTACCTTCACCTGCTCAGAAGTCTATATTTTTTGAAAAAATTGCAATACAACAGCTGAAATCTCTGGCATATGTCAGCTTTTATGCTAGCTTGTGTCTTTTCTCCCCTCTCCAGAAATTTTGGATCCTTTTTGCTGCTGCTATTTCCCTCTTCTGCAGCCACTTTGTATCAGATCTGATTTTAACATCGCATAGAAACACAACACCTGCTAAACACAGACAGCCTTCACATCCCCAAACAAGCTTTCAGAGTAAGACTGACCTTGAAGTTTTATTGACCTTCTCCTGGAAGCAATGCCAATATCATTCTAATGGTTTCAAGAACTGGAGATGAACAACTTGAGGACAAGACTTGTGAGAAATCGATTCCGTGTTTAGAGAGGGAATAGGAACGATGCTCAACTTCCAGACTTTCTGGCAGCACTGAGCAACATTCCTGTGAACCGTGGCATACCTCCAAAAGACAGCACATTTTTATTCCTTCTACTTTATTCCTTATCCTAAGAGATGCTATTCAATACGTAGGAGTGATGACAAAGCACAGAGAGTGCACTTGAATAGTAATTATATACTAGCATGATCATTACAGGCAAATTTAGTGCTAAATAAAGAGCTGTGCAGCATGCTACAGAGGAAAGAAAACTACAGGAGTCATTGCTATCTACAAAGTTACCCACCAGATCTTAACAGCAGGCAGCAGCAGATTTGTTTTTATGGGAATGCTGCACAAACTTTTTTCTAGACAGCTATTTCTTCCAAGACACTTAACGTGATTGCACTTACTCATTGATATTTTCCAGAAACTTTAGTCAATGCTTCCAGTATTTTCCACAAAGCCACATTGATTTTTTTGAAACTGTGTTGCAGAAATGAAGCAGGAGAAAAATCTCCAGAAGATCAAAAGATAACTTTTTAGAGGTTTTGAAAATTAAACATTTTGGGTTTGTTTTCAGAAAGATTTGATTAAAAACTGATGTTGTTTTAAACATCAATAAAGATGAAGGAGGAGGAGGTTCAAACAGAATGATCAGAAGTGTTTCTGAAAATGTGAAACTGTGGGTTTTACCCCCCAAAATACAGCTTGTTTATTTAGTCAGCTCTCAACAGTGTGTATCATTTTCCACTGACATTGTGTTTCTCTAAGTGCACACAGAAACATACATACATTGTCAACTTTACAAAGAAATCAATTCTAAGTAAAATATTAATTAAAATGCAGCTTATTTTAGGGAGAAGAGGCAATGTGGTTGACAAAACACCAGTTGCAGATGAGGAGACAGGAGGAAAATAGTCAGGTTCTCAGGTGCTCTCAGCCTATAGCCTTCATGGACTTGACTGCTCTCTGCTGAATTCTGCAGCTGAGATGGGACTGATTAACAGGCATGTTACATGCTTATTTTCCAGCTGAGAGGTGATTTCAGGGTATCATTGCCCTCTGGAAGTCCTGGAAATTGGCGAAGTGAACAGGATAAAAGTGAATGGATGAGGATTCCTCTATCAGAGAGATTCAATAACCTGACGTGGCTGTCTCTCTTCTTCATCCACAGACCTGCTGAGCTTGTGCTGAGCATGAGTAAGGATTTGACTTTCACTTCAAGCTCTTCTCCTCATTATTTTGCACCCACTCCTCTCTATACTTGTGTCTCTCATGCACTGAGTGGTTACTTCTCTTCTGCTGTCGGGCTCTCTGTTGCAGTTGCATTGGTCATTCTGATCCGTGCTGGGACTCCAAAGCAGCTCACCACCAAATTTGCCTTGCAGCCAGGACACTGCTATGGCAGAGGACTGGCCTTTGAAAACTGTGAAGGGCCATCCACCATGTGCTGTATGACGCCTGGTGGGACATCCATGATGCACTGTGTTGCACAGAAGGGTGCACATCTCAAGACTGAGATGCCTGTTCTGGGTCCATTGTTATGTGCTACAATCGAGGACCTTGTATGATGAAATTCCAGCAGCTTGAGAGCCCCCATTTATCCTGATGTACCCAGGATCAGTGGTGGAGACGAAGACTGAGGGATGGAAAGACTATGGAAAAACAGAGTGAAGAAACAGCCTGATTACTGGGATAACATTGCGGATTTATTCAGGTAGAAGATATCTGTATTGATGCCAGCATAGCTTACACTGAACAGAAGTGCTGCTGGAGAGCCATTGCTGGTGGCTGGTAGGCCAGGCAGAGAAATGATTATTCAATTTGCTTTTTTTTCTGCTTTTATCCAATATGCATTTGTTTATAGTCACTGCTGGTGGCACTACTGCTGAAAATGGACATTTCATCTTGCCTGGAATAGGTGTTATGCTCATGTGGATGCTTTGCAAATTTTTACAGCAAGATCACCTGTCTATGAGTTTCTGAAGACTTACTGGGGCCTTCTTCATGTTTAGTGTTTCTAATTCATCTCTGAGATGGTTGCCTTGAGATATGGAATGATGCAATTTCAAATCCTTCCAAGGAAAAAGCTATTAAGGAAATCTGTCTGATGAATAAGCTATTCAGTAATAAACTTTGACTGCTTTTCAACTGCTTTCTGCCTTGAAAGCCCAAAATGCTTCGAAAACAACAGAAGTATGTTTACAGTCACAGACTATGCAATTAATGGCTGGTGACATTCAGGGAATAGCAGTGTGCCTAGTTTCCAAAGATAAATATTTATAATGTAAATATTTAATGGCTTAAGTATCTTATTTAACTGCCCTTCCCTTCCATCGCCTTGTCTAAACACCGCACAGGATGCTGCTGGCACTAATTGCTGAAGTAAATTCATGACAGTGTTTTGCACCATGTTAGCTAGATGCTTCCAGCTGATTTAGAAATCCTCAGTGGTTAATAGGAAACTGTCATTCACAGGTGTAGTGGTAAAGAAGTGGGTAAACTTGTTTGCTTGGTGGTCCAGTACAGGCTGTGAAAATTAGGCACAAAAATCTACTTTTGCTGCCCAACGTAGAGGTGGGTGAACTCCATTAACTTGTTAACTACAAACAAATTCATCCTCCGTAGAGATGGACATGATCTTTCTGAAATTCACATACAGGTGATGGCAGAGTCTTTAGAATTTGATTGCTGAGATTTATCTACCTAAAAGGGGCTTGATTTTCATAAGAGAACAAATATATGCTTGTATTATTTTCAGTTTAACTCAACAATTAGGTGTATACAGAAGAAAACCTCTAATATTATACTGTGAAGGAGATGGACTTCAGCCTAGTGCTGTCTTTATATATTTTCAGCCTCCAGTGTGGCATTGTCCACCATGACTTCATTCCTTCTGTCACTAGTGCACCTCTCATACATCTTAGCAATGAACCTGGTGTGCATGATGCTGAGCTGTTATTCTACTTCTGTTTGTAAATCTATTCCATGGGGGAAAACCAAACTTCTCCATAGCACTGAGAAATTTACAGTCACTTGAGTTAGCCAGGAAGGCTAATCCTGAAAACAATCAAGCCATCAAGTGTGTTGATATTAAATGAAAAAGCACTTAATTCTGAAAGAATGTTACTTTTGATTCACGAGACCAGATTTAAGAAAAGACTAAGGTACACCCATTTATGCATTTTTCATAATGGTTTTCCCGGATATAAAACCTCAAAGCACCTAGAAAGTAACTGCAATAGTGCAGAGACAGGCTTCTTTCTCTCCTGGCCTTGCCCTAAGTCTATTCTAAGTCTATGTTCTTTGCTGCATCTTTGTACAGCCCATGTGGGTGACCATCTGTGCCCTCTGTCCACCACAGCCACATCCACAGTCCAGCGAATGGCTCAGCTCATACAAATGCTCCACCCATCGGCTGGCCACATGTAAATTGGGTAAAGGTGCCATATCAGCCAAAATTTAAAAGCAAAGCATCTACTTAAAAAACATGCGCGACTCCTGTGAATTTGATTTTTGTATGGTAGATTTCTAATCCTTCTGTGTACAGGCAACATTTTTACTCATATGTTTTTAAAATATATTTTTATTTCTGTCTGTGTGTATGTGCATACCACACATGCACATACATTTCAAATGCTGTGTAATGAGAGCCACTCTGAGAGAATGACATAAACATTTACAGATCCTTTGTCTTCATTTTCCAGCAAAGAAGGGCATTAAAATGCCAAAAGAAAAGGAAACAGAGTTATTCGGGATGGGAATACATTTGAGGAAGGCCTTTGATCCAAAGGAAAATAAACACTTTGACTAAGTAGTTAAAGGAAGGAATTGCATAAGTGTTAAAGATGAATTAAAATTAATAGTATAGGAAACAACACCTACGTTTTTCTACCTGGTTGGAAAACGCTCCTGGAAGAAATTCAAGAAATGTGGAAGTAAACAGAAGTGACAGATAGAGCTCTGAGGGAGAAGAGTAAGGAAAAGAGTTAGGAGGTGAGGTGGACAGGATAGCACTGTTTTGGAACATTAGTGGTGCTCACCCAAAAGGAGTTCATGCAGGTAGCAGTGTGATGTGGCTGTTACCTCATTCTTCCTTTAAAAATTCCTGTAACTGCACGTTCCATTCCAAAGAGAATTCCCTGATGTTTTTATTCAGTAACAAAGAATACCAGAAAGGGGATACAGGACAACGTAAAGTTTGCTGAAGTTAAACCCTTAGCTCACATTTGCCAATTATCTGTTTGCTGTTTTCATATTTCTGTCTTTGGCACAGACAAGCATTAGGAGGACAGATACAACAGGAATGACATGGCGTCAGACATGATGAAGAGATGGAGGCTTAACAAGAGACCTGATACCTGTGGCACTGTCCATGGGTGCTCTTAACTGCTCCTGTTGGAGCTAAGCAGATTTGCTTGCACCAGAGTTTCATACTGAGTTAAAAATTAGGTTTTAATTCAGATCACAGAACTTTTAAAGTGGTGGAGATAATTATGTATCCTCCCCTGTACATAACTCATAGATGTGCTTAACTTTGTGGATTGCCAGGATTCTCCCTGATGTTATACTTAGGAATGTGCCTGAATATTTTTTGGGAAAGCATTTTGATGTCAGCCCTCTTCTGTCCTGGTAGGGACAGATCATTTTGTTATGGTTACAGAATAACTCGGTGGGGCACTTTTCTCTTACTTGAGGTTGCCTTCCACCATTGTAATAGAGATAATAATAGGGAAAAAAAAGAAACCAAACACCAAAAAAACAGTGTTCTGTTCTCATTCAATATAAGAAAATGTTAAGAGACAATAATACTCTGTATTTATAGCAGTGCTCAGAGGTCCCGACCTTCAGTGCACATGTATTCAATTAATTTTCTAACTGAAGGGAAACTTCAAAGGAATTTGGGCACAAAAATGGAACATTCTAGCAGATTTTTTTTTAGCTTACTTCTGTTAACTCAGTTTAGCCCTAGTAGGTTAGTAATAGATATTAGCATAATGTTCTCAAAAAAAAATTGTCATCGTAAATGGAATCTAATGTGTAAATAATCCAAGGCTGAGCTAAGAGCAAAAAAAGAAGCTGACACAGGCATCATTAATATTGTTTTTTTTCTTCAGTTCAGACCTTGCCACTAATTATTATGGACATATTTTTTGTCATTTTATTTATTATGTGTTACTATCACAGAATTTACTCATCTTTTATCTTTTTTTAAATCTTAAATAGAAATAAGCTAACTAGAAATTTAAAAATGTTAAACAAAAAATGTTAAACAACAAGTGATCAGAAGTGCAAAGACCAGATGATGGCTACTTACTGACACCCCATAAGGATTAATGCTAGGACAAATTGTTCATCATCTTTACTAATGAACTGGATGATGCACCAGAGATCTCTCTCAGCAAGTTTGCAGATGATATCAAATTGTGGGAAGTTGTCAACGTGCTGGAAACCAGGGCTGCTGTTCAAGGAGATTTCATCACCATGGGCTGACAAAAGCTTCATGAAGTTCAACAAAGGCAAAAGCAAAGTCCTGTCCCTGTGACAAAGTAAACCAACGGACCTGCACCAGCCGAGAGCTGGCCTTCTGGAAAGCAGCTTTAGAGAAGAACATTCAGGGGCCCTGCTGGCAAACAGGCTGACTGTTAGCCAGCAATGTGTCCCTGCGCTGGAGAAGGTCAACAGCCTCCTGAGATGCATTAGCAAGAGTTTAGCCACCATGTCTGGGTAAGTGATCCTTCCACTCCAGTCAGCACTTGTGGTACTTACCTGGAGAAGTGTGTCCTGGTTTTGGGCTCTCTAGTACAAGAAAGCAGTAGACATAATGGAGATAGACTCGCCGGATGGTGCCAGTAGAGATGACTAAGATGGCTGGGGATAAGAGCATAACACACAGAAGACGCAGAGGAAACTGAGTTTGTTCACATTAGGAAAAAAACAAAACAAACAACAACCAACCAAGAAAAAAACACACCAAACTCATACATACATCCAAAACTCAACAAGTCCAAAATTCTGGGGGATCCTTTCATTGTCTGCATCTCTGTGGAATTTACAGAAAAGATGGAGACTCTTCTCAGAAGTGCTGGCCCTGTGCAACTTATCTAATTAGACCCTCTCTGAGCAAGAGGTTGGACTAGAACACCTTTGGGGGTCCATTCCAATCTACATAATTCTATGAGTCTATGGAAATGGACACATTTTACCATGTTTTGTATCTAGTTCGCAGACTGAATGTACTTTTCTAAAAAGTACATTGAATCATCTTCTTTGCTTTCAAGCTAATCATAATTCCATGATGTATCAATATGTTTAAAAAATTTTAATGTTCATACACTACAAATGTAAAGTGATTTTTAAGAGATTTGAGATTTCCATGAAAAATGTTTGTCTTAAAATACTGATGAGTTTTTTTTCATATTACCACAGAACATTACAAAGACGTATTTTTTTTTTATTTTTATTTTTATTTTTTTGGTTTGTTTGTTCTTTTTCTTTCAGTTTGCTTCTTTCTGAATTTTGGAATTCATGCTCAATTCCTAATCCAAAGTTCCAAGAAAAATCTTGAAGGAGTCTTTTCATTGGTTCTATTGGCGTTTTGGTTAGGATATTACTAAATATTACTTAAAACATTTTGAATACAGCCACAGTAGAAGAGAAGCCAGATAGCACGTTTTGCTCTATCTTCAAAGTCTCAGTAGAACCCATATATTTTCCCAAGTGTAATTTTTTTAAAAAGTGTATTTAATGTGTTTTGTGTGTCCAGCCTTCCTTATCACGCATGCATTCAGGACCTTCTCATATGCAGAAGCACATATACATACTGTGATTTCAGTACCGTTACCAGCATCAAATATCAGATGAAGATCTGTATGTGTTAGTACCTGTGACAATACAAATGTTAAGGACCTGACTTAGTTCCTGTAGACAGTGGGATAAGCAGTAGATAGTGGGATAAGCATTTTTACAGTATTTCCCCTAGCTTAAGAACATGTAAATGGGCAATTATATTGTCAGCTGATAGGTGTTAGTCTGGTAAAACATGTCAATTATATCCTGTGTTAAAATGGTGCTACAGCTATATGCATATATTAAACTTCACATTAAACATACAGGGGCACGCCAGCTGAGCCTTCTCTTCTTTTATCGGTAGACTGCTCTGTGAAATCATTATTTACTTATTTTTCCTGGTCCAGCTAGCAATTTCCCAAACAATTTCTGGGCACAAATTGAAACTCGACACAGGCTTTCATTCAAACATCTTGTTTTAGAGGTTAAAAGTGTTTAATAGTTGGAACACAACAAGCATGTTCTATTTCATCTCAGATCCAGGAAACAATCTCTGTTATTCCCTGTTTAGATTACAAGTAGAAATACAGAAATATCTTCTCAACTCTATTCTTCAATTCCTTATCTGTCAAATGAGATAATAAAGTTCCTTTTCTCTCCCTCTTACTCGTCAAATAGCTCTTGCCTTGGGCATGGATCATCTCTTTTATTGGGAATAAGCAGCACCTCACATAGCAATCCTCTAATCTTTCTGGAGTTCTAGACAAGACAGAAATATAAAAAAAATAACAGAGATAGTAATTACAAGGGGCCATCTGTCCTTTTGCAACTGTTTTATGAGCTACAGAATGTTAAGACTGAAATACATTCATCAACTTTAATAGACATCTGGAGCATAATCAGCCAGCAACCACTTGTATAAAAGTTTCTGTATGAAATAATTGCCAGTGAAATATGGTAAATAAAAAACTGCCTTTGAAAACACTGAAACAGAAATCAGATTCTCCAAGAATTAATAAGGAGAGAACTATGCTGCTGCCAGGTTTTGCTGCTGTATAGTGTTTGGTGTGTCTTTTTCAGGCAACTTAATTAGTCTGCATATAAAACCCACTGGCATGAGCAAAGACTTCAAAGGTTGGGACACTTGATCTTGATCTGTTTGGTGTAGTTTCTCCATTCTGCTATCCTCTCTGTTTTTATGTAGTTTGCAACTTTAAGAATATGAATTATATTCAAAATGTCTTCTGGCTCGTTACTAAGCAGAACCAATGATGCTGACTCCATTCTTTCCTCCCAGTACTGCTTATCGTTATGGGGTTTGCAAATAGCTCATGGGACACAGCCATATCCAAGAGAACAAAGACTGTGTCAAAAAGATAAAGGGCACCTGAATTGCAATGAGATAGCAGACCTGCTTTTAGATCAACAGTATCGTTAACTATCGAGCAAAATTTGCCTACCTTCTGTCTGGAAGCAGAAAATACAGCAATGCTGAGACCTTATTTCAACATAATGGTGTTGCCAGGAATGTTGATATAGCATTGGTCATTCTGTGATATATATTTAAGCATTGGCACAAAAGGGCAGATCAGAAGCCATTGAAGCCAGTATTTAACGTCCATGTGTATTTCAGAGTTCTGGCTCAGGCTCTTAAAATTGAAAAGCAAGTAAACAAACTTCTATGCCTTTACAATGCAAAAGTTACTGTGCTATTTTCTCCTGCCTTCAGGCAATGAGTAATTTGAACGTGCCGTACTGCTCAATCTGTGTTCAACAAAGGCAGTTAAGCAGAAAATACCATGTTATAAATAGCATAAACACAGTCCCTCCTCTGGTATCAGACGCGCTACTGGAGGACTGACATCACCCCAGTGCTGGGTCTCACTAACATGGCTCTTTGGAATAAAGCAGAAATCTGTCAATATTTTCCCATAAATCACTCCACCAGGAAACTCCATCATGTTGATTCCCAAGCTCTATATTCTAGAGCACAAAAAGATAAGTTAGTTAAGTCAGATGGGACAGACAAATACACAACTCATTTTGTCTGTTGATAAACAAANTTCTTCTTTCTCTCCTTCTTCCATTCTTTCTTTCTTTCTTTTTCTTTCCTTCCTTCCTTCTTTCCTTCTCTCTTTTTCTTTCTTTTACTGAACACACTCAATATAGCCCCTCCAGCAACACAGACTTGAAATTAATTCAAGACTACTTTTCCTTTCCAGATTCATTCTCATATATTTACTGTTGCATGTTAATTTAGTCTTTAACCCCAATTATTTAAAATCCAATTATTTCAGGTAGTCCCTACTGAACTGCACACTGATCAGTCGCAGAGAATGAGCTGTTGTTGATGATAAAATGAGCAGGAGAAAAGAACAAAACAAAATGTAATTCTCTGGATTACACATCAAAGATCACCTCCTTCTGAGATTGTCTAGTCAATGGCAAGGATGGCATACTTATTGGCCTCCCTTGCTGGACAATGACATTTGACCTTTTACGATGATTTTGTCCATCATTAACCACTGAATGCTACAGCATCTCTTTTCAGTGTGAAAATTCTCAAAATAATTTGCATTCAGTATGGACAAACCCCTCAGAGTGTGGAAGGGAAACTGGTAGCTTTGCCAGCTGGGTAATTGTCTGCTCTAGAGTTTTAAATCTTGCTTTAGCCAGACCTTTGTTAGGTAATTGAGGTATTTGACATAGATGCATGAAGTCCTCACACACTAGTTCTGTACTGATATGTACGTTAATAGCATGTTTTTGAAGATTGTTCTTATTTAAGAAATGAAAGGGAGACTGGAGGTTCTAGATTATCTAGTCACAGCCTCATTTTAAATGCCAGTAAATTAAATCTCTTAAAAAACCTCTGGCGTACATTAATTTTTTTTTTCATTTTATAATTTCTCTCTTTCCAATTCTTTCTGAGAGTTGGCTACTTTCAAAAACTTCAGGAGGCTTGTGAATTAGATTAGATGACTTCTGTCAAGAGTAGCAGAACTCAATGAACTGAGTATGCAAGGTGGACTAAACAAATCTGCTGTCACCAAGAGCAAAAAAGTAGTGCAGAATGCCCCCAACTTAGTCATAGTGATGTCTGTGACATCCTAGTCATAAGATCCATGCACAACTCGGCAGAGAATAAGCACAGGATGAAAATAGCTCTGTCTCCCAGAATAGCAAGGAGGTGACTGACAGAAAGAGGTTTTGCTTCTCTTTGTTATGAGCCAATGAAGTCCTTTACATGGAGAGGAAGAAAACAACAGTAAAATGGACTATCTTCTGAGCAGAATGGAGTCTGCAGAATTATGGGATCTAGGAACCTGATCAGTAGGTAATTCTGCACAGAGTAGTGATAATAATCTATCCTAATTAACACTGTCAGCTCAGTACCACGAAGTGTTTACTCAGGGCTACTTCTTCCAGGACTCTCATACTCTTTCAACCATACACTGCTCTCTATTGGTGGCAATGAGTTTTTGCTGGGTCTCAAGACTGATTCAGACTTGGATTTCTTCTGATATGTTTCTATTTCCCTCCCTGACTTGGCCATCAAGCCAGGAGAGCAGGATGAGGGAAATGGGAAATTTTCTTCAGATTCCAGAAGTTATTCTCAGATTTTTGGTTTCAGAAGATGTGTAAAAATAAATGTTTGTGCTTTATAGCATGTCTTTGGAAAGACGCAGACATCTTCAGTGACCTACATTTTCCATTTGCTTCCCCTCCTAAGTATTTCTCTTCTCCCTTTCTTATGTTTACTCTTAATATCCACTGAATAAAGCAGAGGAAAAATATGGTCTTAAATGTCATAAGTGGGTTCACTGCAGAAAGAAAGATAAGAAATATCTCCCCTTTACTTCTTGTCACTATTTCCCCTAGAATAGAAAATCTGTAATGAAAACATTAGAAGAGTTTAAAGCTGATTCTAAAATAATGGGGATTTAAAAGGCTGTGTGCACATGCATAATCCTCTTTAAAATCAAGGTGAGAATTTTGCTGCACCCTACCATGCTTACAAGCATCTGGAAAGTCCAAAAATATCAATAGATTTAAAAATGAGAGGAGTCAACTGGGTATATTGGTGGGGAAAAGAATAAGTTAATTAGACTTCTGAATAAATGCTATCCAGGATTAAGCATTTATAGGAAAATTTTTCAATATTTTATTTTTCAGAACTCAGTGAGCTAACCTGGACTTCATTTTTTGGAGCCATATAAAGTGCTAGTTCCTAAAAAATGTCTTCCTGCTTTCAGCAGGTACTGTACTTATCCAAGGGCAGGACTTAATGGTATGATAAGATTTCCAGCCCATTTTTCTCTTCTCCCAGAAGATTCTTTTAGTTACTATTACTTTGGCGACAGGATCCTGACGATTTAAATATGCACTGCTCAAGTTCTCAGTGTACAGAATGGTTCCACTATGAGGCCTCAAAGGTATATCGGTGGAACCACATACAAGGTCTACAAGAGTTTATCTGCCAGTACAATAAAGGAGTTCTTGCACAGTTGGTGTAAACCATTTGTCTTTGCCTTACCTCGGTACACTCCATAAAATGGGAATAATGCCACTCAGAGCTCATCAGTGAGACTTGTAAAATACCGGGATATCTAAATGACAGTCTCCTTTAAGTGTGAATTGTAACTGCTGGTAAAACTTTTCACTGTTGGTAAAATTCTATCCACAAATATTTGGGACATCAGTGAGACAGTAGCAAATTTCCACAGTGCATCAGGGCAGAATTTGTTCTTCAGAGCCCTGCAAAGCAATCTTTTTTTTTTTTAGTGTCTTTGTAGAATATTATTACAAATGTTTTTGAAGTGTCAGTAATACCTCAACAATCCCAGAGATAATGGGATAGGTGAAACAGACATTTATGCACTACAGTTGCCTCCCTAAAACAGTTTGAACTGCATTTCCTAACGTGCACTTAGGATACACATATGAGAGCATCTATTTTTGCTGATATAATAGTAGCTGAACCAGGGATCTGAGAACTAAAAGGTACAAGCTATTACTTCTTGACGTTGAGAGTGTTTTTGTCTTTTCCTTTCTGGGTTAGAGCACAAAATGGATCCTGTGACATGTATCCTTCAGAGCATTCTGTGTACAGCTAAGAATTTGACTTTACAGAAAACAAAAGTCAATAACTTCTGCTTGTGGAAATGTACATACAACAAAGACAGTTTTCCTTTATTTATAAAAATAAAAAACAACAAATATTTGATGTAAGGCCTTACTATTAAATTAAAATAGCTACCACAACAAGATTATCTGTAACCCGACTCACAGGGAACCTTACATCATACAAGTCTCATATATGAAGCTGAAGTTTTTAGATTCATCTTAATTTTCTTTTTCCAGAATCCCTAAAGAAACAATAACTAGAAAATAACTAAAAAAGATTCACTTTAGCAACCATTTTTTCAAAAATGATCTTAATTTCCAAATTTATTTGGATTTAGCAAGAAAAAATGCTTGAAATTGAAATAATTGTTGAATCTAAAATATTTTTGCTTCTGGATTTTACTGTTCAACAAAAGCTATCTAAAGGGTTTTGTTTCAGCTCAACCAAAATTTTTATATAAGCTTGTACTTTCCAGAGCCATCAACAAGCCTCAATAAATAAATCAGTCTTCTACGCTGATCTACCCCAGTGCAATTTCCGACATCTGCAGAATTGAAATACAATTGGTCTTCTTTGTTTCATTTTCAAACCAGCATGTGACTCATTCTCAGCTCTGATTGCCAGGATATCATTACCACTGTCATTTTCAGTCACCACTATTTAGTCGCACCAAATTGCAAGCATCTGTACATTCTTATGTGCTTTTGACAACATGAGCATCTTCAGACCGGATGGAGCTGAAGAACTGAGCATAAGTCACCCACAGCATCCTGGAGCTGCCTCATGTCTCATGTTGCTGCTGAGTGTATGCTCACACTATCTGATGGGAAACAGGCTAGAAAAAGGCGTGAGGGCCATTTAGGAGCTAACAGAAACCTTGAACTGGATTTTATTATGTTATGAGGCTCCCTTCATGTATATGTTTGCTTTTAAGGACCCGTATCTTTTGTGAATTTTATACATGCTATCTTCAAAAATCAGACTAAATCCAGGAAATTTTAAGTTAATTACCTACTTTTATCTTGATTTAAGAAAATTAATTATATTTGTCAATGTATATTGTCATACAATGCCTGCGGCACCAAGAAGAATTGAACTGTTGTACTCTCTCTGTCTTTGCTTAGATACTTATTAATCTATTCTCATAAACTTCATCCAACCTACAAAACAGTCCATCTAAGAATCCCATGTGGACCTTGAAGTGACAGTGAGATTCAAAAAAGAATGGATTAAGCTTGTACTTCATCAATTCCCATTGCTCTGATTTTTGCTAAAGTACCAGATTAATTTCATGGCACCTTCTCTATTGTTTGAATTCTTATCAGATGAATATGGTACTGGAATATTAATGACATGTAAACCATATTTTTGGTCAAGAGCAGAAAACAGAGAGTAAAAACACTCAATGAGATATGAATTGTAGAGAACTGACTCTGATGCCTGAACAGAACTGATGCTCATTTGTGCCCTGAGGAGATCAGTAAAAGTTTTGTAGATTTTGTTGCCTTTCTGGTCAAGCTATAAGACAGGAATTGCACAGATTTCCCTTAAATATGAGCACAAGTTGCAAAAACAGGCAGTAAAGGACATCAGCACTACCATTTTCTGGTTTTGTCCTAGCCAAGGGATCTGGTCTGGTCCTACCAATATCCAAGTACATGCATAAATTAAGTCACATAATTTTTGTAATTGCTCTGGAGATATTTGTGTGCTGAGATATTTTCAGGAATGGATTTCACATTATTACTCTTATATATTAGCCTTGTGAATTCTCACATGCTCCTTCAGGGCCTTGCTCTATGCCCAACAGCAATGATGTTATCCTCTGCTTTCATCTGGTGTTGCACCACCAGATGCAGTGAAGCTTGTCACTGATTCCACTTAACTATCACCTGAAAAGAAATTGCATGCTTCCTAAAGCACAGGTTTATACTGGAAAGTGCTAGTGCTCTGTTTTTACGGTAGAAGGAGCGAGAAAACACTTTCTTGTTTTGCAGTTCAAGGTCAAAACAGCCTTACAGGGTTCCTAAGTATTGTCACATATACTGCACGCACAAACCAATCTGAAGTCTGAGGGAGGCCTCACCACCCTTAAAAGCACGACATAAAGAGGTAGCTGAACAGAAATGACACTTTTTTTTTTTTAAAACTGAAACCAGTTAAATCTGCCTCCCTTAGCCCCTTCAAATTTCAAACAAAAATATTTTGTTCAATCCCAGGCAAAATGTTTGGTTGAAGTTTCAGAAGGCCATATCACAACTCACCTCCCTTCTCCACAAAGAGCAAGAGCAGATGTGTTCCTCATTCAACTCACCAAAGGGAGATATTTGAGGACAACTCTCTGGGGCGATGGAGACTCGGCTGAACGAGGATGAACTAGGTTCAATCTCTCTCTTCCTCCCATAAATGCTCAAACATACAGCTTGTTGTGCTGCTTAACAGGCAGCACCATTGATTTCTGTGGCTGATGCCTTTTTGCTTTGGAGGCTTAGGAGGACCCTGGACTCTACATGGGCTCCAAAGTCCCTCAACAAACCAAATGCTGTCCAGGCCATGCTGGTGCAAACTTGTGATAGGTAGCAGTGTTCCTGGAGCTGGTTGGTCGGACATGGTCAGATAAGAATATAAAACATTTGCATGAACGTTTGAGGAGATTTTATTCATGGGATTTGTCATTGGCAGGTTAACACTATGAAAAACAGCTTACACTGGCGGGATACAGAAAGAAGTGGGAGAAAGTGAGGTCTGAAAAGCAGCAAAGACAGGTCTGGAGACAGGCTTGGCATGGCTTTCTGTTGGCTATTGTCCTTCTTCAGGGAGGAGCAAAGAATCATAGAGTCATAGAATATCCCGAGTTGGAGGGGACACATAAGGACCATCGAGTCCAACTCCAATGCTGACAGGTTTTTTGCTTTGCAATGGCAGAAGAGGGTTCTTGGTCTCAGTTTTTGATAATTGTGACTGAATATTAATTTAAAGAACAGTGGATGTGATAAACACTGACAAGTAGATGATGCCTCCCAGCATATTGGCAAAACCTACATGTGTACTTGTACGGCTACAGGCCTTATTCTTCATGCTTTATGGGCTTTGTCCTTTCCTTGAAACCCATCTCCAGTGGGATAAAGAGAGCTCACAATTAGACATCCTCTGTATTTCTGAGGTCAAATAGCTTTAATGAACATGCCTGTGCTGTTAGCTGAGCACTTAGAAAAGGCAATGTATCTAACCCTTCCTTTTTACTTCGCGTCTTCGCTGAAGTACAAGTCAAGCTCCTTTCCTCAACTGATCATTTCAAAGAACATTTTGTAATACAGGTACCACACAGCTTCTATCTAGGGCAGCCTGATCTTGAATAGTGCTACGAAGGGATTTAGTGTTCAGATGGAGGGAACACGACCTTCCATTTTTAAGCTCCCATTTAAACACTATGTATAATTAACTGCATACAAAGGGCTTCATGTACTTTGAGAGGCTGAGGCTACGCTTGTGGTGCAGAGCCTGGGGAGACAAATTTATTGTCCTGATATACTCAGACCATCAAGTTGCTTTGCAAGCCAAAACTGTAAATGAGTTTTAGATAGTCTCCACTTTTGTAAAGCTTTGATATATGCAATGTGATAACGGATTACTTGACTTGAATGATGTTACTCTGAATTTTCCATGTAGACCATTGGCTTCAGTGTGCTTATGATTTTCATTTCTTTTCATCCTTATGCTTGGAGATAGTAAGCAAATGCTTGAGTATGGTGTCACCAAATAATTCCCAACAAGCTCCAACTACTGCTATCTTTTTGCATCTGACTTCTAGAAATTATAAACAGATAAGGAAAGGTTAAGCCAGTGAAGGCTCAATACTAAGTGATTCAGACATACTTTGACAGTCTTCTCTGTATTCAGAGACAAATTTCCTTGCATCTTTAAATGTCACCTTTCTCCTGAGGATCAGCTTTAATTTCTGGAAACTGAAACAACAGCATTGCAGTTTTCCATGCTAGAAGTGTTTTGAGTACACGGATCTGAGTACTCATCTGTCTTTCCCTCCTGGACCAGGGAGAGGAGATAACTCCAAGAGTAGTTGCAGTCCAACGGCTCAATTACTGTAGCAGCAATTTTCCAACCTGATTACTCGTGTCAGGTGACCATCTGTGAGCTCTCATGCATAGTTATAACTTAAAGCAGTTCTTGTAAGACTAGTTCATTGCATAGCAGGAATGTGGTTATTTTAGTTGCTTCAGTATTTCTTAAAACCGTGAAGTAATTCTTTAAATATTGGCTGAATGTGTATGCACTGTAAATGTTTGCACTCAAACAATGGCTCCAGTGAGATTAATAACAGAGTCCCTGTTGAAATAGCAGACAACAGATTTTATCTCGATCAGTTAGAGGAGAGGGAAGAACTCTTCTCCAATTCTTTGGCAACAATTGCCAAAATAATAAAAGGATAGATTTTGTTGATTTGTCATAAATTCTAGTGAGATTTCTTTTTAAAAAAAAGTTGAAAGGCTTGTTTTGGCATTTTCAAAATGATTTTCAAATATTTTTTGCATTCACTTCAGTTGTATTCTTCCAAAGATTGAAAAATTGTTTCAACTGTTGCAAAGAAAAATCTTTCTGTTCACCTCAGCTTAACATTTGGGGTGGATTTTGTCTCATTAAACAGTTGTGGAACAAGACGCACAGCAATCAAGTAGATGGAGCATAGAGTTGGTGGAAGAAGCAAAAGAACTTGACTCTGCAGTCTGGTATTGACTTGTGTCAGCCTGCAAAATGCTTTCATTCAGGGAAGATCTGATTTTGGGGAGACCAATCCGAGAGCTGTGCTTCCTGAATTTGGGGATGCACACACCAGCATCGAGATACATTGCTGTGCAGAGAACAGCTCCTGCAGGAGGCTATTGCTAAGGAATTCTCTGCAAGCTGTCATTTCCTCAGAGCTGCCACAGTTTGCAAGAGGCATTCGGTAGATCCTTCTCTGCACTTTCTGTCATAGGAAAATGCTTTCATCGCTTCATTTCGGGAGGAGCCATTTCAGTGCTTCTCAGCACTGCAGACAGGAATGAGATCGACTCCCTTAGGATGTTGTCCAAAGGATGACAAATCCCACTTCTGCAGTGACAGCACTTCAGTCAGGAGGACAGGGAGGGCTTTGAGTTTGGAGAAAGGACAGGAGTGCAGAGCTGGGGAGGAGTGGGGTGGTGTCAGTGAGATCCCAGCAAGCTCCAGGCGGGCTTTGGGGGCTGTGAAGGTTTGGTAGGGAAGACAAACACTCATTCCCCAGGAGAGAGGTGCTTTGAACGGGCAGCATCTGCACCCTGGTGGAAATAGCCAGGGAAATGAACAGCAAAATGCCCTAAAACTCAAAAGCTGAAATTCCCCATGTCTGTCCCATGTCCGAGTGCAACCATTCTTAAACCTGACATACAGCTTCCATGGGGCAGGGGGCTGTGAGTGCAGGTGAAGAAACTCCAGAGGCTGCTGATTACAGCTCCACATTTCCATGGGTCTGGGGACATTTCCTCAGCCACACAGTCACCCTCTGCTGCACTCCCTGTTCTGGCAGTGAGGTTTTCCCTTAACGACTTAAGGGACATGGAGGGACATGGGGGTCCTGGTAGATGACAGGTTGGCCATGAGCCAGCAGTGTGCCCTGGTGGCTAAGAAGGCCAATGGGATCCTAGGGTGCATTAAAAAGAGTATTGCCAGCAGGTCGAGGGAGGTGATCCTCCCCCTCTACTCTGCCCTGGTCAGGCCTCAGCTGGAGTACTGTATCCAGTTCTGGGCTCCCCTGTATAAGAAAGACAGGGACCTCCTGGAAAGAGTCCAGCGGAGGGCCACAAAGATGATAAAGGGCCTGGAGCATCTCCCCTATGAGGAGAGGCTCAGTAAGCTGGGTCTGTTCAGCCTGGAGAAAAGAAGGCTGAGAGGGGACCTGATCCATGTTTATAAGTATCTTAGCTGCGGGAGGCAAATGGAGGTGGGGAATCTCTTTTCGGTGGTCAGTGGGGACAGGACAAGGGGCAATGGCCTTAAGCTGGAGCACAGGAAGTTCCGCACCAACATGCGGAAGAACTTCTTCACGGTGCGGGTGACGGAGCACTGGAACAGGCTGCCCAGGGAGGTTGTGGAGTCTCCTTCCCTGGAGATATTCAAGACCCACCTGGACGCCTACCTGTGCAACCTGCTGTAGGGAACCTGCTCTGGCAGGGGGGTTGGACTCGATGATCTCTTGAGGTCCCTTCCAACCCCTGCAATTCTGTGATTCTGTGATTCTGTGACTTCAGCATTCTTGTCGGTTTTGTTTATTTTCCAGTTTTCAGTTTCTGCTGTCATGCTTGGATATCTGTGTACTAAACTGAGTGCGTGCAGAAGATAATCTATACACAATGCAAACAATATAAAAGCTTTTTAGAGTGGCCAACTGTGACTGTATTGCTGAAAAGTGCAAGAGATAGGGTAATAGTATTGGCCAAGTGCAGGATTCAGTGCAATTTAATATCCTGCATAGCAAAAGTTAATTCAATTTAAAGAGAAGTTGGAGAGGGAATGAGAGCAGGTGCCAATGGGTAACTCCAGCACTTCCCTCATTAAACTGTGCTGCTGCACAGCAATGCCAAAATCTATGCATTAACGGGATGGCAGAACTTAGCATATTTCTGTGGAGATGGAAAAAAATCCCAAATAATTGTACTGAAATCAGCATCATCAGGAAATGGAAACAGCCCCCTGAGATTCCCTGATGAGTCACAGGAGGCCAGAGAAGAGCTGGATCCTTCTTGCAGCAAAGAAGGAATTTCAGTCTATAAAGCAAGTGTTTCATCCTGGAGTTCAGATTGTTACCAGGCAATTCTTTTATACAGATTTCTCCTGTAACACAATTTTAGGCTCCAGGAGGGATTTTTCCCAAAAAGCTCAAGTTTTGGGCCACATGGGATGTAAAGGCCATTAGAATCATTTTGGCTTAAATGTCTCAATTCTATTGTGTGCTAGGTGCTGCCTAAAGCAGAGCACAGTGTGCTTCTCTGCCCTGTGAGTATTCATTATGAGAGAACAATCAATAAATTGCCCACCCAAACAGTTGCATTTTGGTCAGCAAAACGAGGCTGCTTTGCTGGCAGTGTTGCCTAATGCTTCGCAGGCCAAGAGAGATTTCAGAAGGTGTGAAAGTGAGCAATGAGGCTGGCTCCCAGCTGCCTGCAGGGATGCTCAGCATAACAGACCGAGCTGGAGGTGTCTGATACCCTAACACACTGCTGATGTGAAGAGCATCCCCAATGCACTGTGTTACATCAAATGAAAGTGCCCTGACAGGTCTGGGATAAACATTTGATGGGCTAGAGAGTGGGAACTGAAAGAGAATTTCAAAAAGGAGAATATTGTCACAGTGACAGGAAGGTTTCTCAAGCTGTGGGTCTCTATCTCCCAGGCAGGCATTAAAACAGGACAGCAAGTATTAGGAGAGAACACTCACATAAATCCTGGGGGTGCTCACCATGGCAGCGACTGCACTCCTCCAAGCCATGAGGTGAGAAATGGCTGCAATGAAAGGCTGAAAGTGCATACAGGGGAGCAAGAACCAAACTTCAGAGTTGAACCTAGGGGGCGTTAGCTCTGGAGACAGTGGGCAAAAGATGGATAGGAGGGAAATGGGTAAGAGGGAAATGAGAGTGGAGCTGTTTCGAAAGTCCATAGGTATCAAGATGAGACAACAAGGATCTGACTGAGTTCTGTACTTTGTGGGCAGCCAGGAAGAGGCTGTGTGCAGAAACACTCTGAGATTTGTCACTAATTCTGAGTATCCATAAGGGGAGATGTGTTAGTTTAACTGTAAGGTCACCCAACAGTGATGATTTTGCCACTTGCCTTGGGAAACTGCTTCAATGACTTTTCCTGTTAATATAAATACATTTTTCTGTTATGGTACAGTATTACATATATATACTTAAATATATATATTCCTGTTACATTAATGCTCTGGAACTCTAAGCATGAAATCAGATTATTCCATATTTGATGCCATACCAAGGTACCTATATCTCTATGTCTGGAGACTACAAAATACAAACAAGAATCAGGAGGTGGAAAGCTCTATTAGAGAGTTTTCTCTATTAGAGAATAACCAAAGAGCATTCCAGGAAGGTAATAAAAAATAAACATTGCAGAGGGAAACAATGAAAAAAGAGCTCAAGAAAAAAAAACAGTTGAAGAAAGGGAAAAGCCACAGGGGGAAAAAGAAAAAAGGGAGAGGAAATAAAATAAAATGGTTAGGAGATGGAAAAAAAATCCAGAAAAATAAAACAAACAATAACTGTTCTTAATCAGACTTCTGCACAGCTCAGAGAGTTGGCAGCACCTGTGTGTTGCACCATTGGCAGCTATGCAAAAGGAACAGCAAGGGCAGCTCATCTTTTCTTCTCTTCCTCCTCTAATGCAGAGAGGCAGGCTGCCTGCTGGAGACCGAGAGCTTTGTTTTTTTTTTTCACGGTTCACTTTGCTGCCTACTCTCAGTTTTGCTACAGAAACTTTTCCAGAGCTTTTTCCTTGCTCTTCCTAAAGCTTTCAGTACATTTTTCCACGTATTTCTGAAATTATTATTTTTTTTTAATTTTAAACCCATTTGGTTTTATTTTTAGCTTTTATATCCTCCTTTATTTCCTGGTTAAAGATAGAAAATAATACATTAAAAATTGTGATATAGAGTGGGAGGGGGAAGATGTTCTCTGTTCTGAATCTGCTGACTTAATTCTATACAAGCTCTAGCTAAGAGGAATGATATTTATGAGCTCCGTCAGAAATGTAATTATAGATTTTATTCTCCGGTACGTTTCGTGTGGTGCTCCAGGAGCTGGTTTGCATCATCCTGGTCAGTGTCTGGCTGCTCTCTGTCACCTTTGAAAAGTTGTGGCAATTGGGGGAACCCTGCTGATGAAAAAAAACAATTGTTTCTCTCATGTAAGAAACCGAAATAAATAAACGAACAGGAATAAATGGCTGATCAGTCTTGCCTTCTGGCTGGGAAATTCCTGGAGGAAGTCTCCAAGGAAAACACTTCCATGGGCATGAAGGACATGAAGGAGACCAGAAACAATTAGATTGCATTTACCAGGGTTAAATCATGCTATGCCAACATGATTGCCTTCTGTGATGAGATATAAAGACATGAGGAAATGACTGGGTGCTTTACATCTGAACTTTAGCACCTCATTTCATGCAGTCTCCCATGGCATCTTTGTAGTCAAACTGAGGATTTATAGACTGAACGGTTGAAAAAAAGGGCTGGAGATAAACTCGGTGGACTTTCTAAGCTAAAACAGCAATGGTCAATAATTTGTTGTCTGAGTCAGCTGGCCGTGAAAGGTATTACTCAGCAATCAGTGCTGGTTAATACCTTCATTAATGAACTGATAAGTGGGGTGGAGAACATCCTTTGCAAGTTTGTGAATGACAACAAATGATAACAAAATGGGGGAGGAGCTGGATGAACAGAAAACAGCTTTGCAGGAAAGGGCCAGCGGCTCCCAGAGGACAACAAATTGAGCAAGAACCAGCAGTGGGCTGTTGCAGTGATGGAGATGAACTGGAGCTGGGGCATATGATTTACTGAGGGAGGATGGATGATTTTTTTTTTATTTTTATTTTATTTTTCCCCAACTAGGAATCAGAAGGCTAAATGGGGATTTGGTTGCTTGCCTTCTTCCATATCCTAATGGGTGGCTGAGAGAAGAAACAGACTGACGCTTTCCAGCTGCACACAGCAAAAGTCAGTGGGAGAACTGACTTGTCAGCACACAGTGGGAGAACATCAACGTGAGAGAAATTTCAGTTATACATTGGAAAAATAATTATTCATAATGAGAGTGGTTATGCACTGGAACAGCTTGGCAAGAGAGGCTGGTGAACCTCCCTTCTTCGACATTTCCAAAAAGCTGGTTCTTTGAGAAACCCTGTCTTACTCTAAAGACAGTTCTTCTTTGAGTAGGAGGGTGGATAAGATGGCTGCAGATATCCCTTCCAATTTGGTTGGGGTTATTTTTCTATGGTTCTTTTGTGTGACGATGCAGACTTTCACACTTTTATGAAATGCTGATTGCAAAATAAAAGTCTGCCAACCGTCAACACTACCTCACAACCACTAGAGAGACGTGGGAAAATGAAACAGTCTCTGTTATTATTTATTACATCTATGTGGTCGGTGCACTTATGTAGAACAAATCATACAAATGTTGGATGGAAAACAGCTCAGAAAAGACTTAAGCCAACATCTAACCTTAGTAGAGTTGTTGCTGGCAGCAGATCATGTAAACCATAGCTTTATGTAGCTGAATTTTGAAAACCTCTGAGACTGGGGATTCAACAGCTTTCCTTGGCAAGCTATTTCAGGACTGCACTACCCTCCCAGTGAAAACAGTTTTCCTAATGTCCAAGCTGAATCTCCTAAGCAGCACTTTATTGATATTGTCACTACTAAGCTGAATTTGTCTCCATCACCTTTAAAACTCTCCTTTAAGTAGATTGTAATGAGATCTTCCCTTGAATTCCTTTTTCCAGACTAAGCAAACTCAACTTCCTCACTCTGTTCTGGAATGTTGCATACTCTAAGCGTACACAACAATTCCAGTAACACTCTGGAGGATCTTCTCCAGTTTTTCAACCCACCGTGAACCCCAAACTAGACACTATTGCAGGTGTGACTTTCCTATCAGCATGCAGAAGATGATAACATCTGCCCTGCTGGCCGTGGTCTTCTATTGCAGCCACACATTTAGTTTGAAATCCCCACATGAAGAATTTTGTGCTGTTTCTTTTCTGAACATCATAAGATTTTTCTTACCATAGCCGAATCAAGTTCATCAAATTTCTTGTAACTTTAGTTTTACTGCCTTTTGGCATATTTCCACCCACCCCATCTTCACCTGCAAATCTGCTGAAGACGCATTCCATCAGCTCATCCAGGTCATTTATAAAGATACAGAATAATATCACCCCAGAATCAACCTGTATTGTAACTCCACTTGTTACTGGTTGCCAGCTGGATGCCAAAGTATTCATTACTGCCCTTTGAGCCTGGTAATCCAACTAATATTCAGACCATTTAAGCCCATTCATTCAGCTTGTACTTTCCTCAATCATAGAAAATGCTTTGCAATCAGATGTCAAAAGCTTTACTCAAGATATTTTACAACTACTGCTTTTCCCAGGAGCCCTTGCCCAGGATGCTGAGATTCAGCTAGAAGCAGGAGTCAGGGCTTAGATGACAGAGAAGGAATTATTGATACCACCTCATGAAAAAGTGAGGAGGTTTTCTAAAGGCAGCTGAAGTTGCACAACTTCATCACATACAGTGGGTTCCCAAGACGCAAGCTATCTTGACCTAGGCATTTTTGTATACGACTTTCCCAGATAGCTTTGGTTTGAGTTGCCTGGTTCTTAAACCAAGGCTGGGACATACTAACATAGTGTGTGGGCACTCCTCCAACATGGCTCTGTACCACGGGGCCCATCCTCCAGGCATTGCTCCAGCACAGGGCCCCATGGGCAGCAGCCCCCCCAGGTTTCTTGCTCCACTGTGGGCTCCTCTCTGTGGCTTCAGCTCTGGTCTGGGGCTGCTCCTGCGGGGGCTTTCCATGGGCTCCGGCGTCCTCCAGGCCACATCCACGGCTGCACTGTGGGCTCCTCCATGGCTGCACGTGGAGATCTGCTCCGTGTGATGCCCAGGGGCTGCAGGGGAACAGCCTGCTCCACCATGGGCCTCTCCTGGGCTGCAGAGAACTTCTGCCCCATGCCTGGAGCATCTCCTGCCCTCCTGCACTGACCTTGGAGGGCTGATTCCCTCCCATTTTTCTCTCCTCTCTCCCAGCTGCTGTTGTGCAGTGTTTTTCCCTTTCTTCCATCTGCTTTCCCAGAGCACACCCAGCGTTGCTCATGGCTCAGCTCTGGCAGCGGTGGGTCCCTTTTGGAGCAGCTGGAACTGGCTCTGATCTGACATGGGGCAGTGCTGGGCTCTGCTCACAGAGCCACCCCTGCAGCCTCCAGCTATCAAAACCTTGCCACATCAATTCAATACAGTCTTACTGAAAACTGAGCTGAGATTGAGCTATGGGATTTCATATGACACATAGTACTCCTATCATTAGCTCTTTAAAAATTCTGGTTCTCTTGGCCGTATTTGAATAGTGAAAGAGAGTCCCCTGCAAAGGGGCAATTCATCACACATCATTTTCGGCATTCCTTTTTGGTAATCAATGTGATCCACAGAAAGCTTTGAATGTTTTACTTGTGTTTGTGGAGGTCATGGTACTGTTGATCTTTTTCCCTAGATGTAGAAAACTTTCATGAAATAGTGTATTTCAGGGAACATCCATGGGCAGAACCAGCCTGTATCATGCACACTTTGCTGCACTAAATGCTGCTTTTTCTTGCCTTGATCAGACACGAGTGATTTCACCCTGAACACAGTATTCAGTGTCCTTGGGAGAATAAAAAGGCAGTTGTAACAATTGCCTTATTTATGTGGCTTAAGCACAGGAGAAAAGTGCTGTAGGATTTTTCAGACTGCTTTTCAGCACCATCAACTAAACAAGATGAGATGCTCTTCACTTTTCCTCATACTGATTGAAGGCCTGGGATGGAGAATGTAACAGAACTAGTACTCCTGCACAGCATTGTCCCTTCTTCACTTCCAGTTTCCACACACAGTCAAAGAAGAGGTTTCTTGTTAAATCAGATGTAACTGCGTTCTTCACTTTTCATGAGGAGTCTGCACCCTCAGCTGGCGAAATTTATTGATCCAATTCACCTCAAAGTCTGGCCAAGGGTTGTTACAAGTGTACCTCAAATCCTCTGCAGTAGATTTGACTAGAACTACACTGAACGCAGAGACCATGGCTGAAGGTGCTTATTTCACAAACATGGTCATTCCAATCATTATGAAGAGGAAGACTTTGTTTCTTTTTTTTTTTTTATCCTTAATGGATAAGTAACGTGTTCTGAAGTATTTGTATAATTATAAAATTGTGTATAGAACTAAAACCTGCTGAAGTAGGATGATGCCCATTCAGAAACAAGATTACCTCGAACCCATGTAGTATCATGAAAGGACGTGTAGCTAATCCTATTCCTGCACTCATATGTGCAAAGTACAGCAAGGTCATTCCTTCTCAGCCCTTGTAATTAAAAAGCAGACCTTGAGATAGGCAGTTGTCCCTCAGGCCCAAGGATTTTCTTATCTCTTGCAAGGTCAGTAGCCAATACAGCCATTATCCAGAAATAGGATACAAAGAATTGAAGAGCTAGACTCCCCATCTCTGATACGCCTTGTAATATGCCTCACAAAAGTAAAAAGACATCTGCAAGATGATTTTTAACATAGGATGAACAACGGCGTGAGGCATCTTAGCAGCACTGAAGCATAAGATCATAAGCTGCCTGAGCTCCAAGTGAGCCCAGGGCCTCCTGTCACCTTTTCAATTTGCTAATGTTTGCAGAAATAACAAGAGAGCAGCAGGTGGAGTCTGCTGAGCCCAGGAACTAATAAACTTATCTAAACAAGTGCAGGATATAGCAGGTCTCTGTGTATTTTACTGCCAGCTGCATGGTGCTTCAGTTATATGAACCATAATACATTCCACTGGGATCAATGAAATTGTGTTAGCACGTCAGTAAAATACTTGAGGATCCAACACTTATAAATAGTTCCCATGGTACTACAACTCCTTCTTTGGCCTGCCAAAAGATACATCTCAGTAACACAGAAGAAATCTCATCACAAAAAAGTAGTCTGGGAAAAGCAAGTGAAAACTTTCTACTAACCTTTCTTCTAATGTAGCTGCCTTCCTTCAGTCAATAGTGGCTCTCTTTGGGATCCTAATGATATTATCTTTTCATTTGTCTTTGTGTTCAGTGAATATTAACAGAGAGATGCTAACCCGCACTTATTTCTGTAATTATGGATATACAGATCCACTATGAACATGCATACTAAAGCTATGAGGGTAGGCAGGTACCTGACTCTGACTACGGTGACAAGAACTGTCTAATGGGATCATACAGCAGCAAATGTGATAAAATGGTATGGGGATTGCACCAACTAATCCACAGCTTTCATTAACGAGAAATAATGCCTATTGAAAGATAGGCAAGGCGTATACAATTTGACTTGTAGTGTTTTCTTGAGGCTTTTAAAATCACTTGTATGAACCTTTTGTATAGAAAACAAGAAGATAAGAGGTATGGAGAAAGCCTAACACATAAGTCTCACCTGGAACGTCTTCCTCTGAACCAAATGTAAAATTGCTGCCATGTGGTTTAGCGATGTTACAGCTGTCAGAGATTTATGGCTTCATCCTGCAGACAATGAACAGAAGAAACTGCAGCATTTAAAGACAACTTGAAAATTGAATTTTTCTTTAAATTGTAAACAATTTTAAACTGTAAACTCAGATATTTGAAAAAGGGAAGATATTATATGTAAGAAATAAACTTCAAGGGAAAGACCAGTGGGAACTCAAGTTGGAAACTGTGAGAACAAATGGCCTCTTTCAACTGCAGGAATCACAGTTTTAAAATGCAGTTTAAAGTAATGTATCCTACACTCTTTTGTGGGTGTCGTGGTTTGACTCAGCAGATAGCTAAGTTCCACACAGTTATTCACTCACCCTTTCCCCTCCCTAAATGGGACGGGGGAGAGAAGTAGAGAAATATGCAGTAAAACTCATGGGTTGAGATAAACACTATTTACTGTTTACTAAGATAGTGAAGAAAGCAAAAGAAATAACAGTGGGAGAGCTTGCATGACTCTGGCAAATGACCTGGACAATAGCCCCTCTTAATATAAAAGTGTGAGAGCACACAGAAATTGTGGATAACACACACAAAAGTGTCTGGAGCATATTTGCTCCAAACCCATCATGTTATGGAGGAAGACAGTCATCAGTTGTATTAAACTGTAAATGGTGAATTAGAAAGGGATTTCTGAAATGAAGAAAGAGTTTAAAAAAAGGTACAGAAGAAGCATGGACATTTGCTGTGGGGGCAAAGAGACCTTGGAGTGAGAAGAGCAGTAGTCTGAACCTGGTTTTCTACTGTCAGTAGTCACCCTGTGGCATCACCATGCTGCCCAGGCTGGGATGAGCATCCTCCCCTGGGATGCCAGCTGATGAGGGACAGCATATTTAGAAATTTGTAGGTGTCTGTTAACTTTTGTGTGCATCTAGCATCATAATTATCTATTTTATTACTGATCCTGACCCTAAACATACCATTCCCCATTTGTCATTTAATTACATTTTGATAAAACCTGAATAAACTACTTCCAGTCTGATTTGTCATAAACTACCTAAGTGGTTTTTCCCCTGCAATATCCTCTTTGTATCATCTGTGACTGCTGTCATCTCAAGGTATCTTAATAAAAGCCTAAATCATGTGTTTCCCAACTAGTTTTAGGTGCTGTGTTCTACAAGGTAAATAACACAGAGACTCCACATTTTTGGAGCTAAATTGGCTTCCTGTGGAGAAACCTATTTGCATATAGCATGTGTTTACAGACCAACTTCATTATGCTTTCCACAAACTCTTCCTTCTGCAGTCTATGCACTTCACTCCCCAAACTAAGCTGCTACAAACTCTCCTGAAAGCACAAGGACTCTCTCTGGAATGGTATCTCAGGGAAAAAAAAAAAAACAAAAACAGCTAAACCCCTTGTTCCTCCCGTCCCACTAAGGACTTCTTTGGTTTCATGTTCTTCCTCCTCCTGAGATATGTTAATTCAATTTATAATTGGGTCTAGCACTGTGAAAGGCTCTCACACCTTCTGCAGTGAACATGAAACTTTCAGGGTCCTTTTTCATGGGGCGTATTTATTCTTAGGGAGTGGCGTTCTTTTCCTGTTCCAGTGCTCCGTTCCAGTGCTCCGTTCCGTTTCCTGTTCCAGTGCTCCGTCACCCGAACTTCTTCACGGTGCGGGTGACGGAGCACTGGAACAGGCTGCCCAGGGAGGTTGTGGAGTCTCCTTCCCTGGAGATATTCAAGACCCGCCTGGACGCCTACCTGTGCAACCTGCAGTAGGGAACCTGCTCTGGCAGGGGGGTTGGACTCGATGATCTCTTGACGTCCCTTCCAACCCCTGCAATTCTGTGATTCTGTGATTTCCTTACGTTTTCACAAAATACTTTTGGTGACCTTGGCAAGGTGGAACTTAGCAGCGTTAAAACCAGTGCACTGTTGCAATAAATACTCTATAGGAATTTTAGAATGGCAGTAGCACTGATTCACACACATAACTGAATGCCACAAACAGACCTTCATTGGCTGAAGAAATATGGTCAACGGAAGGTCTTATTTTTTCCATTCGTTTTCCTCTTATTATCATGTTTATAACTCTCTATCGGCGGAGCATACACAGTTGCTAGTTCCTTGGATCACTGTTGCTCAGAAATGTTAATGACAAGCTGTGTCCTCTGTTTAAACATTAAAAGGTACAATTCTTTCTTGATTTGTCTGCTGGTATGTTTCTAATTAAAACGGAAAATTAACACTGGCAAGTTGAGAAATAAAATTAATTACACTTTTTTCACTAAATGCATTTGGGAGGAATCGTCCTATGTTTTTGTGTTCTTCTCAGAAACTCTACTTTTCTAGCCTTCATCTGTAACTGTGCCATAATCCCATAGCTCTCCTTTTCTCCAGATTTTCAACATAATTCTGCTAAATGTGGCAATTTTGGGAGGGTATTTCTCACGTATAAAGTTTAAGGTAAAAGAAACTAATGCAATTTGACTCCAAAACTTCGGAAATGTTCTCACTGTGATGATTGACAGTGCTGGGAACACTTTCCAGTATAAAACATGTAAATATATTGGAGCTAACTGGAAACTGGCTTGGAGACTGGATTGATTCTATCAGAAAGGCTGGTGTATCCTTGACTTCTCTGTTACAGTGGTTTATGTAAAGCCAGCTTGGGTTTTTTATATCCCATAATCAGTGTAGATACAATCTTAGAATCAGAAAAAGTTCAAAACTCAGTGAGAAGAACCACAGCGTCTTATTTTCTTGTTACTTTCAACAAGAACATTGCAGTGTATTTTATCACATATATATCTCAAGACTACAAGCTTAGTAATATCCTTGTTCATCTTCTGTGTCGCTTACTATTGAGAAATCTTAGCTTTTCAGCCAGCTCCTTAAAAAACACATACTTCCACCTGTCTTCTTATCTCCTCCTGCTAGCTGATGCCTACAGCGTGGAGAAGGGTGGTAGTGCAGATGTGCTTTTGTTCAGGGTGACATAGCTGGTGTGCACGGTTCTCTTACTCTTTTAGAGACGTGCAGTAATGGATGAGGGCCTCTGCTGGTCTAATAGCATCATTAAAATTAATAGCACATGGAACTTGCTGAACCAGACAACAATATTCAAAAGCAGACTCCAGGTCTCTAAGTAAAAAATGCTTTAACCCTCTCTCCTTGGAACTGAGTGGGGATTTCCCAATGCCTGTAACCCTATAGAACAAGAATCTTGTTTAGGACTCCCTGCTTAACCAGATGCTTGCCTCAATGACTTTAAACATCATTGTATCCATAAACTATCTGTGCATAAATAGAAGTTATCCTGAAGAAGGAAGCTCCTGTTAGAACTGAAGGGACCTCTTGCTGCAGTGAAAAAAATAATTATTTTTCCTGAAAAAAGGTATATTTTTTGTTTGAGATAAACCTAGAATATGTCTTTTTTTTACAACATGACCATATTCGAGTCTGAATAAAAATCTGTAACCTCCCTCAAATCTTGAAAATAGTACAAGTTATTCATCACTGATCATGTATCCAGACTCTTTTAGACCGAAAAGCAGGCAGGAATAGTATATTTCTTCTCACTTTTGAGGTGGCTGTAGTTCAACCCACCGATCAGGCTTACAGAGTATTTCTACATGACAGCACTCCACTAATAGAATTGATTTGGGCTGTACTGCACAGATTACTAAAAGGTTTTGTGCAGACTCTTCGTAAAAGCCGTTGGGCTTTTGAAAAGCAAAGGCAGAATTCGAGCAATGCTGGTTGCCTTTCATATTCTATGACCAACTCTGGACCATCAGTTGGTGAGTGGTCATACAGAAGGTTGAAGGGTCTTTTTTTTTTTCTTTTTCGACTTCTCAAACAATTATTTTTTTCATATTTTACTAATGAGTAAAATGAGTAATGAGCATGCTCATTTTCCACTGATGCACAGGGTAAAAAGAAAATAAATCCTCTATTTATGTATGAGTTCTTGTCTCAGCTCTCAGCCGCCATTTCATGTAACTGCAAAGGACTTTGAGTGAGTCTTAGATACGCAGAAGAGGTTACAGAAGGACTCTACAGAAGCAGCTAAAGCAGAGAGCCAATCTTGGGGCCTTGCCAGGGCAGGAAGTAACCTGTAGATCAATACACATTGTACATCAATACACACCTATTGCACAACGTTGCTGTCCACCCTTCTTAATCAGTGTCCATCACTGTGGAAACTCAACTAGCTGGCTTCAAGCACAAGCACCTTTTGGAAGTAGGTCCTTTTTTTTGTTTTTATTTTTCCTATGACACTGGGTTACCATTAACATCAAATCTAGCATATCTTCTTGCAGTCAATAAAGGATCAGATGAGATGGTTTAGTCATGACAGTTTTTCAGCCATTTTTTCTTGGTCTCCTAAGCATGTGTCTGCTGTAAGTCAACGTGCAGCCAGTGAATTACTTTTTTACATCCTCAGTAAATTTCTACTGACTCTTCTACATATGGGCAGTTTGCATTTTGCCTGTGCATCCTGCTGGAGTCAGTATGTGTTCATATTATGCATCTCCTGCCTCCCTTTCTGTCCGCTCCTACACATATACTGCTTGCTCTGTAAGGCACTAGCTTATGACAGAGTCAAAAAATGGTGGGGCAGGTGGGAGGCACTGCAATAGCACTGATGTTTGTATGTTCAATACAGCATAATTAGAAATAGTTAAAGTGCATTAGGCAAAGCTAAGGCTGACTGAGCTGAGCTGAACGTGGACATTTTATTAAGAAATTAATCTTTGAGAAGAACCAAGTCAAGTTTCCAATGTAATCTTAATGCTTTGTTCTTCCAGTCATTTCTGACTGTCTTAAGGAAGCCAACTCAAAGGGCAATGACTGGGTTGGATCTATACCAATGCTTTTTCATTGGGAGCACTGCTATTCTCACTGCCTTCTTCAGTCTCCCTCTGATCATGCAACTAACTCTGACGTAATGGCACTGATATATAGAGAGGTTTTGACAGGCAGTCAAATCATTTCTTGTTCACCAAGGTAGGGTAGATCCTTAAATGTCTGTGTCTTCCAGTGGTGCTTTAGCAGAAGCATGAAGATAACAATACAAATGGGTGTCCAATTTAGATTGATGTATTATTTTTTTTTTGCTAGGTCATGGTAACTTCACTGTGTGTTAAAGCTCTTGTTCACTTCTTACATGCTGCCAACAAGAGCTGAAGGCCATTCCAGAGCTCTGGATAGTCTCCAGTCTCTGGTCTTAAAAAATGCAGTAAGGAACAGCTCCAAGCTCAGGGAATGAATCTGTTGTCTGTTTCAAACGAGGAAAAAAAGGCAATGCAGAGTTGAAATACCTCATTCTAGTTGTTGTGGGAGAAAGAAAAAAGGAATTGCAACAAACAGATTGAGGTCAAGAATAACTGTTGTTTTGTAATCATGGATCTACTGCTCTGAATCCTTAAAAATGTTGAGGTTTGAGATGCTTGGGAAATTTTTGCTTAATCATTTTTGAATAAGAAATGAAGTTTCAGTGAAAGTGAATGTTCTATCCATGCAGTATAAAGGAAAGCATCTACAACAATATTAAAACTATCTATTTTGATATTTTGGTTGTCAAAATATTTTACTTTCCCCATCTACTTTGATACTTAACAGTCTCCTGGGCTCCATCAGGAGAGGGGTGGCCAGCAGGGACGAGGAGGTGGGCCCTTGTGAGGCCCCATCTGGAGTACTGTGTCCAGGTCTGGGGCCTCCAATACAGGAAAGATGGGGAGCTTTTGGAGAGGGTTCAGAGGAGGTCACAAAGATGAACAGAGGGCTGGAGTACCTCCCCAACAAGGACAGGCTGGGGGAGCTGGGCTTGTTCAGCCTGGAGAAGAGAAGGCTGTGGGGTAGATCTCATTGCAGCCTTCCAGTATTTTAAGGGAGATTATAAACAGGAGGGAACAGGAGGGAAATCAACATTTTACAAGGGTAGATAGTGATAGGACAAGGGGAACAGTTTCAAGCTGAAAGAGGGAAGGTTTAGATTAGACATCAGGGGGAAGTTCTTCACCAAGAAAGTGGTGAGGTACAGGGACAGGCTGCCTGGAGAGGTTGTGGATGCCCCAACCCTGGAAGTGCTCAAGGCCAGGTTGGATGGGGCCGTGGGCAACCTGATCTAGTACTTGATCTAGCAGTTGGCAATGCTGCCTGCAGCAGGGTGGTTGGAACCTGATGATCCTTGGGGTCCCTTCCAACCCAGGCCACTCTATGATTCTATGATCTATGATACTTCAATTTTTTAAAATTATATTTTAAAATCTTATGTTGCACACACACAAAAAATATTTTAAGGAACTAAAACCAACTGTCTTATGCAGGAAAATTTGATTTGCAGTGTTCTTCCCACTCAGTTTAAAAAAAAAACAAAACACCACCACTTCCTTGTGGAAGTCATTTTACTTTTTCCCTACTCAAATCTGTTTGTGAGTTTTCTCAAGCATTAAGCCACCTTTAAAGGAAAATATTTGTCTAGAAAACTTACAGATGTTTTTCTGTATCCATTTGCCTTTTCATGTTAACGTGTGGGCGCTGCAAGACGATTCTGTGTAGCTTTGCTTCCTTTTTAATTATTATTTTACTGATTAAGTTTAGAGCTGTTTGCTATGTGCAGTACATTCATTACCACTCCCTCAAATTGTTGAGAATTTTATGTAAAAAAATCCACCTGTAACACTAGATTGTGAGGGCAGAAGTCAACTGAAATGATTTCTGGAAGTATTAAAAAAATATATATGAAAGTAATTAATTTGCACATACAACGTGTTTGTGAATGTGATGGTGCATTCTACAGTCCCAAGCTATTTACTGATATATACTGATTATGATGTAAGCAGTCCAGCACTTTACACTACTTTTTCAATNTTTGTCAAAGGAAACAGTAAGAAATCATCACACTTCTAAAAAAAAAAAAAAAAAAAATCAGAACAGCTGGAATTGTAATATTCTTGGAATGTTAAACACCAATATAGATTTCTTACTGGGTGTTAGCAGAGCCAAAGGGTGAACCAGCGTTGCTTCCATTGTTGTGTGTGTTCACAAGATGGGTACAACTGGAAAGACAGAGAGACAGAGAATAGTATAAAAAGGGAAAGCCACACCATGAGCACATTAAGCCTTCCTAATTTTTAATGTATAACTAACATTATTCTCACCCATCCATGAGTTTAATTTGGTCTTAATAGAAATAACCATAACTCCTGCTGAATCCAGCATTTAAGAGAAATGATAAGAAATGATAAAAGCCAGACTTCAAGGTTATGAAATACAGTGATGCACAATTATGCTTCAATTAAAAGATACTAAAAGTGACATCTGCAGTCATTCAAAAATGAATAGAAACATGACTGAAATGCATGTTTTCCTGAGATAATTTTTCTCCTCGGTTATGGCACAGGAGTTCATGTTTGAAGAAGCACTCATTTGAGGATACTAAAAATTAGATTGCATGTTTTCTTACCTTTTTCTTCTTTTTTCTTTTTGAAAGAGAGAAAGGAAGAAGACCCTTTTAATCAGGGATTTGAAAAATCAGACCGCTGTGCAAAATGTAATACATTTAATTTAGTCTATTTTGTTATCCAATATAGTAATTCACAAGCCACAGAGTCTCCATAAAGATGTTTAAAATGCAAATTGTGCTGACATTACTTAATCTAATACTTTGGATACCTGAGGGCCTTTCTGCATCCCAATGCTTCCCATTCTTTGATTAAGCACTATGCTCAGGAACGACTGCAAAAATCCTCCCACCAACACCAACAAAAAGTCAAACATGAGGCCTGGATTGTATTTTTCAATAGGATCCTTCTCAAGTATTTTTGTGCACCCACCTCCAGAGTTTCCAAGATGTGGACAACAGACTTCAAGTACTTTTCCTTGTGTCCTAATGCTCATAAACTACCATAGCCACAGCTCCAGAAGTGGTAAAGGCAGAAGAGATCATTTATCGAGCTCTACATTTTGACAAATATAAATCAGAAAACATTAGAGTACTTGTATTTAATTACTATTTAGTAGTTAGTTTGATGCATTATTTCTGCTTAATTGGACTGTGAACTATGTAGCTCTTGACTACATGTCCTAGCCCTTCAGTAGCATACCCTATTCCCTCTGCCATCATGCCACAGCTGCAAAAAACCCTTATGACCAGCAGGCTCACCTCAGTACCCAGAGGGCAGCATTGTATGTACAACTTCAGAAAAAACTGGAGCAGCCAGAGAAATGTCCTCCATCAGCCACTTGCTGCCATTCTATTGCTGACCCTAGAGCTGAGTAATGGGATAATAACACTCCTTCAACACACAGGTGGAAGTTAGCTCAACTACATCAGCAGCAGCTGCAGATGAGTGAGGTGATCTCGTGCTGCAGGAGTTCATAAACTCTTGGTTTCCCTGTACCACTGGTAAAGCTGAGATTGCTGACAAGACATGGGTGAGGGTGGATGGTGGAGATCAGCGAATGCTCCGGTTTTGGAGGACAAATGTATCTATTCTCAGAGGTGCATTTGGGGCAGTCACTGTCATTCTCTCCTGCTTCAACCAGATCAGAGTGCTGAGTCCTTTCCAGAGACACCTCAGATGAATGTGGCTTTATTGAGCAAAGTTTTATTTGTGATTTCCAGTCTTCATCATCTCAGACCTGGTTGTCATACTATTACAATTGCAAATGTCTGTTCACACATGTAAAATCACTGAGGCCGCTGCCATAAATAACACCGGACACATGAAGGCATAAACGTTTCATGAGTAAGAAGTGTCACACATTGTAGTTAGATTTTACCACCACACAGAAACTGAACAGTATCTCACTCTACCAGCAAATTCACTGAAATAAATGATATTTCTAACAAAGAAATATGCACTTATGAGGCTTGAGCCAGGCCAACAGTATATTCTCTGCAGTACAAAAGGAAGTCAAAAGAAAATGTTCCAGCTGAAATGTTCCTGGTGTTCTTAACTCCTCAGGGCTCAGTGTTCAGGTCTGCCTTGTCAGTCCTGGAGTCCAAGATAAGTCTTTCTTTTACTTCAAAATTTAATAGGGATGAAATAAGTTATTATTCAAAATTCTCCCCTAAAGGAGATCAAAACTCCTGTCATTTGCAATTGGCTTGAGGAGGGTCATCAGTATTATACACAAGCTCATGTCTGTAGTGCTAGACTTCATCTAGCCAAGATCTTCCCGATGGAAATATTCCATTGGAAAAAGAAAACAACAGGAAGTAGAATGAAAATTTAATATCTAAATGCATTTCTGGAGAGTGTTGACTCATGGATGTTCAGAACAAGGACACTTAGAATGTTTAAAAGTGCACCTCAGGGGATGGACAGGTCAATAGCAGCTGGAAAAATGAAGCTGGTAAACAAGGAGCCAAAAGGGAAAGACTGCTTTCTAAAAGAAGCTGAATATTTTCTAGGAACATAGATTGCTTCTTTGATAATTGGAATTTCATTGCAGTAAGAAATTATCAGTCAACCCTATTGTTGTCCCTGATTTTGTGTACATATTACTTTGTTTCACATGCTTAGGGTTACTTAGACCTTGACAAACAATGACAACTTCAAGATGTATCAAGTTCTGCAATAACATCTTATGGCTGGATTTTAGGCATAATTGTTTGTTTTCCAGAAAGCGAAAGAGACATGGAGCACAAGAGCATGCTTAGAATTTCAGCAAGTCTCTTCATTTTTTTCTGACTACTGGGCATTCACATTAATAATGCTGACATGCCTGCTATAGGTCTTATCGGGTATCCAAGAATGTATGCATTGTATCAAGGGTATTTTATGCTCCATTAACTGCATATTTGCAGAGAGAGGATTGTGTTATACCCAAGCAAGTAATGTCATCTGTGTATTTCAACTGCCTGACAGGAATGCTTAGAAATAGAAATATCAGAAAAAAAAGGGCAACTAGATTGGGCAGGAAGATGACCTCAAATTTGAATGGAAATTATGGAGGACAGACTGAAAAGATGTTCATTGGGAATATTGGAAAACGCAGTGTTTTTGAATTGAAAATAAGACATGAATGGGATGACATGGAAAACACCAAAGAAATAGGAAGGCTCACGTATTCAAAGGAGGAAAGAAAGTAAAGAAAGTGTCTACAATTGTTAATGCATGGAAAAAAAAGTGCTATTTTACATCCAGCCTCCAGTGAAGTCAGGATGCTTGAAGTACAGTTTGAGATCATCTGATCCTCACAATGCACTGCAGAACAAGCAAACAAACAAACAACAACAACAAAACAAATAAAATCTTAGTTGTGAATGGTTATAATGGAACATTGTACACTTTTCCTCAAGAGACCCTTCCAAGGTCAGAGTATTACAGTTATATGGTCTAATTTTACTACTACTAATTATTGTACTGAGATTGCCACAGTCCAGTTGCACTGAGCATAGGGGTCTAGTACCATCCGAAGAGTCTGGTGTTATTCTGTCTGACCTGAGGCTGACATTCCATGTATGGGTCTCCTCTAGGTTTTATGTCACATCTGCAAGTTCCATCTAGGTGTCTTTGGATGCCTACTGCATCTCAAATGCATTAGATACATATATATGTTTATAACTCAATTGAGCTCTGAGGTGTCATTTCAATCCAGATTTCTGAAAATAGGTCTTGGATTTGAAAAGCATTCTTTTCTGGAATTCAACCCACCTGATATTTAGTATGCTTGAAAGATGACCTCTGTGCGCAGTTCTCAGTCTGAAGTTCAGACAACAAAATACAATGGTCTTCATGTAAAAGTCTATGTGTATGCTGTGTGTCTAAGCCAGCCAACAGCTAATAGTAGTCAGCAGAGCCTAGAGGGCAATTCAGCAGATCACTCGCTAGGTGCCTTCTTCTGTGAGATCAGAATCACTCTCTGCACACCATTGACTATATTGACTAGATACCCATTGACTGTAATAGAAGCTGAGACAGCTACATGTCTCTAAACACCAATCTCAATTTAGTTGTCTTAATTAGCTATGGTGATTATACCACAGTTCATGAGATTCTGTTGCGTAAACAGAGGTGCCATCTGAGACAGTCTAAGGTACCTGAGACATCCATAAAGATGATGCTGGCAAGTATGACGAGACCAAAAGAAGAGCAGATGTAGTGCGTCCAAGAGCATCTCTGGTGGCACTGGACATCTATGTAAGAGCAGCTTGACCATAGCTGTGGAGACTTGGTTTTGAAGTCCTCTGAGTCTACTGTTTCTCATGGTAGAAAAGATGTTTGACATTACAGGCTTGTTTCAGTTACCTAAGCTTAGGTATTGGACACAACTGAAAGCACCATTGAGTATCCCAGACAACTGTATGGGGCTGGTAGGTACGATACAGAACTTAAAGAAACCAGTCCTCTTGAAAGTGGAGGCAAGCTGCTCCACAGCACCCAAAACGAGGTAGCAGTTTGGCTGCATGTATTTAGGAAACTGAATTGTCTCTGGTACCTGTCTACCACAGAGGATGCTGTGAACAAACTTCCATTTATCACTGAAGCTCATGAGAACACTTGTCATGGAAGCAAGACTTTATATCAAAATAGATTTTATTTATTTTTAAGTAAGAAGTTAGTTAATTGAAATGTCGTCTTTGATCTTCCAGACCCCATCAAGCCTCATTGTTGGTGATCCAAGATTTGAGAGATTTATTTATATTTTATGCATTGGTTTGAGCTGAGAGAAATGTCCTGCTCTTCTATTTCTTATTAGCAGGATTGTGTTTTCCTATTCAGCATCTCTGAAATGAGAGTGGTGGTGTTTTTTTTTTTTTTTTCCTGAATGGTAAAATGAAACATTTTTAATAGGGGAACAGATGTTGGTGGAAGTGTTGCTAATACACACTTGAAAATGTTGCACTTGGAAATGAAGTTTGATAGCTTTAAAAGGAAAACCCAGTATTTTTAATAAATTAGGAAGAAAGGCTTAGTTGCACAAGGAACCTTGTAAGAGGCTGTGAGGACAAATACTGCTGCAAAGCTGGAAGGAAGCCAGGAGAACACAGTAAGCCAGAAAGACAGAAGAGAAGCTAAATGAGGGAGAGAAAAAATAAGACAGAAGATGAGACAACTGATAGAAACACAGAAAAACAAGCAAAATGCAAACACAGGCTTGAGGAAAGATGTGGCAACTGTAGCAGACACATAGAGGGATGGTGAGAAAAAGAACACGCCCCAAACCTGTTCTGCTGTAGCACCAATTGTTTGAATAGGATGCCTAAAGAGAGGGTGGATTCACAAAATGCTGCTTTTGGTATTAAGACTGTCTTCAGAAATCTACTGCTCCCACACAATGGCTCCTGCCATATCACACACATCTCCACCTCCTCAGCAATGCTGCTTGGATAATTTTGTTCTGTTTCCTTTTTCATTTTATTTATTCTTTTTCATCTATATTTAACTTATATGCAACTCACGTTTCTGTGACCCTGGTTACAGAGCAACCTCACAATGAGTGCCAGTGTGGTGGCAGCTGAGCTGCAGACCAGGAGAGGAGGTAAACCACCGCCCATGCAGAAGAGCAGGAACTCTGCAAGCTGCCAGGGCTTTGACATCATAGCCAACATATCCAAAAATGCATCTGGAGTCAGTGACTTTTTGCTTGCCCCATTATGCTTCTCTCTCCTCAGTGCTGGTCCACCTGAAGGAAAGCTCATGATTGCGCTCTAATTCCTGCACTGCTCAGCAGCCCTCACTGAAATACATGCTTCATCAGCAAACACAGTGGTTCCAAAAAATCAGTCAAAGGCATGGAATCTCACATTTTTATTTGCCCGTATCAGGTAAAATGGCAGAAGAATGACTCATGGAAAACAGAAATACATCTTGAATGGCTGCTGCTTGAAGGGACATGATTTCAGCTATTGGGTATTCTTCTTAGATATGGTGAAATATTAAAAGAGGAGAATGTGAGATATGTAGGAGTATTTCAGAAATACGCATTTTACAAAAAAGAACAGCACACTGTGTGCCACATTGGTTTTACCAGGGTACTGTAAGTGCTGAAACCTCAATGGTGTAACCACAGGCAGACAGGCTCAGGCTCTCATGGGAAGATTTTATACAGGCTGTCTTTCAGAAGCTAATGTCCACCGCTCTCAACCTCAAGAGTAAAATGATAAAAGGAGAGAAATGTTCACTTTGTAATTGTAGCCATTATCCTACAACCTGAAGCTCAGAAGCCTCTGGTAGCTGACATGCACCTATTCCAATGAACTTAGTGAGCTACAAATCAGAACAGGCTTAATTCAGCTGCCTTGATACTGACTACCAACAAAAGCCTGGGAATGCCAACATTTTAGGAAAGCTGTTGTTTGTAGAGTCTAAGGGAGGACACTGAGAAAATGAAGGGAGAGCCACTGGGAATTGCACTTCAAGGAGGAGTTGAGATGAAGTGAATGATAAAATACATAGTAATGAAAACATAAACCCTTTTCAACTGCATTTTGATATTGCTCATCTTCCTGAAATAGGATGAATATTCACGGTTCTCTTGAAATGTGAGTATGCTAATGATGTAATGTTGTTAGTTATGCCAATGATATGATTGTATTGATAGGCTCTCTCCTCTGAGACAGTGAAAATTATGGTATCTTGGAGTTTTCGTGGTGTCAAGGCTTTCACAGTCCTCGGCCTTGCAAAATGCCCTATCGAAGAACAATCTAGGATAATCGATACTGAAACTATTACTTGCTTCTCATTGTCTACACATAATTCTATAATTAGAGTCAGTGCCTGAGACCAACATTGCAGCAGCCCTGAAAAGTGAAACTGCAGAAGCAGATGAAAGTTCTTCAGAGCATTGTGCAGTACAGGCCACAGATCTTCCCGCACAGTAAATTCAATCAGAAAACAAGAGAAATATAAAGGGACGAGGAACAAAGACAGAAACATTTAGAGGCACTTGGGAAAGTAGCAGGAATTAAAACGAGAGCATGAGCCTAGATGCCATATGACAGAAGATCAAGGTTTATTCCTGGCACAAATAGGCTTGTCTCCTCTGAAGACTTCCAAGACCGTGCTGGATGCTTTCCTGTGCAATCTCCTGTAGGGAACCAGCTTTAGCAGGAGATCAGAGTACATGATCCCCAGAGGTCCCTTCCAACCCCTAATTCTGTGATTCTGTGCTTCCACAGCTATAGCAAGGGAGAATTGTGTGCTCTTCCTATACTATCCTCCTGTGAGTACAATCTGTTGTTTCTTCCACAAGGGGAATAAAATACTGAGTCCAGTAGAGCTGAAAGCTAGAGATAAGGTAAACACTCACAGATGAGGACCACTCCTTCTATCTCAAGTGTCTGGGTTTTTTTGTTTGTTTGTTTTGTTTATTTTTGTTGTTGTCTGTCCTTCTTTTATTGTGGCACCCAAACCGCACACAGTGCCTGAGGTGAGGCTCAAGCAGGATAATCACTTCCCTCGAGTGGGAATAAATTTGTAAATACTGCACAGTTCTTATCTTGTTCTTTACAGAGATGTGTCCTTGCAATTACAGATAAATATTACAATCATTTTTATTTTTTAGCATTATATCTAACAGAATAAATCATTAGGATGTTCTTTAGCAATAAGTTCAGTACTGTACCCTTGAGCTGTGGAAAGCACTGCAAAGCAGTTTGTTCCCTGAGATTCACATCCCTTATTAAGTTCTGAATGTGTTCTATTTGCATGGATCTTTTCTAATTTTACATGGAGTCTCTTTTAAAGTTCATAAAACTCTATGGATTAAAATAACCATAATAAACTGTGTACTATAATGAAAACTTACATTTTTCACTTGGTCTCTGATATGCACAATCAGGAGTGCTACAGTTCTAATGATAAAGTTTTGGGCAATAGATACAAATATGAGTGATATTTGTACATTTTCATGGTGATTTTTATAAGGATGGCACTTGATCTCCACAGATGCTTCTGCAAAACAGCCATTTACATTTTATGAATTCTGAATAAGAAGATATTAATGTAGAGCTCATATCAAACAACACTTGGGATGAGTTTGAGGTAGAAGATATACATGGCTAAAAGTTCAATTATATTTTACACTCAAGTTAGAGTTGCAAAAGTTTTATTCTCCTTCTACTTTTATTCCACTTTATTCTATGACCGTCATAACATCCATTAGCTGCCTGTACTAAATCTTTGTATAGTACTGTTCTACAGTAGCATGTAGTTATTTCCTTATTTCTGGCAACAGCTGCTGAATTTTCAGCTATAAATAAGTAAAGAGCAAAAAGTCAGACATTTATACACAATTCAAGAAGGCTCACCTTAAACAGATTTTTCAATGAGAAGTACTAACAAGCATGGGAATAACAAATTAGAGTTCTAGGGAGCCTTGACTCTCTTTCCATTCATTTATGTATTAAGATGAAGGGCTGTATACTGTCCTCCTACATCTCACTTTGTCCTCTAAAATTAATTTCAGCCCCAGGGAGAAATTGTCTACCTCATTTTCTCAACTGCTTTTCTCTGTACCTAAGTTGTTAAGTGCTTTCCTACTTAATCTCAAAGCTTTGTGGATAAACTTTTCAATAATATTTACTCGTGAGTTCAAGAATATCTGTTTTGAGGAGGCAGTTGGCCGTTTCCTGCCTAAACCTCTTCTGCAATGCAAGGCTGGTAGATGAGAGAACCTTAGTGCTTCTCAAGTCTTCTGAACAAATTTGGAAAGCTGGAGTGATTAATAACTTCCATTAGGGCCATCAATATTGTCTTTCTCTTTCAAACTGTTTTAGTCATTAGAGCACTTCCCCAGAAACACAGGAACTTGGGAGTTGGCAAGTCTGGGAGCCGATAAAGTTGATTTCTACTCAGGATTCTTCTTAATGCTATTTGTTACCTTCTTGCCTAGAGAACACAGTCAACATTCAGTGCTCCATTGCATAGGTCCTTGTACAAATATTTAAAAGGAAAATACAGTTCTAGAAAGTTTAAAATATTTCACAGTAACAGGACCAAAAAGTGAAACAAAGGAAGAAAAAGAAGGGGGAAAGTCATTAGAGAAAGAAGTAGTACTAAACTGAGCATGTTTTACAGAATACTTTTATAGTAGTTAGTTCACATGTGAACTTCCCTTAGACTGCCTTGGGAATGCCTCTACATTTTCTGCCTTTCTCTCTGTAAAGTGGAGATCATTCTTCTTCCAGAGACACTGAATTCCAGGACATCTGTATTTTGGAGAATACTGAATGAATGAACGCAACTGCTAGCCTTTGACTTTCTCAGAGAAAGTAATGTGTGCTTTTTTGTTTTAGCTGTTTTTCCAGAAATCATCAAATACACTGAGAACATTTTCCCTGAAACTGACCTGTTTTATAGTACAGTCTCTGGTGAGTTTTGGCAGGTCTACAAGTGCTTTCTGGAGCCCAGTGATCTCATATCATCTTTGAGCTGTAGATCAGTTTTCTCTCTTTGTTAGGACTCAGCATTTGTTAGTGCATTCCTCTGTCTTTTCTTGGAAAATGTCAACATTTCACAAATCTAGAAAATGTTGGGGACTAAGACAACTTCAGTTGGTCTCAACTACTAAGAACACATCAGCATTTTCATGTGTATGTATTTGGAGTATTAATTATCTGGTCAAACAACAGTGACTGCCCAGAAGGATCATTGTAGGGGGAGGTCCAGATATTGTCAGTGATTTCACTCGAGAATGTGCTGATCTACTGTTGTAAAAAGTACTTACGAAGTTAAAAAGTTGTACTATAACAATTTAGTTTCTATATAATTGTAAATAAATAAAATAAACATTTTTAATAGCAATGCTGTCTTACGTGAAGTTTTTGCAGCTGTCTGAAGATTATAATTTAATAATTATATTTACTTGAATGTCCTGAATTTAATATAAATTTCACAATTTTTATTTATATATAAAGAGAGAAAATGGTGACAATAATATATATTTCTCATTTTTAATTTAATAGAAAAATATAATTTCTAAAAATTAATTTCCTAGAAAATTTTCTCTGTCACACAACGAATAGAACATAAAGTGTGATTCAGCCTCTCTGAAGCAAATGTCTACATTTAATCATTTGAGCTTTGGGCTGTGCTTAGATACCCACAAGCAGAATACTGCTATGAAACTGTAATGATGGAAATACAGTTTTCTCATTTTGTCTTATTTTCCTGCTTGTGATATCTCTAAAATCTGCTAGCTTTTACAAATGCTTCTTGCTTTGCAAATCAGTATTCTCTGGGCTTGTGACAGCACAGGCTTTTTCACTGGTATAATATCGGTTTGCAAAGGAAGTGCAATAAAGGCAAACTAAATTTCTTTTAATTATTGGGTAACAATGACCTGGAAGTCCTTGGTTGAAAAGCTTGCAAAACACTTCTTTACAATTATAATGTGCTCACAACCCTCCTATAAACCGAGGACTCCCATGTAAGAGGCTTTTTCACAGTGTATGTTTATTTTTATTCTAGGTAGTAACAGCAAATTAGTGTTTTTCAGACTGTAAGGTACATTTCACGCATAATTTTTCAGCTTCTTTATTGTTTTTTCTTTTTTTGCAAGGGAAATGCCACAAGGAGATCTAGCTACCTCTGAAAGCTGCTGCCCCCAAGAGCCTTGCCAGCTAATATTAGTCATGGTCAACAGCACTCAAGTGCTTTGCAGAACACAATTACATTTGGGAGCAATAAATCTGCATTTCTAACAATTGTTTATATAGGATGGAAATAGAACAGCAGAGAAAAGTGTTTGTAAATAGAGCAGATTCTAGTGAATACACATAACACAAACCTTGCCTGGAAAAGGATGGAGCTGTGATAGCTGATTTCCTGCCTACGAAACTATGAGTTGAAACACTGTAAGATTTCAAGGAGTGAACCATGCCAAATGAGGATGGTGGCATGTTTGTTTTCCGCTCCATCATCTGCTGATGGAGAAGAGCAAGACAATGGCCAGGGGCTGTGAGTGGTGGTTTAGAGGACCTAGTGTAAAGCAAAGGATCCAAAGAGTTCAGATGATGTGACTTCACAAGAGCTGGGGTTTGTACCATGTAAAATACTCACCCAAGGTAGGAATTTTGAAAACTGCTTCCATGGCCTCCGACTCTCATATCTGAGAAGCAGCTATGCTCACGATATTCAAGCAGAGTGAATACAGAAGAAGACAGAAATACAGACAGCAGTGGGAATGATGTGCTATTTCACATTATTTTTATTTTGACTGAACTAAGTTAGCACACCATCCTCTGCGATGACAGCGTAGGGAGTGGGATCCAGCCTCTCAAGACAGTGGGCACCATGGTTCACTCATCATTTCTGACCACAGATGCCTTTGAAAACCCATTGATGAAGATTTGGATAAACTACTCACTACAAACGTGGAAATTTCTGAAGTCTGAATAGTTCTAGATATTAATTACCACAGATAAATTTGTCCACCAATATTGACTTTATTTTCTAGGCCATGGATAAAAATTGAGACAATCTGAATCACACAATCACAGAATCAAACAACATAAATTAGTGGGCTCATTGAAATGTCCGCTTGTGTGCCCAGAGTGATAAANGTGCCAAAAAAAAAAAAAAAAAAAAAAAAAAAAAAAAAAAAAAAAAAAAAGGCAGGTTTACGTTTTTTGTTTCTTTTTTGTTAATAAAAACCGCGCAGGAAATGCTTCAACGCTTCCATTCAAAAATGCTAAGTCCATTGAGGTATATATGTGTTACATATGACTCCAGTAAATGGAATATACGTGGCTGAAATCCTTCCTTTAGTGATATCAATACCTTAAGGCTAATGAATATATCTTACACAATGATCATTAATAATCCAGTGACCCATACTACTATGCATATTTTCTCTATTTCCATGATAAAGAAAGAGGAACAACTCTAAAAATGTGTTTATTGGAATATAAATAGCCTTTATTAGTTGTCTGAGAGCTTGATAAATTCATTTTTTTCCTTACAGTGGAAACTGTCCTTTCTGTAGACAGTTTGCCCTGGTATTTCTCTGTGGCATTTCAAGTGAATATGAGATCTTTACCTGTCAATGTCTCTGCCTTTTGGAGTTTCAGGCAGAATGTGTTCTCTGGCAAACCAAAAAGTTAGCTTGAATTCAAGCTGAGGAGAAAGCTGTTTGTGTCTGCAATTGCAGCTGTTAATGAAAGTCTCCTATTTTAAGAATGACCGTGATTCCAACTATCTTTGCCAAGTGCTGGTGGGGTTTGTGTAGGGCAGGGCAAGGCAGGTGCAGAGAGAAAGAAAGAATGGATGAAAGGAAAAAAGGATGAAAGAAAGGACAACAGAAAGAAAGAAAGAAAAAGAAAGGAAAGAAAGCACAAAACAAAGAAAGAACGAACAAAAGAAAGGTTAAAAAAAAAAAGAAAAAAAAAGGAAGTAAAAAAAGTGAAAGAAACAAAATAAAGAAAAAGAAAGTTTAATATGGATGTCTCCAGTTTATTCTTTCTCTCTGTTTAAGCTGTTTCTGCAACAACTTGGAAAAAATCATACTCAGTACTTTAATTTATAAATTTAATTGTAAAGTTAGCAAGTGATTGATTTTGCTGGACCATATCAGCATGGTGTTGTTTGCTCCCTTCTCCCAGCCTTCAGCAACACTCGTTTGCACGATGTATTTAGAATATCATCATTATGTTGGACATCTTCTATAAACAGTAAACTGCTCCTCTGTCACAGTACAAAAGTTCTTGTCTATTAAATCCTGGCTTTCTGTCAACTGCAACTGCAACACAGATTGCCTTCAGAAAAGAGAAGTAAAACAGAAAAAAATAGCTGTCCAGTTTGTGCTTATTTCAGTCCATTTCTCAAAGAAAAGTGTATCACCTATGCAAATTATTTTCAATCACTTTCAGTTTGAGGATTCATTAAACAAAAGCCATGTATGAGGGCTGCTCCAAAAGCAATGCCTCCTATTTCACTGTGCTGGCCCATGATGTCAGAGTCGGGTGTTGGTGGTACGGCAGTAGATGTTGAACCTTACCACCAATATTCCATTACAGTTTGCTGCTGTGTGACAGATGGCAGAAGAGGGGCAGTTTGACAAAATGGCATCTGCTACAGAAGTGTGTATGAAGCAAAGGTGTGTCACTGAATTCCTCCACGTGGAAAAAATGGCACCCCCTGACATTCATCGACACTTGCTGAATGTTTATGGAGAACTCAGCATGCAGGCTCTTGCTCATCTCTGGCAAAAATGCACAGCTAAGATTGGTGACTATACTGGAAAACAGTGTTTTGTAGCTGAGAATTTGCTTTATCAAACAGTGTTACTGTGCTCTCTGTGCCTGTTGTAGTTTCCATGGAAATAAAGAGGACGCATTAATTTCAGAGCAACCCACATAACTGTGGACCCCTGCTTAGTGATTCAAGGCAGTGTCAATAGCTCTGTCACCATTTGTAGGTTATGAAGAAGCAATACAGTGTACAGCAGATGAGTTTGTAACTACTGATCTAGAGATCAGTTGAATCCATGAACACACGCTTACATGAAATTGGAAACTGTGGCATTGTGTCTTCCTTCCCTGGTTTTTAAAGTATATGTAATGCTTTCTGATCCCAGCTTTATTTTGCTGAAAGTCTCTGTGCTGTTTATTTAGCTGGAGACCAGGTCCAAACTTCCTGGTTGAAATCAGGGATTTAATTTCACTAAATTTTGCACTCAGTCAATCCGTAGAATTAATCCAGCTTCTTTGCAGACCCACATCAATCTGTCTCAGACTACAGAGTACTGTGTCATCTCATCGCTCTGCAGTGTGTCCAGTTTCTTGGAGTAGAGAGTTTGGGGAAGGTAAAACCTTTCATAGCTATTTTCAGAAACAAATTTTAGTGGCTTCTAAGCTGTGCGCTGCAGCAGTGATGATGTTGCTCGGCAGTTCCCAGAGAAGAAAATGTATCAGCACAAAAATGAGCTGCACCGGTTGCTCTCCTGTGGATATGTTCTTCATCTGAAATGAGTATCTCGTTAATGGAAGAAAAAAATGGAAAAACTCTGAATGGTTTTTGGAAGGTGCAGGGCAAAGCATTTAGGTTGGTACCTTTCTCATTCTGCTGAGTGGGGCAGTACTGTTTTGCCTGACAACCAGGCAGCTATCACAAAAGGCGGAGGGAAAAGACAAGCTCTGAATTAAATGCACTTCTGGAGTCGGTTTAAATTTGTTCCACTGTTAGGAGAGAGAAAATTTAAGAAGGGCCAGATGCCAAATTGGAAAGGAGTGAGAGCTGAGAGCAAGCCTGCTACAAGCTCAGAAAGAACCTATTTAACTTGAACATTATGTTCTCTTGCGTTCAAATCTGTCCTTTTCTGTATTTCTCAAACGGCCGTACGTTAGGTTAGGCATTCCAGCACGCACCTCTTCTCTTCTTCTCTTCAAACCTTCCAAGTGAGCAAATAAATTAATCTGCCTATCGTTTGCATTTTGAGAGCCCCAGGACCAGTTGATAAAGGTGTTTAAAAACCTGGAAAATTAAGAAGGAGAAAGAGTACCTTTAAAAATCTGACCTCAGTGACATTCTAAGTCGCAGGTTGTTCTGCCTTCATGCTCAGGTCCTGTTTTGCTGTGAGCTGGTAGACTGCAGTTTCAAACATTACATGTTAGCCTTTAAAATTTTAATATGTGAGAAAGAGTGGTTGTGTCAGAGAAGGAAAACACACACCAGGCCTGGAAAAGTTTGAGTTAAGGAGGATCCAAGTTGAAAATTCTAGGGTTGCAATTTGCTAGAAATTATTCATCATTTGTTCATTTTTTCTCAGCTTACTTTTAAGGAGTTGTATTAGCGATTGTAGCTAGAATTAACCCCGTTCCTGATAAATTATTTTCTTACTGTTGTTCCATTCAGAAAGTCAAAATAACCCAGGTCAAAAATGAGCTGGAACATGTTATAACTATTAGCAGCATTTAAACAGCATTTAAAGTCCCCATGTCATTTCATAAGTGTTCCATTTCTTCCAAGAAATGTCTTTTGAAGATGCAGTCTATGGATGCACCACTGATTTACAGAGTTGTGTACTAATGCTTGCTATTATATTCTGTCAAAGGAAGTTCATAGCATCATGTTTGCCCTGCAAAGCATGAAGCTGGCAGTTATATTTCTGAATTCACTCCTCGGTGGGAATGGCTAGTATAGAGCTAATCAGAGATTACCATCCTCAGTGGTCATCTTCTGGTTTAGTCCCAGCCCAAAAGTTTGGATTCCATATTTATATCTATTTATGCAGACAGAGAAATATACCCCCTCTGTAATTTTAGTGTCTCAAGGACGGATGGGTGATACCAGTGTTGAGTCTGAGATAGCAGAGTGCAATGTGTTGCATTGCTCAGGCAGCCCAGATTGTCCTCTTGAAGATTGTGATCATGCAATAAGAAATGGATTTGAGAAACACACCTCCGATCAAATAGAATGGAGATACTAATCATGGGTAAGGGTTTTTAATTGGTCTCAGCAGATCCCCTCATCCCCCACATTCATTACGCCCCAGCATCTCCCTTGCTGTGTGATTGCATGGATAACTTGTAAGCTGGATGCCTTAACGTGAGAGCAGTACTCACAGCGACTGCTGTGATGCTGTTATTCTGTGTTGCAGCCTACTGGGATTTCCCTTCCTCTTCTTTCTTGAAAAGAGGTATCAGAGATTCCCTGGTGGGAAGAGGAGGGAGGGTTTGACAGCAGACTTGGAAACAGCAAATCTCAGAATGCCTGAGCTGAAAATCAAGTACCTGGAAAATGTGAATATGTGATACAAGAAAAATATTTTTTGTGAAGGCAACAGAAGTATGCCAGCAACAGTCAGAAGTGAAAGCATCCTTGGCATGAAAAGAATACCAGGTAATGGGAAAACCCAGGAGCCTGTTAGAAGTCAGAAAAAATTAATGAATGCATTTCTTTCTGCTGAGGATTTTTTCTCCTAAGCCCACTGTTTCTCATAACCCCCTAAAATCATACAAAATGTAGTATGGGAGGATACAAAGTTAAATTTGTGAAAGAATTCATTAATAACCTTCCTCCATTCCAGTGCAAGGGACAAACTTTGCTCTGAGCCATGATGGTATAAATCAGGGTCATCTTCTGAGTCAGTGGAAAAGCAGCATTGTAGCATCTGAATGGGTGGGATCAGCATAAAGCCCAAGGTATTTTACCTGACAAATGGTATGTTACTTAATATGCAGCTCTCCAAGGGCTCAAAAACTGCTCAGCTCATTATTACATGGATCAGTTTCCTAAGTCTTTCTGCAGCTCCCTTTTATCATTTCAGGCTATGTTCCTAAATTCTCCCACCTCCTGGATCCCAAGCTCCTAACAGCTGTGTGTTGTGTGCAGAATATGAATATTTTTTGACAATATTGGCTGGCTGGCAAACAGATTTCTTCTGAGCCCTGATTCTTCTTTCATGGCATTCTCCTTTTGCACTGCTGTTTTAACCCCCCTATTCTGTATCACAGTAACTTAGTAATATATAATCAGAAAGAAATATGTATTCTTTAAAATGGATGGAAAAGCCTGAGACAAACTACTTACATCTCAGACAGAATCCATTTAAACTTTTTATATTTTCATTGCTGTAAATCAAATACAATGTCACGAGTAGCTGACAAGAATACACAGAGGTCACAGTCCAGCCGAACAACTGCATTAATACCGTATTTTAGGATGGGGATAAAAACAGTCTAAGTTAACCATTCGTTCCTTGCCTCTAACGTGCTATTTTAAGATATACAGGTTTTAAAAGCTAAATCAGAAAAGGTAATGGAGAATGTATAGTAGAGAACAATGTAGCTACATGACAAGAAAATGGATTAGTTAAACCCAATACACCTTTTCCAACTCTAACATCTATGATTACAGAAAATAGTGCATCTGAGCACAGTTGGGGCCTATTGATTTCTCTGTCTGGTGACTTAAAATGACAGAGAGAATTTTCCTTCACTCCCCACCAAACCTCCTTTGTAGAGGACTTAAAATTTTGGAGGAACTTTTACATCCTCTTCTTGTGTTTTTTTCTTCTTGCTTTTCCACATAAATGTAGCCATCCACGTATGTACAGGCAATCTTTTCCAAATCAAATGTTATTTTCCTTCACTGAAATTTTCTTTGTATAACAGATTTTTGTTTGATAAGTAGGACACTCATACTCTGCAGCACTAGAATGACCAGGCTGTGAAGTGACAAGGTAAACAAACTGAAGCAGAATATAATGCAGCTGGATTCACAGTTGTTGGACATCACAGTGGAGTGAAGGATGAAGCCACAAGATGGGATCCCTGGGATTCTGACAGAGGTGGAGGAAACACAATATGCCACCTGCACTGTCAAGAGATGGGTTTTCACATGGGCAGCCTGCACTGAACATCAGCAATGGAGCAATCAGCTCCATTGACTTGAGGGTCAAGGCATTGTTCAATCCATACACTTGGGCAAAGATTAAAAATACGAAAGCACTTGTACAAAACAGAGGAGAGAACAGCCCATGCAGAAGAAACCCAAACAGTTGGATGGGAGGCCAATCCTAGCACTGGAATTCAGCTTTAAAACAACTGAACATTCAGGAAGTCTAATGTTCTGATGGGAATGACTCTCCTGCCTTCAGCCAGAATCTCAAACCTTTATCCTGCAGGTGTTCACCAGCACAGCAAACAAACTGAAAGCATGAGTGAAATAAATGCTTGCTCCCTAGTTAGTATATTGAATACAAGAACTGTGGCAGTGAAAAGTGTGCTGATCTGAGGACCAAGAAATGGACAATGCTGTGGGTGTATTTTCCTTGGTCCAATTTGTCAATGAATTCCCTGCGAAGAAATCAGTCTTCCTCTGAATTGCCCCCACACAATCTGTCATCAGGTCTGTGTTGCAGATATCCTTCAGCTGCATTGTCTTAATCACTACAGCATTTTATTCTGGCAGAGTAATTTTTAAATGGTGTTTATTTTTCCTTGGAATCTGGCAACATGAAGGTAGCAGGGCTGAAATATTTTGTGCTGGTTCTATGCTCTGTTTCAAGAATCTTTGGAATTTATTTTCTCAGAAGACAGAAGCCTTTGTGTTCATCAGACTAAAATTTGTTTTGTCCTTTTTCATTCTTTGCTGCAGCTAAAATTAAAGTTTGACTGTGCAATATGTTAACATCCGATTCCAGAGTACTTCACTAACTCAGATTCCACAGAAAAGACACATGTGCCAAGGTGGTAGTGTGAGACCTTCTGCTCAAATCCATATTTGCCTTTTCCCCAAAAGGATTGGTGCGGACCTTGAGTGTACCCCAAAGTAGGGCAGTGCACAGCTCTGTTTGCACAGCCTGCAGTGCATGTGTGTTCCCTGAATCTCTGCACAAGGAGCAATGCCAGGGTTATGCTCTGGCCCCAGAGTCAGATGGCATGCAACAACCTTGTTCAACTTTCTCACTCCCCAAGGCATGATGGCCACATACAGATGTTTTGTTGGGAGCAATTTCTGGCCCATTCTAACTCCCAGCCATGACCAGGGATTGTTTGGGACAGTGCTCATTGAGGGGAGGGAAAGTCAGTACAGGACCATCCCATCAATTTAATAGTAGATAGGCTGGAATTGTGGGGCCTCAGCCAATGTCCTTGGCATTGTTCAACTTACTAATACAGAAGTTGCCTTGAAGTGAGTACTGGCACAGCCTTGGGTGCCTGGGTGTTGCCTACAGTGTCTGACCTTCTGACAGTATGGTGAAGAGAAGCACTGCACAGAGCAAGGCACGGTGGGATAGGCAGGAGGCCCGAGGTCAGTCTGACCAATGGACAGAGTTCACCGAACATCCTCCTCAACTATCTGAGCAGTTTTGGAGTGCGTCAATCCCAAAGAACGTTGGGTGAGACCGTGAGTGGTACCACTAAATAATTTACTCCAGAATAGGCTCCACTCCAAAAATAAAACAGGAAAATAGGAATATAAAGGCAAATCTTTTCTTATTAGATCAAATCATAGCTTTAAAGGACCCAGACTGCTGTAAGTGCACTGATGAATCTGAAATGAATTTGTAGAGAGACAACAAATCTTCTAGTCCCTATTCAGGAGAATTTTAAAATACATCAAATCCTTCATCAAATCACTTTAGCACAGTCCTTTAATACATATGTATGTCCCACTGATTTTAATTAATACTTTAGACAAAATTATTTCTCTCTTGATGGTAGTATGATTTTCATCAGCAGTGAGCCCAGCAACTCTACCCTCAGTGGACAGGAAAAGTTCCCTGAAAGAGGGCTTACCTAAATTATTCCAGGATGGGATAAGCAATCTTTTCTCAATACCTTACAATGTCATGAATGATTTTACCACACAAAACTAACAAATTAACTTGTTATTGGATGGCAAATGACTCACAGATCTCCAAACATGAACACTAATGGGAAGATTATTTTGTTCATAAAGAGGATTACGTGATCTCCCTCATATGTTCTCTTACATTTTTACAAATATCTTCTTTCTTGGAAGCATTCTGGCTCTGGTTGAATACATGAACCACCAAGGAGATGCATTTGCAACATGAGAGAGGAGGGTCAGGAGTTCCAGAAATGCAGCAGAGCTCACCAGGCAAAACAGTTCTGCTGATTTGTGAAAGACAAGGGCAGCTAACTCCTGCTGAGCTTGTGAACATTCCAGGAGTACACTTTCTCCAGAGCTGGAAGGGTACAGTGAACTACAAAATACTCAGTACTTGTTTTTTTCTGCTGCCAGTGGAGACTGAATTAGGACAAAATTCTAAGTTAATTGGATCAGGCTCTTAAAATCGCTAATAAGAGAAGCACAGGGCGCAGCCTCTTATTGGATTATTTATTAGGCACAGTGACTGTCATGCAGTAAATTCCCACTTTCACCATAAAGCAGGCAGTGAGGACTTCCATTTTTTTCTCTTCAGGGAACATCAGCTTTGTAATCTTCATTCAGAGCCAGAGAACAGTTTAAAAATCTAATAATGGTAAAAAAAGAGTTTTTAAAGAGAAATCCCTCACAAGTACAGTGTCATTGTTGTGCTACATTTTCTTTTGAAATGCCAGCAAGAAACAATTAAAGAGTAGCACTTGTAATGTATAATTGATGGTTTGCAGGTATCTAGAAACTTAGAGCAATTAGGCCCAGGGTGCAACATTACTTATTCATCACCATCTGGAACTTATAACTTTATAAGCCCTGCTATGGTTTACATTTGTTTGGCAGAAATTGCAAGTTTAGCATTTAAGTGCTGCATTATGCTGCAGAAGGTAAATATTTAATAGTGTCCCGACATAATGCAGCTGAGTGGGATAAGACAAACACATTGTATGGTCAGAGCACTGTAGAAAGTAGATAATGCAAAATGTAAAGAATACAATGCCCTTCTGAAAGAAATGGGACAGAGAATGCTTCCAAATAAATCTGCAGTATTTCTATTGCATCAATAGAAAGCTGTGGCATTGATTCTTGGTCACAGCATGCATTACAGAGTAACAGCTGTGATTCAACTTTAGATATGGCTCAGCAGAGTGAAAGAACTGTTGCTATGAAAAATCTGAGGATCTCTCACTCTCCTCTTTCATGTTACAGTCAGACTAGGGATGGATGGGGATTTTTGGAAAAAATGTTTCCCAAAAATGTCGTTTCATTGAACATCAAACCTGTTCTTGCCATCCTTTTGACAATATTCTTACTGGGAAAAGTGAAAACAAAGCAAAAAAAAAGCCAAAAAGAAATGCTAAAACCCCTCAATGTGAATCAAAACAACACTTTGACTGTTATTGCTAAAATCTGATAATTTACTGAGGTGTCCAACAGACAATGTGTTAGTGTTTGAGGATGATAATAATCAGACTCTTCAGTGTTTTGTCATCAAACACTATTACAAAGTTAACTGAAGCCCAAAGCAAATGAGTAACTTACCTTTGCATTCGCACGTGCTGTTCTAGAAGAGATTAAAAGTATGCATTAGTATAACAGCACGGATTGTTATTCTCTCCAAGGCACCTTAAGCATCATTTATTAATATCATTGAAACATTTAACAGCATATTTTAAACAAATTTACAGGGAAGGACAATCATAGTTTTATTTCAAACGTAATTCTAACCATGTTGATGGTTGTATTTAGAGCAAGACTCATTTACATTGGCACCTATTCTCTTCAAACATTTGGTGCACGATGACAGAGAGATGCACTGCATGGTAAGAGTAGTAGTGTCTATCGCAGCAGGTTCAGGGTTCCTTAAGAACTTTCCAGTCCTGACACTAGGCAGCAGTTTTCATTCATGATCCTTTATAATCCTGTATTTTAGTCTGTGGCCGTGGTGTTTATGCTCTCATCAATCAAACAGTGCTGCAGTGCTGCCCAGGCTGTGTGCTGAGGGTCTGCAACAGTCTGATAGGGACTGCCATAAGCACCAGCCCAGCAAAAAACACAATCATCCTTCAGGGAAGAGGAAGAGAGCTTTCCTTCCATTTGTCCAGTCTGGAGGAGGCCAAGTTGTGTAGCATGAGAGAGCCAGGTGTCACAGAGCCCAGCACTGTGTCACAGCTCTGCTGCACAGGCACTGTGGGTCTGCCTGCATCCAAGGGGATTGCTGCTCTTTAGAGACCAACGCCTCCTAGAGCTACACAAATCCAAGGATGAGAGCATGATTGGCTAAATTGTTGTGGGAAACTCATCCTGCTCCCACCCACGCTCAGGATTGTTATGATCTGGTGCACATGAAAGAAAGAAGTATATTTCTGATCATGTAATCCACTCCTCCTGAAAACCTATGGGGAAAAAGCTCCTGAGAACAACATTGCACATGGCTGACTGACCTGGACATGGCTGATATGAGTGAACATCTCTGTGTTCCTGTTGTCCCACGTGGCTGCATGCCAGCTGGGAGGGATCAAGTCATTTAACCCCAGGAACTGCAGCACCAGAAGATCATCCCATAAAGCAAAGAAACATTGAGGCGATGTTGCTTAGGATGGCTGCAGCTGAGCTTGATGAAAATTTTGCTGCAAGGACAAAACTATGGTAAACTGTAACTTTTAAAATAGTCTCACAGCGTGCAGGGTAGCTATTCTCATACCGCAGAATAGCCTTTGCCACAGAAGTTGGGGGGAAAAATCTCTAAAATCTTGCAAGCTTGTGTTATTTACATAGAAGAGCTGGAGTGAAAACATTCAAACTAAAGGGGTTTCATCCACGGTGATTATTATATTATATATATTATACTATATATAATATATCTTATATATATACTATATCTTATACTATACTATACTATATTAAATAATATACTATACATTATAATATACTATGTATTATAATATATTATACTATATTATAAATAAAATCAATGTATACATAGGAACAATTTTCAGCCCGTTCATGAACCAAACTTCAGCAGGAATGAAAACTGAGGGAAGTTCTGGGCGCTCACACCAGGGACCTGCATTGTTTCTGACAACGGCCTATCAAAATAAATGGGAAATCTCCTCCCTGCAGAAGGAGCCTCATCCAGAGGCGGTTTTGAACATTCTCCTGTTCACCCATTCTCTGTTGCTGTGATCATACCAGCTGCCAGTTACCTCATTACTGTATTGACTTTTTCCTTACTATAGACCACAGCCAACTCAGGGGAAGTATGGCGCTGACTGAGCAGAACAAGCAAGAAGTATTCCAAATACACTTAGAAGTAACACTTGATTATTTTGTAACAGATAATAGTATTTACTGTCAAAAGCTGCAGAGATCATCAGCTGCCATCTCATCCATTGAGTGTCTCCTTGTTGTTTTTGCATGGACTCCCTTTCATCAAGACTCAGATCATGCTGTCCTCTAAAACTCCAGCTATTGTGTTGCTTTTCCTTGTGCAGCATTTGTTACACAACTTTTTTTCAGCATAGATTTATTTCTGAAGGTCGCAGAAGACTGGCTGTGATAAGAGCCCCAGTCCCTTTCCTTCTGAATTGTTCTTGCTAATTCAGTGCTGATTGAAGACTGATACAGCTCTGGAGATCAAAGTCTCCTATCCTCCACGGCAGCTCAAGCTTCTCCTCAGGGCACTTTTGGCTTGACCTGGGGTAGCACAGGTTCCAAATCCATTAAGTCCTTCACTCTTTCAGATGAATCTCATTGCTGTAAGTTTTGCTAGTGGTTTTGTGCTGTGGACTGCCATTCTCTTGAAATTAAACTGACATCTTAACTCCTTCTGGTCACTTGGCTGAACTCAAAGCACAATTGAGAGTGCTCTACAAGCCAGTTCTATTATTGTTCATAACCATCCAGTTGCTGAATTGCCCTTCAAGCCTTCAGGCACTTCCATTGTCAAATTCACCACAGCAAGAAAAGTGATATCTCCTTTCTGTTCATCAGTGTGCGAGGAATATCACTTGTTTAGAGTCACTCAGGGCCTGGAATGCTTCAAAATCCATATACATGGATTTAGGTGATTAATACCTTTGGAGCAGAAAGGCCAAGCTGCCCTGGATAAATTGCTTTTCCACATGTACAAATAAGGCAGTTCACAGTAATAGAGCAACAACACGGCCACCATAAATCTTGTTGGGTCAGTCTGTAGCTTATCACAGAAACACCACTTCAGCTTGAATATTCTGCCTAAATAGAATGTAATTTGTGTGTTTTTTTTTTTTTTTAATTAAATTTATTTTTTGTATATGCAAATACACAAAGATACACAAGTTAATAAAGCAATAACTTTGTATTATAGACTTGGAAAACAAGGAAATCAGTGTGACTATACACTCCTTTTTAATATTTGCATAGGTGAGCTCAGGTTATTTGTGCAGTTTTCTTGTGCTTTCATTTTGAAACAGTAATGCTGTTGTTAATATATCTATATAATTTTAATAAATATAAAATAATATAATTTTAAAATATATATTATATATATATGTCTGATAATGGAGAGAGATACAATTTCACACTGTGAATTGCATTACTAGTCTTTACCTGGTGCTTTAAAAGCAGTTCATGGCACTCTTGCGCAGCTCATTTTCAATTGTTTTGGGGCATAGGAGGAACTTTTCCTTGCCTTTGTTGGAATCCAGTGACTACAGGGAAGCTTGAAACTTACGCAAAATGTGCTCCCCAGTTTTCCACATGGGCAGGGGACCATCATCCTCATGTGGCTGTGAGGAATACAGTCATTGTTCATAAGGTCTGCAGCACAACCACATTTGATGGATGCCATCTTGAGCAACGGACAACACATGAACAGCACAAATGACTACAAGATCTTAGAGTCATAGAACCATCTATGTTGAAAAATACTTTCAAGATCATCAGGTCCAACCATCAATCTGATCTACTGAGTCCTGCCACTAAACCATGCCTTCAGCGCTACATCTACACGTCTCCTAAGTACCTCCAGGGATGGAGACTCCACCACTTCTCTGGGCAGCCTGTTCCAATGCCTAACCACTCTCTCTTTTAGATCCAAAACCAGTTGTGATACAACCATCTGAAAACCCCTGATGATTAAGAATTTCAATCATTTATTTATTTTTGAACCCACTTTTGTTGTCACTCTTCTTCAAAGACTGTGTCTCAATGTCTTTATGGTCCAAATGGATCCTCTCTTCCCACATTTGTGCAAAACCCAAACTCTCTTCCTGGACAGAATATGATTCTAAATTATTTTACACTAGAAAATCCCTTCCAGCTAGTTCTGATTCTTGAGATGTTAGTTATGGAAATGAACAGCAAAGAAAAAAATATATTTTATATTTTTACAGACATGTCAAAAATAACTTTTTCTTANTTTTTTTTTTTTTTTAATTAAATTTATTTTTTGTATATGCAAATACACAAAGATACACAAGTTAATAAAGCAATAACTTTGTATTATAGACTTGGAAAACAAGGAAATCAGTGTGACTATACACTCCTTTTTAATATTTGCATAGGTGAGCTCAGGTTATTTGTGCAGTTTTCTTGTGCTTTCATTTTGAAACAGTAATGCTGTTGTTAATATATCTATATAATTTTAATAAATATAAAATAATATAATTTTAAAATATATATTATATATATATGTCTGATAATGGAGAGAGATACAATTTCACACTGTGAATTGCATTACTAGTCTTTACCTGGTGCTTTAAAAGCAGTTCATGGCACTCTTGCGCAGCTCATTTTCAATTGTTTTGGGGCATAGGAGGAACTTTTCCTTGCCTTTGTTGGAATCCAGTGACTACAGGGAAGCTTGAAACTTACGCAAAATGTGCTCCCCAGTTTTCCACATGGGCAGGGGACCATCATCCTCATGTGGCTGTGAGGAATACAGTCATTGTTCATAAGGTCTGCAGCACAACCACATTTGATGGATGCCATCTTGAGCAACGGACAACACATGAACAGCACAAATGACTACAAGATCTTAGAGTCATAGAACCATCTATGTTGAAAAATACTTTCAAGATCATCAGGTCCAACCATCAATCTGATCTACTGAGTCCTGCCACTAAACCATGCCTTCAGCGCTACATCTACACGTCTCCTAAGTACCTCCAGGGATGGAGACTCCACCACTTCTCTGGGCAGCCTGTTCCAATGCCTAACCACTCTCTCTTTTAGATCCAAAACCAGTTGTGATACAACCATCTGAAAACCCCTGATGATTAAGAATTTCAATCATTTATTTATTTTTGAACCCACTTTTGTTGTCACTCTTCTTCAAAGACTGTGTCTCAATGTCTTTATGGTCCAAATGGATCCTCTCTTCCCACATTTGTGCAAAACCCAAACTCTCTTCCTGGACAGAATATGATTCTAAATTATTTTACACTAGAAAATCCCTTCCAGCTAGTTCTGATTCTTGAGATGTTAGTTATGGAAATGAACAGCAAAGAAAAAAATATATTTTATATTTTTACAGACATGTCAAAAATAACTTTTTCTTATTTCCTAAGTTATCACGAGCCAGCATATTCAGCTGTAAAGAAAGGGACTTTGGTTCTCACTTTTGCTCTCAAATCATAGAAGAGAAATAAGAAATCACTGGGCTGAGGCTAGAGCCGTGCAGCACGGTACCTAATAACTCTTCAAGCATACAACTGAAACTGGAGGCAGAACAACCAGACATACAACCCAGTGCACATTAATGTTTTTGTTCCCACTTCACCTTTTCAAACACTAATAAAGCTTTTCTCTTAATCCTCTGTTTCTAGCTTTATCTCTGAAACGCAAGTTTACAATGAGGGTTGGAAGGAGGTCCCATTGCAGCATAACTGTGCAAACGTGCTTAATAATAAAAAAAATGCTCAAGTCTATTCCTACTTAGCAAAATGTTAGGCATTTGCTGAGTATTCATCTGTCTTGAGGCCTTATTAGCAGATGTACAGATTTACACTGAGGTTGTCTTTTCATGAAGATGCATACCCTTAGCTTTATGTGATTCTATCCAATCTAAGCTGATTGAGCTTTTGGTGCGATGAGGAGTAAAGGACCTTATAGTCATTCTGTATCTGAATTAGCACTGTGATTACAGCCTCATCACTGTTTTGTTAAATTTCATGAAGGGCTTCTCCTAAATTTTTATTTTTATTTTTTAAAGATGGAAATGAGAAAGTGCCTTGATACTTGCCCACTTATTATAGGAACATGGATTCTGTTCAAGAGTATTAAGATATTTGCATTCAAATTTAAAACATAAAAACATGTTGCAACTTTACAATAACAATACTTATTTTCCTGCCCAGGAAGCTTTTCCCTCCTTTATGTAACTATGAAGATACTACAGGGAAAAGTTCTGTGTAAGGTCTAGAGACTGTCATTTTATTTTTCAGCCAATTTTCATTGGCAGCTCGGAGGGCAGAAAGGTAATTCTTATTTTTATGGCTAATCCAGTGCTCATGCTGCCTGGGACAGCATAGTGGAACCTATTAAAGGTATACTTGCATCCTTGTGTACATCTAGATATGAACACAAGCAATCTGACACCTCCTTCATTGCAAACCTAACCCTATTTCACACTTAGTAGAATTTGAAAATTGAAATAAGAATAGCTTAAGAAAGTATTTTACTATCAGGTTCTGCACAGAGGCAGGTAGGCATGCAGACACCCAGACATGCTGGTGACAGGTCTCGGGCTCCTTCCACTGGATCATTCTTCTTTACCTGGCAATTTTATCAGGTAATGGAAATTGTTGTCATTTCTCCAGAGCAAAGCCAATTTCCACCTCTAAAGAAAATATACGTGGCTTTGGTACTGCGAGGCCATGGGTAGGGAGATATGCCTTCCCAGATAGTATTAGACTAAATTCTGTATCGTAACCATACCGAACATTTCTAAATAATTACAGAGACAGTAATTCCAAAGACAAGTCTGGAGAAGCATAATGTTCTTTTCTGACTGCTTTTCTTAGCTACCTTTATCGAATATAGGCTGTTGTAACAGATGCAGGCATTCAGATTGACATTTAATTTATCCTCTGAATTAAAAAAGGATGATAGAGTTTAGTTCCAGTTAAAAAATGCCATCACTCTGTCACTAAGTCTTATTTCTATCAAAGTCACATTAGTATTCAGCTGTTTGCAATTAGCTGAGCTTCCCAAGCAAACTCCCTCAATAAATAGTTTAATAACAACGAAAAGAACATGTGGGCATACCCTTCTTGGGGAAGAACAATTAATTATGTTGAGAAATTAAGCCACAAAGAGATTACTCAAACATTATATTTCTCTTGATTTTAAGTAATGAGCTGTAAAATCTAATCAATGTGCCTCCAAGGGAGCTGTACTCTTGGGTTAGAGCAAACACCATTTGGTCCATCTACCTGAAAGATTGCTGACTGATAGGGCATTGTGCTGTTATCTGCCTGTACGTCACTAGAGATGTCATATCTCTACATACAAAGTCTACTGAATATTGAAGACATACATAAAAAAAAGACATTTACGGCAATAGGGACATACAGAACACAGCTAGAATAGAGTGGTGGGTAGAAGAAGGATGAAAGAAGTTAATATGAAATTGTATTGTAATTCTACTTCCCATTTGTTTCTGGGTTAACATTTTGTTTCATTTAAAAAGCAAACAAACAAACCCCACAATCTCTTGCAACCAACAAATAAGGTCATCTCAGAGATAACAGGAAGGATGTAGAATTTAGAGGGGAAAAATGTAGTTTTCAGTTAACTGGCATGCGTGCTCCTGATCTGTGCATCTTGGCAGATCCCATGAGTGCTCAGACTCTTCTGTTACCCTCAGTATTTCCCATGACCTAACATGAAAACTTATAACTGGAAACAGAATGCTTAGCATTTGGATGAGGTTTCACAAATCACACATGCAGACTACTTAACATGGCCTGACGGATGACAAATGGGTGTCATGGGCTGTACCCGCTGAAGGACAGCTTTTGCACAGCCCTCACCAGTCTACACAGCATTCACTGTATGCAATTACTTGCCCATATCCAATGGCTTTCAATTTTCTTAAAAGTGCCTTGTTTTTCACCACCGAGAGAATGATGCGTGAACTGGGCTGCTACAGAGGTCTGTTTGTTGAAATGGTAAAAAATGCAGTATTTTAAGTTAAAGCTTTGGAGCCAGAAGTTGTGAAAGGAATACATTTTATTTTCATCTGAGATTCACAGTCAAAAGACATATCTAACACAAAAGCAGATAAAGAGATAAGGAGATAACACAGATAAGGAGATAACACAAAAAGATGAGGAGGTTCATGTGAGTTCTGACACAGCATAGCTTAGAAAACACGGCCTTATTGCTGTGAACCCACAGGATGACAAGGAGGTGAGAAGAACATTAGACATTTTCATATTTTAATCAATAGAAAACTCTGGCTATTACAGTGATGAGGGTCGTATACTCGCTAAATAAACTGCACTTTGATTTCCTCAGGGTGCCCTCCCAGGACAGTGAATGTTCCGTGTCACAATCGAAGGCACTCAGACTCAAAGAAAAAACATGAGACAGATTTATGTGTGAGTTGGGAATCAAAATTTGGCATAGCCACTGAGATGGAGCATATCTAAATTGAAGTAGATGACATTTTCACTGCATTTTGCACCTGTTTTTCAAACTGCTCAAAAAGCTTATTTATTGGTCAGGAAATACTTTTTGTCAGAAATAAGAAGCCCAGTGGTGACTGAGAGGACAGGAAAAGAATGTGTCAAATGAGTAATTACTCCTTGGTGCTACAAAGAGTAAATTCTTCCCTCTTTGCAGGCATCCTTAAACTGAAAATAATGACATTTGTGGCAGTACAAATGCACCGACGGTAGAGCACATATTAATTAAGGCATGCTCAGAGAGCAGCAGTTTTTGCTGAAGCTGGCCATTTTTGCATGCTTTTATCCATTATAACTGCTTGTTTTCCCAGGAGACATCTTATCAGGCAAACATTGTTCTGGCATCCCAGAACATGACAGACTGTCATTAGATAAAGGAGAAGGTTAATAAAATAGAAATCCAGGTTACAAGCAATGTTTTAGCCAGAGGCATCCCATGGGCTGTGGTAAGCAAACAGCAGACTAGTCAAATGCAGCAAATCACAGGCAGCAGAAGAGCACCAAATATCCAGCTCTTACTCTATAATATTCACGTGCCAGAAGAATCTCATGTTCTTTCTGTTGAGATCTGTGGACTGAGTTTCCTTCTGTCTGCAGATTCCCCTTACAGTATCTTGGCACTCTGGTGAGCGCTGTGAGTTAGAAAGGGCTCCCTCAAATGCTATTATGTGAGGATAACATAAGCAGGGCTTTTTTTCTTTTTTTTTTTTTTCCTCTTTTCTTAAAGCAATGCTGGAAATGCTCGGTCAAGCCTGTGGATGTCAAGTGGAATCAGAGCTTACAGGCCTACACCAGAGCAAGATAACTTCTCTGGCTCGTCTCTGAAGGACCAATTTTCTATTTTACTGGGCTGCAGGGTGATACTGGCAAAATAAATATTTCTGCAAAGAGAGCTTCTTTTTCTGCTATATAGGTGACTGTTGTCCCCAGTGAATCACTATGATGAGGAAAGGATAATTCTGTTAGTGGCCTAGAGGTAAGCTTTGCTTTTATTTTCTCCTCTTCAGAGATCTCATAGGAAGATTAGGATCAGGGAAGAGAAAGAATTGCAGGCTGTCATCTGTGTAACATGAACAATGCACTGAGATTTCTGGTATTTGTGGCAATATCAAGCCTTCAGAATACGCTTAAAGAAAAAGATAGTGAATGCTTAGATTTTGTAATGCCAATTGCTCCTATTTTGAGTGATGAAGAGAAAGAATTATGTCATGAGTATTTACAGCGAGTCACCTCCAACCTGAAGAATCCTAAGGAGAAAACAAATAAGGTTTATTGCAGCAGTGGAGGAAGATCTTTGAGGGGATCATAAATGTGTTGTAGTGTCAGTGCTGATTTACACCAGCTGAGGATTTGGCCTTACATCTCCATGCTGGCAGATTTGTCTTAATTCTTCTGACAGAGATTTTCTGTGACTCCATTTGGATTGATTGTCAGACACTAATTTGCAAATCCTATTGCACACAGACTATGGCACTTGCTATGTGCTGCTGTTACAAGCACCTTCAGCAATATTCAAAAAACCTCTCCTGTCTTCTGATCTGTGAAGAAAATCCCTCTACCAGCAGCCAACCAGACGGCTAATTTCTGTGGTTGTAACAGGCTGGTGCATCTATGGGTGGGACATCCAAAGAGCTAATACAGCTTCACCGTGTTTCCTTCAAACTCCTTGGCAAACATTGTGCTGGGTCAATTTACAGCAGAATTAGGTTCACGTGGGGCTTTCCTGAAGCTTCTATTTTACTTCTGATGTGCACAGGGCAGAAGAAAAGAGCAAAAAGCCACCAAAGGAGATGCTGGAGAGAGCTATTCTGCATGCAAGTCATATTTTTATCTTATTTTTTAAATAACGGGGATATGTGCACTTCAGTTGTGGCTGGGAAGAGAAGACAGGAGATGAATGCCTACAAGGATGGGAGAAACTGAGATGACAAGAAGGCAAAAAAGGTTTTTGAAAATTGCAACTGTAGCTGTCAGGATATTTTCCAGTCTTCCCAAAGCAGCAAGAAAAAAAAAATCATTCTGCTGTCACTAAGTTTCATATAAGTGTCCCACAGAGAAGAACATGCAATGCTTTCCTCCCAGGAGAGTGATCCTGAAGACTTACAGCCAAAATTAATATCTGCATGTATGCTTTCACTCATCCTCTCTCAGTATTATACCTGCATTCGTAATGATACAGTAGTTAAAACTCTGACACTTGGTGTCTGCACTTTTCAAATGCATGGATTTCCCTAACTTACCTGTAGCTTATACTGTATCTAATTAATTACTTTAACTCCTATTTTGTCAGATTTTTTGCATTGATACCATCTGTCGTATAGAATCATATCCTTTAGGATCCCTGAGGCTGCTCTGTCCCTCACTTCCAAACAGATGACAATCTCTAGAAACGTATTAGCCCATGCTTTATAGCCTAGCCATGTTGGCATAGCCTAGCTGCTGGGATAAATGAGGGCAGGAGGAAGATGAGTGTGAAAGACTGCCAGAATGGTGGCTATGTCTCATCCACATGCAGGGAAGTATGTGTACCACAGTGCAGCTATGTGAAGGGTTAACATTCCTCTTTTGCTGACTACTGTACAAGAGAAACAGGAAATCAAAAGAAATATCCAAGTGAAAGCAGAACAAACACTCCCTCCAAGTCTACCTTTGTAAAACCATCGAGTTTCTCTGTACGTTGAAGTTTTAATGTCAATCTATTCAGCAAAGTGTTTAGGCATATATTAACCTTCTGGGTATACTTATGGCTCCTGATAAGGCCTCTTTATCTCTAAGCAGGAATTATGTAAAGCTTAAAGTGCTCTCTAAAAAAGAACTTCAGCCTATTCTGGAAGGTCTGTGTACAGTTTTTTCCTATAAAAGACTTTATTGATTTGTCATAGTTTACCTTATTCCCCCTGTAATTTCCTGGCATTACTTCTTTTCAAAGGAAAGAAAAAGTCCTCTGTATTTTGCTACTGCAAAATCATCTTGATCTGATATTCTGATACGAACCGGATATAAACAATGACGTGTATACATATTCTTTCATAAAGGCAATGAAGACCTATCCATATGGAATTTTCTGCTCTCAGTAGAAATGCTAATCGGCATTTCCTTGCTGCTGCTGCATTATCAGCAGTCTGCAAAAAGAGAGAAAGTCCTGTCATGCAGATTTGCTGCAGAGAGCAGCATGCTGCATTATGAGGATGCTGTCCGGTAATTTTTACTTTATTTTCCTTTCATCACTATTTGTGTATTAGACACATAATATCTCCTGGAGAAGGTAAGCAATTCTAGTGTAAAGAGGCCAGTTAGTGCTCAGTGGTTATTTTAGTGAGATTTGGTGAATGGACACAGTGACACTGGCCTGTGACATGTGGGCAGATGAGCAGACTGCTGGGGTGGGAACCTGCACTTCAGCAACTACTCCACAGTCACTGCTCTAATAGAAACCCTTTCTCTACAGAAACCCATAATATGTCTGAGACAGCTTACTGTGCATGCATACCTCTACTTTGTTCCTGTTTTGAAGCAAGAGCAGGCATACAGACAGCTACAGTAGCTACCACAATGGAAGCACATACCATAGCTTACATTTTCTTTTGATTGAACTTTGAGTTTTGATACTTAAATTAAGCTCCTTTGTAAATAAAAATATTCAATAAACTTTGTTTCTGAATCATACACACTATAGGGGGGAAAAAAACCCACAGCTATTGAATAACGCAGTTGTGGGAGCATGGTGTCTCTTTGAGAAACAAGCTTTTCTATTAGCAAATCTCAAAAAGTCAAACAGTGATTTGATCACAGCCTGTAATATCTACAAACATAATATTTACCATGGTTGTAGATGCTTCATTACAATGCAGGAATGTTTAAGATGATGCAGCATCTAGAACTGACACAAGGCAAACAGATAATAGCAGGACTTCCAGTAGGGGGAATTACCAGTGTAACAACCTCAAAAGCACAGCTTACTCTTTATGACTGACAGTCTTTCACAAAAGCTTTGAAAGGATAAAATACAGGCATTAAACTCAACTGACTTCCTGCAGAAATGATAAGTCACATCCTGAGATCCTGTGTCCAACGCTGCATGAGAAGTCAAACAGTGCAGTCATAATGATTATTTTTGTCTTTCCCTCTCTTCGGGCTATGTTTTAGTGAAATCACTTACTGAACAAGGTTTAAAAATATTTTTTATTCATAAAACCATTTCTGTGTGATTCCCCAACTACTGAATGACTTTCACATAGATTTCAAGCCCCTTGCCTTAAGGACAGGGTTTGCTGAGCAGGTGTATTTGCTCTGCATGAAACAGACGTTTTGTCCTCTGAAGACACTTTATTTTAACATGAATGCAGTAATTTAAAAACATGAGGCCAGCTTTGAGAGATCTTGACTGTTTCTATATCCTGCACCATTAACTTCCCTTTAATTGCCCCTCAAATCTGCAACTCCAGTTTACCAAAATACTTTTCATTTTTTTGAGATTAATAGGATATACTTACTGGCATACCACATGGTTGTTTGATAGATGAAAGACTTTTCACGTTCTGAAACAGCTTCTGACATTATTTTGGAAAATCAAAACTTAAAAATGATTTGACATAGAAAGATCCAGAAAAAGAAAATGCCCTTCTTAAATTCCTTGCTGAATTACTCTGCATATTACCTGGAAGGCTGGATGCTAAGAGTTATTTGCTTTAAGTTAGGTGTCAATACAACAGTGACATTGATGCCCCATCACTGGAGGTGTTCATGGCCAGGTTGGATGGGGCCTGGGCAACATGATCTAGTACCAGATCTGGAGGCTGATGGCCCTCCCTGCAGCTTGGGGCTTGGAACTTGATCCCCAGAGTCCCTTCCAACCCAGGCCATTCTACGATTCTATTCTATTCTACATACATTTATTCAAACTAGCTCTAAGCAAATTAACTTGTGAAGCATTAAGGCAACATCAGCTAAGTAGGATTATTTTGCACATGAGAGAATTATCAAAATATGTGGTTTTTAATTCCTCCAATATACAATCTAGTCAACAGACAGTGTTTAAGACTGCTCAGAGAGCTCATCATTTGAACAATATATTACCTAGCGAGTGTTGTACAATTTGTTCAGAATGAGATCACCCATTTACATTCAGAATGAGTTTAATAACCACAACTGTAGCATGTTGTGATACCTTGACTTTGTACAGATGACCAACAGGACTTTGATGGTTAGATGAAGCCACCTATCATCATATTCCCTTCTGGATAAAATATACAATACTTTGTGTTTCTATTGAGCAAAGCATGACAATGAATAGTAGTAACAAGTTGAATGAATGAGAACTTTATCACAGCTGTTCTTTTGCTCAGGTCAACAAAAATCTGTAGATAGTTTTCCGTCAGGAAATGACATTTGAATTGAACCCTTGCTGTTGTTGTTGTCATGTAATTTAAGAAAAAAATGCTCAAGCACTTATAAATATTTGTTCAAAAAGATCCCATGAAAATGAGAAACAACGCTATTAGGACAAAATAAAAGGATACTTCAGATTAGATGCTACTTGGTTCTGAGATCCTGTTTTATCTTTAAGTGCAGCCTGCAGGCTTAAAAATCTTGCAGAAAATAATTCACAATGGAATTACTTTCTAAGTGAATCTTATCACAGGATACACTACTCTACACCTAAGCTATTTTGGCAAGATGCCTTTTTAACAGCCTTGGAATTGGCATGAAACTGATAAAAATGAATGATTTACAAAATCATATTAACATTTATAAAGAGGAAATATCGAACATTCATGATTAAAAAGCTGTTTTTAATTACTAGGGTTTAAATATTAGCTTTAAGCATGTGGATATATTTGTGAACGTTATCAGAGTAGTAATATAGACAAAACTTTCATTTAGAGGGGGAATCAACTTCAGAGACCTAGAATTTGACTCAGTTGCCTAAACAGATGTTTCTTGTGCCATTTGGTATTTCCTGGAGTTTCCTGTCTAGCAGAATGGTGTGGTGTCCCCACATGGATGTCCTGAATGCTTTAGAACATCTCAGGTGGCTCTACATGGTTATGTTTAGACAAGAGTTACTTTTCTAAATCCAGAATTGCTTGATTCAGTTGACAATGTACAGGCATGTAGCATTACCTGACTGCAAGCAGTTGTTTTGAATTCTAGCTGATACTCCAAAAGGAAATGGGTTTAATATAAACCCTGTGTAGCAATATCATACATCCCTGTGCAGATGTCTCATACCCTAGGATGTCCTCTGTGGTGACAGATCACAGAATCACAGAAACACAGAATCATAGAGGTTGGAAGGGACCTTTGGAGATTTTCCTTATGACAATGAGCCAGGGACCGCTGTAGAAATAGGAGAAGGCTACAGGGAAACTCAATGGAAAAACTTCAAAATAATTAAGGAGTTAACCTTCAAGAAGGTGACAAGCCCTGCTGCCCAGCTGAAGTGCCTTTATGCCAATGCATGCAGCTTGGGAAACAAACAGGAGCAGCTGGAAGATACCATGCTACTAGAAAACCACGATGTAGTTGCTGTCATCGAAACCTAGTGGGATGATTCCCACAACTGGAGTGTGGCTATTGATGGCCACAAGCTGTTCAGAAGGGATAGGTGAGGAAGGAGGAGAGGAGTCATTGCCCTCTTCTTCAAGAAAGGAAAAGAGTATGCAGAGCTCTCCCTGAAGAATGGCACAAGCAAACTGAAAGCCTACGGCTGACAGTCAGAGACCAAGGCAACAAAGTGAGCCCTGTGGTTGGTGTTTACTACAGGCCCCCTGATCAAGCATAGCCTGTTGACGAAGCCTTCTACCTCCAGCTACAGGAGGTGTTCTGATCACAGGCTCTCATCCTGGTGGGGGACTACAGCCACCCTGACATCTGCTGGAAACGTAGCACGGTGAGCTGTAGGCAATTGAGGAGGCTCCTGGAATGCACTGAGGGTAACTTCTTGAGCCACGTAACAGACAGTCCCACCAGGGGGGATGCAATAGTGGACCTGTTGCTCACCAACACAAATGAACTGATTGGTGACATCAGGACTGGAGGCTGACTGAGCTGCAGTGATCATGCAATGGTGGAATTCACACTCCTGAGGGATATGGGGTGGACAAAGAGTAAAATCAGGGTGCTAAATTTTAGGAAAGCCAACTTCCAGATCTTCAGGGAGTTAGTCAACAAAACCAAGTACAAAACCGTCCTCATGGACAAGTGAGCAGACCAGAGCTGGCAGATCTTCAATGAAGCTTTCCATGGTGCACAGGTTCTCCATTCCCAGGTGTAGAAAGACAGGAAAGGAGGGCAAGAGTCCAGAGTGGCTGAACCAGTCATGTGGATGTCAATACTTGAGGCAAGCTATAAGCTTCTGCTGTGGTCAGTGGAGATCTCAGGTTCCGTTCAGTTACTCACACATAGGCATCTAGCAGTATTCAAGAGTACCTATGGCTACCAGGGACTTGCACAGGACCTATAGAATACTTGTGTTTTTCAGAAAAGGCAGCTGGACACTGCAGGGCCGAAACTGACACAAGACACCTATGTTAAGACAACACCTCTAGTAAAAGCAGTTTACAGCGTGAAAATGGCTACTCAGCTTTCCCTGAAAGAAATGCCCCGGGAGCAGCTATGTACACATAGACCTATCATACCCTCTGAGATGATATGCCTTGAAATACATTACTTAGCTTCACAGGATGCCTCATTAGGGCATGAGTTTTCCAGAAGTCCTGTTCATGTCTGGTTTTGAAAATTATTTTGATATTTTATGCATAATTACCCAATCAAACCTCTGCAGACATCCGCATTTGAGGTTTGCTAATTTCAAGCTGACACAGCCCTAAGGGATCAGTTTAGTTGCCCAAACATTTTATTGCTGTTCAAATTACCCTACAGCATCCATACAGCCCCCAGGTGTCAGTCCTGAGATCTGAGTCCCTGTGGTATATCTGTGATTTTGTACTAAACACCTCTGTTCTGATAACTGATGTGAAGTCTAAGGATTTTTATCAGGACATATTGAGGGACCTGAAAACCACACATGAAAGCATGTGAAAACACAAAGCAAGAGTAATTTGCAGCAGGAATCTGCACCTCCTGAGGTTCCTCCAGCCCTGGACCATTTAATGTCCCAAAGATAATTAATGAGCTGCTACAGTTGATACACAGCTCTCACCCTCATTACATGTGGTTGAAATTATTTCTTTATTTTTCCCAACATCTAGTGGCAAAATGACCACTCATCCTGGACAAAGGAGGTGCTCTCCTTGGAAAGAATAAAACTTTCATTAATGTCCGATTTTCTTCTGGGTAAGTTTAGTGCCGCATTACTGCTCAACGCAGAGCAAGTTAATGTGCCAGGAGTTCCCAAAGGTGTTATTGTTAGATGATGTGTAACCTCAGTCTATCTTTAAAGATTCATACCTTTAGTTCCCCTCTACTCTGCCCTGGTCAGGCCTCAGCTGGAGTACTGTATCCAGTTCTGGGCTCCCCTCTGTAAGAAAGACAGGGACCTCCTGGAAAGAGTCCAGCGGAGGGCCACAAAGATGATCAAGGGCCTGGAGCATCTCCCCTATGAGGAGAGGCTCAGTAAGCTGGGTCTGTTCAGCCTGGAGAAAAGAAGGCTGAGAGGGGACCTGATCCATGTTTACAAGTATCTTAGTTGTGGGAGGCAAATGGAGGTGGGGAACCTCTTTTCGGTGGTCAGTGGGGACAGGACAAGGGGCAACGGCCTTAAGCTGGAGCACAGGAAGTTCCACACCAACATGCGGAAGAACTTCTTCACAGTGCGGGTGACGGAGCACTGGAACAGGCTGCCCAGGGAGGTTGTGGAGTCTCCTTCCCTGGAGATATTCAAGACCCACCTGGACGCCTACCTGTGCAACCTGCTGTAGGGAACCTGCTCTGGCAGGGGGGTTGGACTCGATGATCTCTTGAGGTCCCTTCCAACCCCTGCAATTCTGCGATTCTGTGATTCTGTGATAGTTCAACAGGATTCAGATTTTGTAACACAGTCTGAACAAAGATATAACCTGGCCTAAACAAACACATGTGAATACTTACAGCTGATGTTAATAAAGTAGCTGAACTCATTTAAATGTCTTCCTCCTTTGTTCTGTCCCATGGAAGCTCTAATTTAGCATTCTCAACATCTGTGATTCCCTGCACTTGAGATGTACTTTCTCAGTGCAGACCCTTTCAGTACAGAGGACTGTAGTTTGCTGTGTTGCAGAAACACAGATTCTAGTTAATCAGAAGATATATGCAGATAGTTGCTTTCTTTCCAATTGCACAAAGCAGTTAAGCATAAACTTAAGGTTCAAGGAAATCAAACTAAGCATGCATTTGAGTGCTCTATTGAACTGCATCACATTTTAATTTTTCAGATTCTGTTGATGCTATCTCATATACGGTCTCTGCGTAGTTCGTAGCTTCACGGTACTACTGTCCTGCCCAGTTTTCATATGAGCTTGTGTAAAACTTGTGCTACTTGCAACGAGCTCTCCATAGCTAATGGTACTTGGTGAGAAAAATTGTTTTCTGTTTTGGTTTGAATCTATCACCCAATAGCTTTAGTAGGTGATCCCTAGTTCTACCTGTAACAGAGGAGGTAGTAAGCAATAATCAATTATTGACTCTTTCCTTATCATTCATTAATTTTTATGTTTTAGCAGCAGCAGTCTCTTCCACACTGAAAAGTTGAAGCTAACTTAGTTCTACATAACTTAGTTGCTTTCTGTAGTGAAGCCATTCACTTCTAGGAATCATCCTTTTTACTCTCTCTTTTTTTTTTTTTTAACTAGCTTTTTTGTATCCTTTCTGAGGTACTATGAGCAAAATGTCTCTGTGTTTTAGGACAACTACCTAAAGCCAAAATAATAATTTACTAATAACAAGGCTCTTACTATCACTGGTGGGCATATAATCCTACTAAAGGAATGGATAATAGATTAGGATTTACTTTTAAAAAACTGGTGGCAGAAAAAGATTGCTATAACTTTTAAATAGTACACAGACAAGACCTTAAGAAGTGTTTGTCCATCCTAATATCTAAGGTGTGTGTGAAGCTCACCCACTGCTAGTAAACTGTAGTCTGCACATTATGTGCATAACAATATGTGCATTTCAGCTGTCTGTTTGAAAGACCTGACTATACCCATACACCACCACAGTCAGTCATTCAGGCATTGATTCGGTTGACAAGCATAATAAACCACTTTGGTTTATCAGAGGTATTCCTGTGCATCTCACAGATATTACAAATATCTGTGTGCAGAGTGCACACACTGGGAAATCTCAAAAACACTGGGTATTTATGCTCAGGACGCTGAGCTTTCAGTTTTCATTTCTTAGAACACAGGCAGGAAAGGGAACCATTATGCTCTTCCACTCTGCTCTGTGTGTCTTTTGGGGTGTAGGATAGTTCAGTCCTCATGACCATTTAGATACTGCTGAGATTGGTCAAGGAAATTAAGAAAAGTTGGCTAAAAATACAATGGCAGGTTTTTTTTAGGAACAAGTATTTTCCCCTCTCTCCCTGTTTATTTTTCAGCATTATATCAAAATAACGCCCAAAACAATCTAAATTCCTCCTGGAAACAAATTTTCAGGACTGTGAATAAGGTAAAATCTATGGATACTCTTCCATGCTAGGTATCCTTGGGACTACAATATTAGCTAGGATTTATTGGGATATTGAATACCTATTACACAAAGAGAGAAGGAACCGCATTCTAGAATGAAAAAATGACTGAAAGGGATTTAGGGTCATAAGAGATTAGTAATTGAATCTGACCTCTCATTGTAGTTACGGGTTCAAAAAAAAATAACAATAATCTGAGAATAAATTTTGAATGGGTTAATAAAGTAAGAGCAGGAAAATGGTTTTCACCAGGGTCATGGCATTGGCGAGACTGGTAACGGAATATAATACTAATTATACTAATATATATACTAGTAGTATACTAATTATACTAATACAAAATATTGGACAATGTGCTGCAAAAAAAGTCACAACATTTTTTCAAGCTAAAAAGTAATCTCTTATGGTGAAACATGTTCATCCAATGAATAAAAGATTGTGACTGCATTTAATTTACCTGCTGAGAGAAGATGATGCCGTACAGTTCAGATTTTCTGGCAGTCCAGACCCAGGGATCGATGGCTTCCATGCAATTTGGAAGCCAAGATTTTGTTTACATAAAAGTCAGCGTGGGTGACGGGAGAGGAATGACATATGCCTTAGTCTCAGTTTGATAACGAGCTGGGATAATGCCAGAGTGCCATATAGACAGAGCTTAAACATTGGCTTCATTGCAGAATACATAAACCTTTGCTGGGAGGAAATACCAGATATAAAATGGCTCTTTAATCTCACAGACAAACTCAAATTAGAAATTGAATACACATTTTTTAAACTTGGCATGACCAATCACTGGAACAAACTATCAGTAAAATTGATTAATTTAGTATTTCTTGATGTCTTTAGTAAACAGTGGATGCCCTTCTAGAATTTATGTGATAGTCAAACATGTTGTAGTCAAGTACAATACTTTTTACTGGGGTTAATACTTTCAATATTTTAATGGTCTGTCATATGGTGGAGGTCAAACCAGTGGTCTTTCCCAGCTTACATCTCTCTAAAGCAGATTAAAACTCTTACTATGGTCTGGTCTATGTGATGATTCTCTTCATATTCTTATCTTGCCCTTTCCCTTCATTGTCTGTGACACAGACACCACCATGAACTCAAGCTCCTGAAATCTGTTCAGGTTTCTTAATTCCCAAAGAAATGAATTATTGAATATGATATAAAGTTAGATTAGGAAAATAGGAGATCCTAAAAGCTTCATTAGATTTGAGTCCAGACATCTTTCAATATGCATTAATACTCAACAGGGAGGTAAGATACCTGATGTTCATCAGCAAGGCTCATTTTAGGTAGCTACCATGTTGTAGCAAATAGTTTCTCATGGGAGCAGAGACAAGGAAAAAGTCCCAATTTCTTGATATCTTCAAGAGGTAGTTGAAAAGATCCTTTCATCTATTGATCAAACTTTATTAAAAAAAAGGCAAACTTCACTGCCATACCTCTAATTTCTCTTATTCCAAAATCTGTTCCAGGAATATTCTGAAGAATAGGTATTCATCTTGTAAGTTTCAGCCCTCAAAGTATGTTAAAAACTGTTTTTTATTCACTTTTAGCCTACTTACTACTTGCATCTCCCTGGAGTTTAGAGGTCAATATATTTAGGCCAAGTAACCATATTACATCTAGAGTTTATTTTCCTAAGCCAAATTCTTTTACTTGCTTCATTTAAAGTCAGGCTCTGCATTTGGTAAAGGTGGTAAGGACCATCAATGTATTGGTACTTACTCTTCTTTCAGTTACAAGTGGTAACTGAGGTCTCAGGAAAGCTGTAGACAATAGCAGTATCTCTATGTTTTCTGAAAATAGACAATCTTTGCATTTGCCCTTTTTGCAGTTTCACATTAGTGGCTTGCAGTCATCCAGTGACTGTATAAGACACTCAAGTTCTTCCACTTCTCTTTATTTCTGACTGATAAACTTCTATCTAAAGGCAGAAATCCTTGGTATTGGTCCCTAAGGACAGAAATCTATGCTGCAAAATTTTATGCATTTTGTTATATGCCACTTCTCACAATCATCCCGTTCCCTCAATAATATCTGGCTTCCACTTGGTATGGGCAATGCCACACATCTTGCTTGTATTAACAAATGTCAGTTGCAGACTTTTTGTGCTAAGCTCATTAATTTTCAATGGTCTGTATTATTAGAAGTTCTGAATCCTCGTTGAAGGGTAAGTATCATCAGTGTCCATAGAAGTATTATCAGAAAGAATGCATATATAGTAATTTCTACTGTGTTAGTAGCTATTGACTGATAGAGTTTGACCACTACATATACAAGGATTTCTGCTGGGTTCCTAAAAGAGAAGAGGGAGGAGAATAACCAGCTTCCTGACACTACATGTGGCTCAACATACTGGGGAACAGATAGTGTGTTGTCTGTATGGCTACTGCAGTTCACAGAGAACTGGCCAAACATTAGCACATCCACTAGCACAAGGTGCTAATGCTCATTTTAAAAAAGAAAAACTAACACATCTGCAAGGAAACTAATCTCCCCAGGATGAGGTGTCTGTAAAAGTTTTTAATTTACTCATTAACATATACAGATACTTGCAGAATTACTTTCTGCAAGTTCCACATGTAGGTAACTCACCGTCCCAATTTCCTAGTGGGAGGAATCACAAAAACACACGATACAACACCACTTTCAGAATACATTTTCCCATTACAATCTGGAAGTGTATGCTAATCTAACGTAAATTGCATAATTTATTTGCATAATTGTTAAAATTTTGTGCAAATGCTGTAAACATGGGACTGTGCGTATACATGAAAATATAGCTGCCTCTTTGCTGGATACAGCTACTTCCAATTGAGTGGCTCTGGACAGTTAATATAAAGCACTGTTAATATTCAGACACAAGTATTCTTCAAAAACCAGTGATTGTCTAATTATTTTAACACAAAGGGGATGCCCCTTATGGTTACCTATCTGCAACGAAATCATAGAATCATAGAAATAGTAGGTTGGAAAGGACCTACAAGATCATCTAGTCCAACCATTCTCCTACCACCAATATTTCCTACTAAACTACTAAACCGTATCCCTTAGCACCTCATCCAGATGTTTCTTGAACGCCAATGCTACTTACGTTACATGATACAGCATACAGGTGGTGCATTATTCAATTTCTTTGGAAACTAAGAACTTAATATGAAGACTATACTGGTTGCACTAAAAGCACCGAAATACTTGAATTCAATGGCTGGATCTTTGTCACAAGGTAAAATATTAACAGTTATTTGGCATCTAATTATTTCCAAATGTTTTTATTGCTATATATTAAGTTAGGGAAGACTAGAAAAGAGAGAGTACAATTCTAAATTGACTGCCAACTTTTAAATGAGATTGTTTCTCCTGAGACTACGGTGATTGGAACTTGCATTAGTAGCTCACTGGAGCACATATATTTCTTTTGACATATGTCATAGTTAGATCTTTTTATTGATGCCAAAATGCTTTTCTGTTTTAAAGTATCACTGTAGAAGAATCCTCTCTAGAAAATGTTTATATTATAATTACACATTTTGCAACACTCCTAACACATATATTCCCACATGGTATAAAGTCACTTGATAACATTCTGTGGGTTTTGTCCATTTATATTTGTTATTTCAGTCTGAACAGAAAACTTCAGTTTTGCAAAAACAGAACGATATTATATGTGGTTTTCTCTCCACTAACTGAAAGTTTCATTATTTAGCAGAACAATGAATAATAATCTCCTTTAATATTTCTGTTGCTACACCAAACTGTAATGTTATGGCAATGATTGCCTACTGTCCTCCTTTAGAATAAAGCTGCAAATATTTGACATTGACTTACAGATTTTGGGGAAATAAACACAAAATACTGTACAATGAAGAAAATTTTCTACATTAAATCAAAAAAGCTAAGGTCTAAATCTCAAAAGCTTTTAAACACCTCATTAACGTTTTGATTTCTGTTTTCAAGAGCAATAAAACACAATAAAACTCTCTGTGTTGTAACATCCTCATTTGTGTTGATATCACCCGTAAAGAATTACAAGTTAGAAAGATCAAGAAATGAACTTAGGTTGCAAGATTGTAACTGTGAAAATAATTTTTCCCGTTACTTCTTCAATAAACCTAAGACTGTGGTTTGAACATATTTGATTTTTTTGTACATCCAGACAATCTTTGTTTTAGTCTGAAGAACCTGGGTGCAATCCAACTCCATAAAGCAAGTCTTATGAGTGTGTTAGCATCTTCCTTTGCCAGTCAGAAAAGCTTATTAATCCTAAATTAATTCTGCAGTAAAAATGTTTGCTCAGTTTCTGGTTTGAAGTTGGTTCATAGCAGACTACCTTGGAGAAAAAGACAGAGAATCTGCCTGCAAAATCTTGTGTAGTGTCTTCAGCAGATGACCATACTTAAAGGATGGCTTGAAAACAAGATACAAATCAACATAACTAAAAGTATGGGATTCATTTTACCTAACCCCAGGTATCTATTCTGTATTTACCAGCCCTTGAGATATTCTTATAGACTTTTGACATATACAGTGGCAACAAAAGACATTTCTAGGTTGCAAAAAATCTCATCCTAAAATAGTCAGTCAAAATAGGCTAAATGATTGCTTTTTTTTTTTTTTTTCTATTGACTAAAAAGAGAAGGAAGAATTCCCCTGAGGAATATCCACTGATGCCCACAATCTGCAAGCAAATCCTTAAACAAAGCCCCTACAAGCTCACCAGCTGAATTGCTCTCTAGGCTTCACAGATAGAGATCACAAAATCTCTTCTGTCCAATATAAGTTTATTGTGTTAATAAACTTATAAAGGCACCTAGTCCAGCCACTTAAATTTACCTGTCTTAATTCTGAACTCAGTTGAGTTGTAGAGATTTGACTCAGTTGCCATGAAAGAGGCACGTAGCACCATCTGAGAAATACTGCAGTATCCCAGAAGTCTGCATGGTACTAGCAGGAGAGAGAACTGGCCCTCAGCAACCTGTGTCCTTCTGCACCATCAGGTCTCTGCCAGGTGGGGTAGGCGACAACATTTCAAATCGCAGCAGATACCTCAGCTTGAGCTATACTTTAAATGTAAGAATCTAGACTATCCATGGCTCATGAGAACAACCACTGCAGTGGCTGCCTTTATGTCGACGTCAAAACTGAGACTTCCTAACATTGGAAAAGAAGGAGTGAAAGGCCAAAATGTAAACTGAAACAGAACTGTCAATCTATTGCGGAGTCACTCCAGACAATTCACTCTGGAAGGGAAATTTGGGGAATTCCAGATGGTCTGGCAATGCTGGGAGAAGTTTCTGTGGAGGGATGGCTCGATGTTCTGGTTTAAGGGTAGCCATCCACAAAAGAAAACTTCCATCATAAATAACTTCAAAAGCAAAGACATAGTAGAATCAGCCAAGACAATTTGCAAGTCATGGTTCAGGCCCTAGTGGTCACAGGATTTAAGAAATATCATTATAGTTGGACTGGTCTGATGCATAGTTGCTTGTTTTTAATGTCTTTACTGGACCCAGGATGTTAACTCTTTATTTCTCACCTGTCAAATTAGAAATGTATCTCTTTAATTAAACAACATCCAATAGCATGTCTCCAGCACATGGCAATTTGGGAAAAATGCACCCAAGAGTTCCCTAATAAAATCAAAACAACAAGATTGACCTGTACTTCACACATTTAATTTCCATTAAAATCACTTCAATGGCTATTCCCACATGGGCAAGTCTAGCGCAGGCAGAAGGAGTCTTTCCATGATGTCTCATCCTAGTTTGCATGCATTTTATTTTGCTTATGAGCTGCATATTTTTCATTGTCAACCCAGGACAGCCTGCACTGACACCAGCCATGCTGCCTCTCAGGAAGGGGAATCAAGAGCTGGTGCTGGCAGAGAGCTGTCAACCCCATTCGCACGGGACTTTCACTGCCTTTATCCTTGCAGAGCCTGTATTAATTTCTGCTTCGGAACTGCAGCCTGATATAAAACTCTCCATTCAGATGAGCAGATTTGGCATATTTATCTACTTATTAATAGACTAAATTCAGCAGAATTTAAGATGCAAATTTATTCTTGTCCTATTTTCCTTTTTGCACTTTCAGTCTTGTTTTCTCCCCTGTGCTTTTTCCTTAGCTGTTTACGTTTCCTCACTTCATCTGATTCATATCAATAATATTAAGAATTGTAATCTTTTAATCTCCTGTAATTCACTAGATTACCTTGAAGTGAGAGAGGCTGGCAGTGAGGTTGGGACCACGTGGCCTTTCTTCCCACCTCTGTCCTTGTGGATGAATTATTAATGGCATCCCAAAGGGAAGAGCCAGAAGTGCTTCTCTTTGGCTAGCAGAGCAGACAGAGAACAAGCTATGATAACAAAAAGAATAAAATCCTGGCATGGGGAAGGGTAAAACAGCCACAAAACAACAGAATCTCCAGAGTTTCTAGCTGGCAGCCGTTTTGCAGTGAAGGCAGGTCACCACAGCAGACATTTTGTGGAGGGATCAACTTCCCCAGTGGCCATTTTATGCTGGTTGAGAGGAGGCTTGTGAGTACTTCTAGAGGTGGAAGGTGGCTCTATCCTGGGTATCACCAGAGCTTCTCTTCCTCTGGGGTCACTTCAAATGCCTCTGTTTTGTCTAAATTTGGTTATCTTTGAGGTATGTATGGTGAAGGTACCAAAAGCCTGAGAGTTACAGGAATGCACTTTAGGCTGGTCATTGGCACGAGCTGCTGTCGTTCTCCAGAGGTGTCTATGAGTGCGAAGGTGCCCACATCCCCAAGCTGGGTCCTCCCTCATTCTCTCTCACATCCTCTGTGCATGTTGAATCTACGCCATTTTTTAACAAGAGACACTCCCTGCAAGCTTCTATTGCCCTCTGCGCTCTGTAGCATCTGTCAATCTCATCCCTGGCAGGAAGGGGTTGACAGGAGTTGCAGGCTTCTCTTTGGGACCATCAGGGTTTTGTTGCACTTGTTTCCTATGCAATGAACTGATGTTAAAGCCTCTGTTTCAGATGGGCACTTCCATGCAGTTTCCATGGTAGTAGCAGCCCCGTAATATAGAAACCACTGCTCTGACACGCATCTGAAATAATTTTCAAAATACTTTTTCCCACTTTCAAGCTGCTTCCCGCAGATCGGTGAAAAACTATGGCTGCGTGTAAGGAAGAAGACAGTGTGTAACTAATACCTGCTGTAATTCAGCAAGTTCAGGTGGTTCCCTTTGTTACTAATGTTGTATCACCTAAGCTACTCCTCAAAGTTTGTTTTAACTTCAAGAGTTATTGAATAATGCAAATGTTTCCTAATAACCTGAATATTTTATCTTCATTGTTCTGTCATGGCCAAATAATGAGGTCAAGGAATTTTTGTCCATAGTGGACAGATCTTTTATGCCTCATTTATGCTTTCAGATAGATTAACCTAAAATAGAGCATGAATGCTCTGACTGACCTTCCTTCGCTTGTTTGTAATCACTCTTCAGCTTTTTTGAGGGGATAGAGTATATTACAAATTGTGGGAAGAAGGCTTGAAATGTTCACTGTTTATTTGATAGATGTCTTTAGTGTTAACTGGGGATATTAACAAGTGTAAACATTGATATAAATAAATAGCACTTTTTAAAATCTTCCCCACAGTTTTTTGATTAACCACTTAAGAGCAATATATCATGTGAGTTGTTGTGCTGTTTTATTTTTCATATTTCTTACCTTTACATTTTTCATTCTGTGTTCTGTAAAAATGTTACTTTTTTGAAAAATTACATTGGAAAGAAATGTAACTTTCAGTTCTCTAAACCTTCCTTTTCTCCATCAAACCTAGGGATCATTATTTTCTTCTATATGCTGGAAAAAAAAAAAAAAGGAGGGATAAAGTAAAATTGCTCGATTTTGAAGATGCTTCAGGTTTTGAAATTCTCTAAAAATATTTCGCATAAAAATCTTAATTTTCTCCCTGAAGCTTTGTCATTTAAACATGATCACAGAAAATTTTTTTCAGACATTTTTTTGACACAACCCAAGCTGTTGTCTTAAAAATACATTTCTGTATTTTCTGATTGAGTAGTGATAAATCCAGTATTGATATATTAAAATAAGTGAGGTCAAGAGTGACACTGAGTCCAGCTCACAGCTACTTTTGGGGACTTTTTCCTCACAGAGAAATGAATCCAGGGGAAAGGCATTGTACTTCTACCTCAGAATCTGTCTGTGAATAAAAAGCACACTTCTTTCGTGAAAAACTTTTGTCATTTTTAAATTAAAATTGACAATAGGATGGAACAATAAAATCAGTATTCATTTGCTGTAAATAGACAAATTTGCAGTATTGCTTGGCTTACTGTGTCTATTTTCATTATCTGTGATTCTCTTATTTCCTCCTTCCGTCCTGACAATTTGTAGGACATTGCTTTTGTGTCATTCAGATGTCTTTGAATGGTCCTTGCATGGTCCTTGCAAACAAAAAACTGACGTAGCCTAAGTACGAAGTGGTAGTGTTCTTACTGTCATCTATACCGGACTATGATGTGGCAACCTTGTTCACAGACAGACGTGGAAGACAGACATGGCTTTGTAAACGGAATGGAGAAATTTTGATTAATTATGTCATGATGAAACATTGCAGTAAGAAAGAGTTTAGAATGCCAAAACTAAGAAGAAAATGGACTCTATAGTGTTCCACAGGCTCCACAAGGTTCACAGTGCCTAACTCAAAGGTCTTATCTAAACACTCTAAAATGGAAGAGGTCATTTGCGGGAATGAAGGCTTTTCTGGGAAAAAACAATACAAACAAAGCCTCAAACCCAGCTCTGGTTCATTAATTGCATGTTCAGGGGACACACTGAAGAAAATAAATATATCCTGTCATACCTGAAATAAAAAGACAAAGGTGATCACGGTGGTATAGAATAGACAAAGTGATTCATCGGGCATGACTGAAAGCCAAGGGCAAATGAAGAGCAGTGACACAGAGTCACAGCACAATCTTAACAAGCCAATGTCAGGACATAGGATCATGGACATTTTCAAGCTGTCTGCAATTTCCTTCGATAAATTGGCTTTAAACATTTGATAGCATTTCCCGCAGGAAAGTGTGCAGCCCTATTAAGATGTATTGTACTGGCTAACCACAGGTTCCAAGTGATTTTCAGTTCACAGTAAAGAATTTCTTCCATTAGAAATTATCATTAATAACAAGATACCTGTCAGTTGACCTTTCTCAGCAAAAATATCACTGGTAAAATCTTTCTAAGAATCTGACATATGTCTGAAATACATCATCTGAATCCTTCATTTGGGGCCAAAATTTCATCTTCAGCTACGTGTGCATAATTCTCATTAACATCAGCAGGAACTTAGTTCAAATCCAAGGACAAAATCTGTCCTCTATTCCTCAAAAGATTCTAAAGTGTTTTTTGCAAAAGTTTAGGTTTTTATAGATCTTAGAATCAAAGAAATATTGCTTGAAAATGATCCCTGGAAGTATCTAGTTCAACTTTTAACCCAGTGCAGAAATACTGCCAACACTATCAGATCCCCCCACTAGATTAGGTTTGTCTAAGTCTTGAAAACCTCCAAAGGTGGAGACTCTGAGACTCACAAGCTCTCTGGACAAACTGTCCAAGTGTTGCACTGCCCTTCTAGTGAAGAAAAGGATCTTGTGTTATTTTTTTTTTTGTGTGTGCGATTACTAACGACTGTGCGGAAGTGGGATGTAAAATATCTGCTCTTAAATGGTTAGTATATGTGGTTCCTGACTCAACAAAACAAATTAGCATTGACTTAACCTTAAGCAGATGCTTCTGCCTATTGAAGTGGATGAAAATTACCTAATAGAATTTCAAGCATATATTTTGACATCCAGGGCAGTTGGCTGACGCTCAGTAGAGTTAAGAAAGAGCTTAAATTTTAAAGAATGTGTTTACATAGTATGGCAGAGTAATATTCCTTTGTTAGAACTATGAACAAGAGTTTATTTTGGAAACCAAAAGCTTAATCTGAGCTGAGCTACTGAGACAGTGAATGCCAATGAAAATATAAGAAAAAATCCTGAAAGTATGTTCTGTAAAGCATTCAAAAAGCTTGTTTTGTAGTTTTAGCACAGTCCTCAAAGGTAGAACTCCCTTAGAGATAAAAGTTCTGAACATAGATGACAACATGCCAGTATTTATGAGTGCACTAGGAATGAGAACTGCCTCAGCATAGGTGCTCTGTGCCATATGTGGTGCCCTGTGTCATCCAAGGCACCTTCATGGGACTGCATATTGCACAGTCCTGGGGAAGGTCTAAACTCTCCTGAAGAAGTTGAAGGTGACTAGATAGAGTTCTTTCAGACATCTCAAATGGTGGCAGACAGTTGTGCTGATATCTGAAGCAGTGTCTCTATTTAATATACTTGAAGGTGATTCAGTTTAGTCTAAAGTAAAAATCAGCTGTCCACACGTAAGTGTCTACAGGCACAACTGCTGTCTTAACTCCAACCGTAGTCAATGGGGCTTTTAGGGATCAAATTCAGTTGCGGGCACATAGGTGCCTAGTGCATTTGGGATGCCCAGGTGACACCTGATGATGACATCACAGGATGACTAAGACCTGAGCCATCTGCATGGGGCTGGAAGAGATGGTCAGGGATTTATAGGATACTCTGAACTGGGAGATGGAGACCAGGTGGAATATCCAAAAGCACCTAATATAAGCAGAAGCCTGCCAATTTTGGCATAGTGTGAGAAACGGGGAGAAAGATGTGGGTATTAGACATGCTGACATCCTGTCAGCTACCAGATCTTGTCGCTGTCTCTGTATCACAGAAACAGTTGACAGCACATATTGACACTTTCCAGTATAAAAATTCTCTCAGTACAGGTGTTGCTCAACAGTTTAAGGTGTTGACACCCTAAATGATGTATCTCAAAGACAGAGAGAGAAAGAAAAAAATATGAGAAAAAGAAGATGCTGTGAAGAAGACAACATCAAGTTGCTAGTGACAACATCAAGAGAGACTCTTAATAACAGCTGCATGTCAAGGCTCAGGTCTTTGTCCTGACCCAGTCTGATTTTGTAACTGGTGTTCTCAATATCCATTCCCAAAGGCCTCTGTTGGGATGCAGCACTTTGGATGCAGCCCTGTCTTGGTTGCAAAGTGACTCTGTATACACAGATATATGCCACTCTGTGCTCGTTGCCCTCGGGGCTACAGAACAATCCTCATCCCATTTCATTTGCTAGTGTAACCATCTGCCCAAAATGTGCAGGAGGAGAAGAATGAGGACCATGTTGCATTGATAAAGAAAATATCTGAGGATAGGAAATTCCCTGATCCCTGGGAAAATGATGGAGAACAGGATAAAGAACAATGACTCCATAATTTCTGGGAGAATGGGAAGGCAGATAATCCTTGATACTGCAGAAGTACCACCTTCCCACCACTTCATTTTACTTCTCCCCATCTTCCCAAATTCTTTTACCTCTGATCATTTTCTGGATAAATTTTTAACCTCTTTATGTATCCACAAATCTAATCAGCTAAATTTTTCAGTTGTCTAGGAAGATCCCATACTGAAATATAAATTCCTTTAAGTAAATTCAATGATATATGCCCCATCAGCATGCAGAAGTTATCTGTGTCATCCCAGGTAAAGAACAGAGTTCTTGATGTTTTATTTGTTATCCTCAGAAGTAAGAACAAGAGAAGGAGGGAATCTTCCATAAGTAGCGATGTTACTAATACACGACCTCATCAACTAAAAGATGTACCTCAAATATTTCAGTGGTGTATTAGTTATTGGGTTTGAGTAGTTTCTTATTCCTCTTGGAGACATGGTTAGTTGCAGCAACTGCATTCAAAGATGCTATTGGATAGGTATGATATGAACACAGAACAAGGCAACTGTTACCAGGCTGGCAATGTATAAAGCCTGAATAAGACAGTATGTAGGCATGACAAACCAGGGAGCTCGAGAAAATGGTGGGATGCTTCTCTTCTGCAGTAAACCCAGTTGGTTCAGATCAGGGATTTATGGCTTCTCACGTGGCTGAGCTTTACTTTTTTTTTTTTCCAATGTCATATTCCCTATTTAAGCAGCAATCAAGGAGGTGTTTGGGACATTTATATGAAATTTGTTCATTTATCATTTTTAAAAAGCAAGGTCACGTTTTCTCTTCCTGCCTTAAGTGACCAGGGTACATAAAAGCCATTTTGGAAAGCCAGATAGTGGGTGGTCTGACTTGTTCCTCAGGCTGGCTTCGCCATTTCTTGCTTTGTTTCAGACATGAAAATTTTAGGCATCTGGAATCTTGTCCTTTTTACATCAGTTAATCAAACAGAAAATCAAATTTCCAAGTCTTTTGACTAGTCTATACTCATGAAGCTTGCTTTTCTCCACTGTATTCTCTTATGTGTACCAATAATAGCCGCTCTTTGGTGGTCTTTTCTAGGCCTCTGTGTATCCACAAATGTTTGCTACATTTCTGCAGCAAAACTAAAGCACTAGAAGCACTTCATGTTTGGATGAGAGCTTGTTGCTGAAGTAAGCATCCTGTAGTTGTAGAAACTGTAGCCCAGACAATAATTTCACCCTCCATCATTTACAATGAATGAGGAATTGCCATTGCATTCTCTGTGTGCTCAACACTCCCTGGATCAAACACAGCTTAAGCCCATGTTCCCATTTTGCTTCACTTCAGGGGGCCTTGGAGCATGCCTTTGAAGAATGCTCTTATTTCACTAGTTTTCTCATATGTGTATTAGTAACACATTTTTATTAGCTTTTTTTTTGTTGTTTTTTAAGCATAAAAACCTTGAAGAATAGCTAAGTAGATCAGATCACTAATTCCTGTGAGCAAAGAAAATATGTTATTTTATCCTGTATTTTCTAATTTGAGCTCCTTGTGGCCTACATAAACTTTTTGCCTGCACTTTTTTTATACTCAAGAAGGTCAGGAATAGCCGTAGCTAATAAACAAAGAAGCAAATAATAATGTTCTTAACAGTTAGATTAATGATTAAATTAATGCTAGTGCCTGAATGCTCAGTGCGTCCGGGAAAATTAATTTTCCTGAAAGCATTAATTATTCCTTTACCTAGGTCCAGGACAGGTTGAGTAAGTGCTATGCTAACCCACCTTGAAGGTTATGGAGGTCTATGCAGGTTTCTGGGTCTCTCAGGCTTTGAGCAAATTGCACATGCCCTCAAGTCTATGTCAGTAGAGGCTGCTGAGGAGATCTGCACAGCCCTTTGGATGCTGGTAATCTCATGGATTCATTCCTCCCCAAAGAGTAAATTTTTCTAATCTGACGTTGGATGACTACCATATAGCCTACCTACCTTAGGGGGATCTAGATCACCAACAACTGTTCCCAGCTCTCCCTGCTTGCAAGGAGTGGCGGCTACCTCAGGTGTAGGTATCTGCATTTAGCCAGGTGAATTTTGCCACTGTGTAGGACCAGAAGTGTGGTCTTCACAGTGCTCACAGGCTGTACAGCGTCAGGTTGTGCTGCCAGTAGTTAAATTCTGCTGAAAGGACAGAAGTGCAGTTTTAGACCATTACAATTCCATGGTATGAAGGTCTGACCTGGTCAGTCTGCACAGTGCTGCACTGTGTGTGGACCTCCTGGCTCAGAAACTGCAGGTCTGAGCAGCTCCTCACTGTCCTTCAGATTGCCCAGTGTCTATTTTGGCAGGATGAATATGCTGTAGGGAACGCTCTTTCTCTGTGCAAGCACTCTCTTGTTTTTCCTGTAGTGTCAGCTTCCATGGCTTTATGACAGAATTCCTAGTATTTACTGTTTTCCTTTTATTTTATGTGAAGGTCCCAATTTTTTAAGGCCCTAATGCATAAATGACTGCATTTTCATTTTCAGAGAAGTTACAGTATTCTAACACGGATAAATGCTTAAGTGTATTTCAAATAATAAATAATAATGATTATTATTTTTAGGGGGATCTAGATCATGATAGTATTTCTCCTTCAGCAGTCAGGGTTTTGACTTTGATTTGTGATTTGCTCTTTTGAGCTTTTTTTTTTCCTCCCCTCTAGCAATTACAGGAAAAAGAACAAAATGCCACTTGTTTCCTTTTCTACAGCTGACCACAAATCCTGGTACAGCATTCCTTTCCAAGGTTAAATTCAACAGTTCTCTCTGTGGTTTTCCTTGCGTGCAGCCCAGGGGGCAGTTTCCCAGAGACGGCCCTGGCTGGGCTGCTCTGTCCTGCACTGCTCTTCTCCATGGTGTCTTTCCTACTTCCTACCTTGCTCTGATGGTCCCTGGAGATGTTTCTGCCAGTTGCTGGAGGCTTGATTCCCTGCACTGTGTGGGGAAAGAATGGAAGCAAAAAGACCATCTGCTTTCTGAAGCTTTGGTCACTTAAGCAATGGTAAACATCTACCACCCCTCCTGGCTAATCCCTAAATGAAAGCGTGGGAGCTAGAATGGGTGGGGGATACTTCTGTTCCCAGTGTTATGTACTGAATGTCTGATGAGATACCAGAGCATATGGTAATTATTTCCTGCAAATTGTAACATCTTACATGAATCTTTACTTGAAATCAGAACCACCAATTCTTCTTTTAACCCCTTCTATCAAGAGAAGTAAAGGAAATGGCTACTTAGCAGCTGCTCTGTTCAATCCTCGTTCAGATTTTGATTGCAACTAACCAAGTTCTGTCAAAATGTGAGCACAGAAATAGCTTCTGCCAATCTTTTCCTGGCAGCATCTGAACCTCACCTTTCCTGTTCTGGGGAGCTCTGTCATGGCAGAATGAGACCAAAGAGAGATCCCGTTGGCAGAACTTGGATATTCTCTCTTTCTTTCCTTTTTCCTTACCTTCAGTGGTACTTTTTTCTTGCTTCCTTCCTTGATGCATCTCCTTTCTTCCTTTCTTTCTTCCTTCCACTTAGATAAACATCTGATGCTCATTCATGAATTTATTATATTTCATAAAACATTAATCTGCTTGTTTTAAACAAGCATCCTGACAATTCCTAATGTCATGCAGGTATCATATCTCTTCCTGTTGTCATGTCCCTGATTTAAAGAGCTCCAAAACTGCTGGAAAGGACCAAGGCTTCAATCCATGTGATGCCTTTTGAAATGTTAATTTGAAAGGGACAAGAAACTCTCAATTAGAAACAGTGCCATGCCCTCTGGGTATGATCCTCTAATTAAGTTTGCTCTGATGACATTTTTCTGCGTATTTTGTGACTGGATCTGATGCTGCAAAGTTTGGGATAGGGTGGAGCTTCTGATGAACAGGGCAGAACTGAAATTATCTCCTTCCTCCATTTGCAATTTAAATAAATCTCAGCAGAATTAATTGCTTATGGTACAAATTCTTTTCTTCTAAATCATAACAGGATTCATCAGGGCTAATTCTCTTCTGTCTTGCATACTTTCTCCAGTAAATGATTCTCTACCTAGAAAGTTTATTTACAAAACTCCATTTAACGTTCTTTTCAGTTCTGTCTTTGGAAACTTTGAAAATTTTCTTCATACATTATAGTGTAGCCTCACCTGTTACGTGGAAGCCTATGAGGGTCTTTGAGGGTTCCCACTGGAGCCCTTCTAAGAGGAAGAAAAATATAAGGTAACGAACCAAATGTCCCGTTAGTGACTAGTCCAGGTCAGCAGCTTCAACAAAGAGTTTAATCTCATTGTTAAAAGAAATAGTGGTCATGTTGTGGTATGAATAATTGATAGGTGCTTTAGTGCACGTCAGAGAATATTAACTGGGAGAATATTAATGGAAGGAGAACTGGGCTGTCAGCATGGAAGCAAAGTAACTCTGCAAAGACAAAAGATCTATAGCTTCTTACAGAAATAACTGTATCTCAACAAGCACTTTTTTTTTCTTTTTAAGAGAGGTACTGAGTTTGTTTACATGCCTGCATGATCTTCACCAATGACCCTTCTTCACAGCCTGCCTGACTTTCTCCATGCTGCTGTCAGGCAGAGAGATTCCTCTTCCACCTGAATACATGCTGGCTGGAGAGGTGACCAGCCTTATCCCAGCCACTCCTCAACTGGAAAGTTACTTCACCTTCCTAACTGACAGCTCAGCAGCTTATGGTCATGGTTGTTAGCTTCATTCAGATAAAACGAGCCAGGTGAGCTGAAGTAGTTTGGGTCCTATTGGTAGAACAGCACACTTGCTGGCTGCTGAGCAGGGGCTGATAAATGTCAGGAAAAAAGAGTTGAATGTCTGAGGAGAGCCTGGAATTGGTGACTTCAACCAGAACAGTGGTGAGGGCCAACGAGCAGGCTGTTTGCTTCCCAAATTGCCAACAACTATTAGTTGTCAGGAATTTCTCCTCTGAGGCTCCAGTCTTTTGGAAGAGCCCTCCTCTGGCTCTGTCTCATTGACTTACACTTGTTCATCAAATACGCACTGAGAACAAGTATCTGTTCCCCCTTGTCTAAAATACCTAATTGTTACCTTCCTCTCAACAGCGATTTATCTCCACAGCTCTACTAATTAAATGTTTGGCCTTCTGAGATGCAGTTCTTCTTAACAATGCCACATAACATTAAGCTTTGCAGTAGGCTTGCAGCTGGAAAAACTAGAAGGATGGTAAGAAGCTTAAATTTATGTTTCTGCCGAATTACAGCCACATTTTTGTGAAGAAGGGCAAAAATAGAACATAAAATGATGCTTTCTCTGTACGCAGTTTTGTTTGCACATCACTTCCAGTGGAGTTTTGTGAGAGTTTCTGCAACAGACAGAAGAGGAAAGACCAGAAGCTTGTGTCAGACTGATCTTTCTACCATTCTTTCACTGGAACAGGCTGCCCAGGGAAGCTGTGGAGTCTCCTTCCCTGGAGATATTCAAGACTCATCTGGATGCTGACCTGTGTGGCCTACTGTAGGGAACCTGCTTTGGCAGGGAAGTTGGTCTTGATTATCTCCAGAGGTCCCTTCTAACCCCTGCAATTCTGTGATTCTGTGATTCTTCATCCAAACAGCAAATGGACAAACCATTTATGACTTCCAAATTGCTGGCATGACAAGGAATGGCAAGCAGCATAGGCTTACGGACATGGTTACTGAACATGGTGGTGATGAGTTGAACTAGATGATCTTAGGGGTCTTTTCCAACCTTAATGATTCTATGAATCTATGCTAAATACCATTTGTGTGCATTAACAAGTTGACACACCCTGTGCTTCCACAACAGTTTAACAGCAGAAGCAATAACTTCACATATTTCTGGTGGGACTAAGGGACCCATGAAATTTCTGACCTAATTGCTTCATGTACTTAATCAAAGCGATCTCCAGCTATCAAGGTGCTTTATTCATAGTCTCACTGACCTCTCCACATGCTTACTGCATGCTCGAGTCATCTGAAGATATCAGAGCAAGCCCAAATTTTCTCTCTTGGCATTTCCTGAGGGTATCTCAAATCCAAGTCTGCAAAGCTTTCATCTCTGCAGCTGGACAAGAGGTGAGCTTTGACCTTGATTGCAGGCTGTTGTCCAGACCTAACATGGGTTGTAGACACATTGTGTGGGTTTCACCTCACCAGACATAGACATCTACATTTCTTCTGAGACAATCACCCTGGGTTTACTTTATATTGAGAACATTCTAAAGTAAAACAAGCCAGATGAATTGTTTCCTGAAAGTGCTTTTTCTCTTTCTTTAAGAAGTGAACGTGCTCACTGACTCCACTTTGCATTTCCACCCTGCACACCTTTAGCCCTTTGTGTCCTACCCATAGTGCATTTCTGTAAAACAAATACACAACCCACTCTAATGCACTCTTACTTTACATTGAGAACAACATTACAGGGAACACAAAGAAATACAAGGACAAGAGGGAAACATTTGTTCTAAGGAGCTGTTAAAATGGAAGCTGATAAATCTCTAGGAGACTCACAGGTTGGACATCCTGAACTAGGTATAAAAGCATTTGCATTTTCACTGCAAAAGCTTTGTTTGCATGGCAGAGCAAGAGTACTGTTTGCCTGAGTCCCACAGGGGATGCATTCTGGACTGAGAATGCTGGCTCCTGGCCTTCGCTTCAAGAGATAATGAGGAAAAGAAGATACAAAGATATTTCAGAAAGAGAGACTACAAGCCTGTGTTGCCTGATTCATCCAAGGGCTGCTCTGAAAGTACTGCCTCCAATTTTCTTTTGTGGTCCAAAACGTCAGAGGCGGATGTTGGTGGGATGGCAGCAGAGGTTGAACCTTCCCACCAATATTCCGTTCCATTTTGTTGCTGTGTGACAGTTGGCAGCAGAGGGGCAGTCTGACCAAGTGTTGCCTGACATGCAAGTGCATTTGAAGCAAAAATGTGGAATCAAATTCTTCCATGTGGAAAAAATGGCACCCACTGACATTCATCAACACTTGCTGGATGTTTATGGAGACCAAACAGTGGATGTGAGCACAGTGAGGCAGTGGATGGTGAAACACTGTGAAACAGTGGTCACCTCTGCTGGTGCAGACTACTATGAGCACAGCATGCAGGCTCTTGTTCATCGCTGGTGAAAATGCACAGCTAATGATGGTGACTATGTTGAAAAATAGTGTTTCATAGCTGAGAATTTGCTCTATTAAATAGTGTTACTGTGCTCTTTGTGTCTCTTGTAGTTTCCATGGAAATATGTAGGAGGCAATACTGACTGTATTTTAATACATGGCATGCATGGCAATGTAGAAGTCCTGATTTATTACGATTGTCTCTAACTAGTAGCAAAAGCTTCATGCTGGAATGAAAAATGGGATGAACAATCTCATCAGTAAAGCTATGGACAAATTTAGCACATGCAGTTAAAGTCAGATCTGCAATCCATTGATCTCAGTGAAAAAACCTCTCAAAGAGTTGAGTACACCCCTAATTTTGTTACCCTCTGTTTAATTATATCCTGGTGGTATTACAATGCTTAGAAATCTCTTCAGTGTCTAGATGACTCTGCACATATTGGATTGTGCTTTTTTACATCTTTCTTCTGATTCAGTTCTGAATCAGGGCATAAAAACTGCAGCCCCAGATTCTCCTGGAGGATTTGACAGAACACTGCAAAAGAGCATTTGATTTTGTCTTTATTGCAGCACACATGAGTGCCTCCATCTTGTTAATGTAGGAAATGTGTTATCTGAGGGAGAGGAGCCTGGAAGCCTGGAACATCAGTGATGTGTTTTAGAGTCACTGTTTTTTCATTTTATCTATTAGATGGCATGGCAAATTAAATGTCTCATCACGATAAAATAGCAGCTTTCTCAAATGTGGCCATTTGGCAAGAAAGCAGTGTATTTTTGTCAGTGCACCAGCCTTGGTCCCACAGAGGGACCGGTAGCTTCCAAGCTGTAATAAAGGAAGTGACAAGCTTGGTTAACTGATGCTGGGCTCTTCTTTTTGTGCTGAAAGCATTTATTTGTTTGCTTTCACAGGGGATTCTTCCCTGCAAACTTCTTTGCCTAGAACTCCACTTACAGAAACGTTAGCTGTGGAAGGGAGCTAAGGACATCTGCATTGATTTGTGCCCCTTCTGCAAAACTTCTGCCTGAATCTCCTCTCCTCATCACCTCAAGTCCTTCTGCAGACTCCCTCACAGCTGAACACACTGCAGCTACTAATCAATGAGTTTCTAACACTGTTACGAATTGCTAATGCTCATGTCAATAGTTTATTACCTTATAAACTCTTGAGTCTGAGAAGTTGTAAAATCAAAGAATGAACCGATAACTCCGCTGTGCATGTACTCCTTTGATCTTTCTGTTTCCACTGGCATCATGTTTTTCATTCCTTTACGTTAGGTTTGTATCTAATCCAGAAGATTTTTACAAGGCCAATCCAATGAAGAAGTAGGATGTGGAAGTACAAGAGGGACCTGTCATCCTCTGGGGTCTGAATATGTTGCACATGTACCAGGATCAGTCCCTACTACTCAACTGATCGGGATGTAAAGTCATTAGTAAAGTCTGAGTGGGAATCAAGCTGTATAAGGTGTTGGGAATGGACTGAGTAGATGCTGAAGAAAGTGAAGGAAGTATGACCCTTAGGGCAGCCAAGCCCACTGACATAGTGTGATGGGAACAAATTTTCAAAGCTGATATGCAGTCCTGGCATAGATACTGTGACATGCCATGCAGCACAGCCTGTCCAGGTATGACTTTATCTCTGTCAGCATCATGGTAAGTTCTTCTCCCAGTCGAGGATATTTTTTCATGAAGGCTCTAAACTCTGAAATCAAAGTCATTACTTGGTCCTCTACTTTCTCTTCTTCACAGAGTGCTTTTTAAATAGAGTCTGTGTTACATCTCAACTGGATAGCTGCAGCAGGGCATGCCTAAGCCCCTATAATCCCTAAGAAACCCCATTTAGATGGGGATCATGTGGCAGCAGTGAGCATAACTCCAGATTTAAGACTTGCTTTCAACTTGATACTCTGTCTCCCAGGGACCAGTGTATCAGATTCAAACATCTTGCTCTTTATCACCGAGATAATTAGGGCACTGTGGGTGTAGAAAAACTTGAACCAGCTCTACAGCTAACTCTGGAGATGTTACATGTTGACTTGATACTTAGAACTTCAGCAGCTCTGGCACCTCTGCACCTTGTTCCAAAGAATGGTGTAAATCAGCACTTAATGAGAGAGAAGAAAGATATTTAAAAGACTGCAAAGGATTCTTGACAGATTTTTTTTGATCTTACTTCTCTGGCATACGGACCTCAGCACTCCTAGAGTCTCTCAGGTATCAGTACAACTGTGGACTTAAAGCTCTGGCTAGCTTCAGGGGGAGATGTTGTTGGTTTTAATTTCGTTTCGTTTGTCTGTTGTTTGTTTGACATGACATTCACAAAAGCAAAGACATATCCATTCCTTAAGAACAGCACATTTCCTCCTGCCTTGAGAGAGGAAAGGAATGCATTCAGACTCTGGGTGGTCAAACCTTTCCCTGAAAGATAGAAATCTTGAGTTGGAAGGACAGGATTGTCAGGCTTGAACAGGGTGTCACACAGAGATGCACCATGAAGAGGAAAAGGAGATCAAGGTAAGCTGTGAACTTTGGTAAAGGGAGAAGCAGTCCTCAAACATGCCCTTTTCCTTCCTGTATGCTTTTCCCTCCCTAAATGCATCAGGAGATTATCTGGTAGAAAAACAGACCCAAGAATAAATGAAATCCTTATCCATAGCACCTCTGTACAATGTCCAGTTCATCTACACACTACATTTTTTGTAAGTTGGCTTTTATGATCTCCTTGGTAGATCCAATCCTGGCATCCCTCACAATTTTCAAAGCAATCTAACAATTTTATTTTCAAATTAGCTCACTATTAGCTCAAATTCAGTGTATCTAGTGATGTAGACAGCAACTGAGAGGGATGAGTGATGGAAAAAGTATCTTTTAAGTGAAAAAAAAGTTCCCTGCATTGTGCAACACTTGGATAGACAAAGGTATAGCTAGAAAGAGATGATTACTTCTTACCTACTTTTTGCATTATGAAGAGCTGAATTTTGTTTTCCAGCTTATGAGTAAGTTGGATGCATATCATTTAGAGTGGTTGTTGAAATGATTCTATTCTTTGCTAGAAATACAGATATTATAGCCTTTCTAACCCCCAAAGTCATTAGACCCAGTGTCACCTATGTGAGTTTGTCAAAGCAACTTTTGATGTTAGCAGTTTTAGCTTTTTCTTAGATAACATCCAGTTTCATTTGATATGCATCAAATTTATGGCTATAAATGTATCTGGATTCTGTCCTCCAAAACATTTGCTAAGATTTTAATTTAGATTAATTTGTTTCAACAGAAATTATAACTATCAGCCTCTATGGAACGTGATACTTCATTTTGGCCATAGGCAAGGAGAGAAGGTCCTTTGCTTGGAAATACTTATACTGGATGTGAGAAAACACTTAAAATATGTTTTAGAATATTATATTGCACTAACAGCAGGATAATCTCTGGCTATTTAAACAGACAATCTCTGTTTCCTAGTACTCTGTTGGATTATATATTGTCTTTATTAGATCGGTCCCATAATATACAGACAAAATGCTATTTCTTTAAAAGGACATCCATCTTCAGAGGCAACAGAAGCTTTGTGAATCGAGTTAAATATTCAAATTCCTTTTACCAACTGAAATGAAAGTCTTTGCTTTTTTGTCCTTTAAGAGAGGAATAAAGTGGTTGGGGGCATTGGTGCATGTGAAGCTTTTACATTTATAATGCACTTCCTTATTTATTGTGACGGCAACTTTTTTAATTTTGGAAGTACTATAATCTTTTATGATACTATTGACCATCATTTTTTAAAATTTGGCTATATAAATCCTGGTGAAGTTTTTGTATAGATCTATTTAGAAATTTTAATGACATATAAAGCTTCAGTGGTGGAAGAAACATTCAGTGCATTTAATATTACTGAACACAAGGATGCAACTATCAATCCATTCTCTTGAGCTATCTTCTGTAGAAGAGCTCTGAAAGAAGTGGAATAAAGTTATTTCTTTAACATGATACTATTGTCAGCCAGAATGAATCACAGGTATAGTCATGTATGATGCTTCCAGCAACTTTCCTTTTCCTCTCAGTGCTATTATCTTTCAACTTACCTTGACTTACAGCCAGTTTGACATGGACTCATCTGCTTTTCAGAGTTAAATAACTCATACCAATTTTAAAACATTCCCAGCGTGCATTATGAAAATGGCAATACCAAAACGTAATGGCATATAAATGTGTTTTTTTTCCTAGAGACATCTGTACAGGGCAATGACTTTACTGAAACGTTAGTTCAAGACTAGATGAAACACTCTACTTGTTCTGACTTAATCAGAGGACAGCAATTTTTGCTAGTAAGCAAAACAACTTGTATTCTGAAACTGACTGGAAGACAGAAAACGTGTCTGAAAAGTTTTATTTATTTAATAAAAAAAAATTTTTTTATGAGATGAAATCTAAGAAAAAAGTTATGTTTAAAAATGAGAAAAAAGTAGGGTAAGCAATAGATCCCTTGACCACAGAGACTGGTTCCCCCTGTGAATCTCTACAGCAGATTTTCAGAAGTCTGAATATATTTCAAGAATCTGCTTTAAGTGGTGAGGTCTTTCTGATATGCAGGAGATATTTTGGAAAAGAGACTGGGAGAGGTCACTGAAGGAGTGTGACGAAGGTTTTTATCTTGCAGTTTCTTCATGTTTCCCATTTAATCCTCTTCTAGGAACTATTTCCCATCTCTAGGACAACATCTAAGGGTATTTTCCATGTAAGAACCTGTCTCATCCCATTCTAAGTAGGGTCTCTGACTATTTAGTGTAACTGATTTAAAAATAAATAGATAATTAAATAAATAAATAAAGGCTTTTTGATTTCTGATGGTGGCTCAGGAATCACTAAGCAAGACTTCTTGCATTAAAATATTCGTATTGCAACTAAATGTGCAATTTTTCTGTGGCATTCTTTTTCAGCACAGATCGTTGTGAGCTCTAATTAATAAGTAAGCAGCACATACTTCCTATTCCTCCTGGGCCTTCTGGTAAAAGGAATGTAGCAGAAGGTGTTTCCTAATCTAAAACTTATGTTGCCACATTAACTATGTTTAAGCATTGAAATATTGATTGAAGAGGGTTTTGAGTTAAAAAGCAAGAAGTGTATAATGGTATGTTAAAGGAAAGGCAGGTTTAATGATCACATTTCAAGTACGACTTTCTACTGTGAAAGCATTACAAGGTATTTAAATAATGAGATTGGAGTAAGAATTACAAGTTTATTTTCTTACTTCCTTGTGTTATCCCAAGGCAACACAGATGTCACATTTTCACTCTTTTCCTGCTCCCTAAAATTACATCAACATTAAGAGGCAAATGTCTACTTAATATTTATACAAAGAAAGACATTGACTGGTAACATCTCATCTGAAATGCTTTCTTGTTAGAGAAATTGCATTAGGAACATAATGCCTTGCAAGCATATCTAGGCCAGAAGTCTAATCAAATTAACACCGCTTCAGTGCTAATGAGGACTGGTAGTCATTCACCTTAATTAGCCATTCTGTATAAATGTATTTTTAGCACCATACCATTTAGGTAGCTCAGATCCATGATCCCTTCCATCTTCTCATGACCTTAGCAATGAATTTACGGAAGCAGAAGGAGTGCCAGTAGAGGAAGAAGTCTTGATGCTCCCTATACCCTCCTGAAAAGAAAAACAGGTTATGTCCTTGGTGAATGTGCTCCCAATATAAAATGCAGATGATCACAGTGATACGTTACTATATTTGAAACTTGTAATGTGACTTGCAGACTGGGATCTGCATGGTCCCAGTGGAGGACCATGGCTATTATGGCTACTGGGAGCTGCTAATTGGAATGCACAACAGCAACCAGAGAGGTGGCCTGGGAGTGTGCACAGGGACTGGAACAACTTTACACATTTTGGATTTGCCTTCAGAAAGGGGAAGTTCTCTGCATGTTAGACTGCTGTTAATGCATTCTTTCTATAAAAATAAATACCATGGATATGTGTGTGTGTATATATTTGTTCTATAATAAGAGTAGTCATGGTGGCTTGTTAAAAATAAACATGCAAAAAGCCTCCAAACCATAGTCTGGAAGAATGTTTGAAAGGTTATCACATGACTGTTTGTTTTTGTTTGATGATATCAGTTATGTTTGGATTTCTTCCTAATTTTCTGACTCTTGGATCTTTTAACATAAAGGAGCTGATATGCAGACTCATTGCAATCAATTATAGGTACTTTTCAGTGTATTTAGCACCTATAAGTTGTATTTTAGCTAAAGAATTCAGCTCATACAATTAAGATGAAATGAGGTATTCCGGACTTGCTCTGATTTGAATGCAAATAAATCTCTTTGGCTTTACTAAGAGCTAGACATGCATTACATGGAGAAAATAGGATAGGAACAATGTGGGAATGGTTTGTTTCACTTTCATGGTTTTTCCTTGATCAGCTGTTTTTAAGACAGGAACAAGAAGACGGATTGAGGATGTTCCATGTGTATGTGATCTATAGTGAAACCCTTTCAATTTGCTGTCATTTAAAGGAAATGTTCTGCTTAATGTGGATTTAGATAGGGATTTTGCATTGTTATCAATTAAAGTCATAAACAGTCTCCCATTCCGCTCTCTTTATGGGGAATAGTCATTATTTTAGATGAAAAATGTTCTGCTGTTTGGAACTCAAAGGCTGATTCTATAAATCCTGTAATCACTGTTTTCTGTGTGTCTTCCTGTGGAAACTCAGCAAGTATCCGTAAGATCAAATATATGGATAAGATTTGCTAAACTACAGTAAAACTATGATTATTTAATGATTTGGATAAGGAAAAAGAAAGAAATCTCCTTTATACATTTTCTTTAGCAGTAAAACAAATTATGGTTTTCCTTATCATACAAGCCTTCCCATACCAGTCTCTGGCAGCAACTACAAGATATATGGATTCAGATTGCCGGTCTAGCATGAATTTAGATACTAAAAGTGTACTCGTAAAGAAGAATAAATAGCTGAGGAATCAATTGGTAGAGAGTTCATAGAGGCACTGTCGTTTCCGTTTCATGCAGAATTTCAGAATTTCTGACAACAATATCTTCATTTTCCCCCAAAGAAATCAACAGCAGTCTAAAGGAAGGAAGCATTCCTGTCAAACTGGCTTTGAAATTAAAGTGAGAAATAAATCATTGCTTCATGGCATTTTCACTGGTCAATGTCCAGGCAATCCTTGCTCTGATACTGACTCGTTCTTGCTACTGGAGCTCATCACTGCATCTGACATCTCAGAATTGTTCTAATCCCTGAGACTTCTCTGTGTCTGAAGTATACAGATAGCTGATTTCCAGAGCTACTCCACGTGATATTGTTTTCTGCCTCTAAAAGCTGGGAACCCCAGCCATCATTTTCATCTTTACTCAATGGCTTTTTCTTTCCGCATGTTTCAGAATTGCCACACTGAACCCTTTGTCTCAGAAAAATGAGAAGAATGTACTGAAAAAAGTATAAAGGCTTTGGGATTCACTGGTCTTTGATGCTGAAGCAGAATCAGAAAGTTTCAAGCTCAGCAGAGTTTGGAAAATGCTCCAAATTTAACTTAATTATGTTAGCTGATTCAACAGTTTCAAAGAAATAGATGGTTTGTATTTGAGCAGCGTGGGATTCTTAATCAGAATAGAAGTAATAATGTTTGTAGTCCCTGTGGTTTGTAGGGATAGAAAGACAGGTAATTATAGCACAAAAGCTGGTGACTACCTGGAATGAGATATGGGGAAAATTACTCCGTGTCTGATCTCTGTGTCTCTATTGATACTGTGTTTTTTACATCCAGTACAGTTATGATTTTCTTTCTAGGCACATTTTTGGAGATCATTTGTATGTCTTTCAGAAACAGGACTAAGAGATTACGTACAAGTATTTTCTTTTCTGATAAAGGATCTGCAGGAAATACGATATATATATCAGCTGCCTTTCCCTATTTCACTATGGTGCACAGCAGTGGCTTAGATTCGCCCATATAATTGTCTTGAGCAGAAATTATGCAGTGGATGAGGTATTGCTCACTTTGTTCTTCACTATTGGTTTATCTGGGATATTCAAGGTCTTCTTCCATCATTAACAGTTTCTGTAGGAAAAGTCCATGTGCAGCTGAAGTAGCATCATTTCTTGATTATTACTGATAGATAAATGAGAAGTTCTTCCAGTTATAAGAAATATAACAACGTAACATATCAAAATTACTTAAAAACAAATCTTTCATGTTATTTTAGTGAGTTCTGGTAGCTTCTTATACATATGAACAGCACAGAAATACAGACAATCTGCATTTTACAAGTTTTCCTCTGACTAGTAGAACTAATGCAGCCTAATTTCCTAAGATTTTCTGCTAGTTAATAAGATGAAAGTGTGTACTGATTCTTTTCCATTCTCCAAGGCCCTTGCAATTAAACTGTGTGAAAAATTAAGCTTATACTGCAGTGTTCCCTATGAAGTGGCACTGACAGTCTCACTAATAGTGCTGCAGTTTTCATGAAAGTCCCAGAAGACTGATGTACCTGAAACTTTTCCTCCTCTCTCAAATTTAGGTGGAACTGATCCTGAAGGTCAATTAAGTTTGAAAAGATGGAACAAGCAGACACAGACAGATAACATGACTATATTAACCTCCTCCTTCTAAGAATGCAAGCTAACACTCAAGACAAACTTTTGTTTTAGCTGCAGACAAAATGCCTCAAGCTACCAGAAAGAGCAGGACGTGAGTTACCAGTGCTGGCAACTAGAGGAAGACTTTCTCCTCTTCCTGCTGACGCACCATGATAGATTGTAAAACAGTAATATCAATGAAAATGTGTGCATGAGTTTGCTTTAGGACTTGTTGAGTGTGGCAGAACATGGCTCCTATTCCATGTCCCTTGAATAGATGAGTAGAAATGGTTAGGCAAGAGCAGTGATGCCCTCCAAGTCTGTAGGGTGGATTGGTGGCTGAGCACCCTATGTTCCATCCTAGAAGTGGTAAAAGAAAGCAAACTCTCTGAAAATCAAGAGCCTACATAACTCTGGAAGCTACAGACTTATCAGTGCTCCCATCTGTAAGGTACTGGCCTTGAGATGAAGATACAAAAAAGAAAGTGTTACGCACTGCTGGAAAAGAGCTGAGCAACCAACTCACCGCGAGAGCCCTGAGATAAAGGGTATGGTCAGTTCAAGACTAAGCAGTGTTTGGTAGATCACAACAGGAAAACATCACTGTGAACCTTCTAAGTTAGGTTCTTGAGTCCATCCACATTTTGCAGGAAAATTGAGTAGAACCAAACACTGGCTATTATTTATATTATATGTGCAGACATCCCATTAGGGGCCTCTCACTGTGGTTGGAGCAACTCCTTTTTTTGCCCTGAGAGTTTGCAGCTGAAGCATAAGGCAGCAAAATACATAGGACATAGATAATTGCAGAAAACAGAAATAAGACAGGGATAGTATATGGATAGAAACAAAATAAACAGGAGATGTGGGCAGCCAAATATATGAAGTTTTGTGGGTCATATGATGGAAAAAAATAAAGAGATCAATGAAGCTATGTGAATATTTACAGACAATTCCTCCTGAGAGAGGCAAGTTGTGAGAAATCCCCAAGGTGTTTTGTTTTTTAAATGTGTAACTGTTATCTTTTGCAGTCCATCAGAGAACAGTCAGGTAGAATGTGTTAGTTGTGGAGATACTAGGCTCTTTGTTCATATTTGAAAAGAATATCATTACAAGCTCCAGGGAGTCTAAATGACAGATACTCAGATTTATGTATTTATGTGGATACAGAAAAACAGAAACAGCAATGTGATGTTGAAATCTTACAGAAAAACAAGCACAAAGAGCAAAGGAACACCAACAGGTGCAGAAAGAACACCAATAAATGCATTGCCTTATGATGTTTAAATTCTTCTTAGCAATGAGTATGCTGCCTAATATGTTTTTACATGATTATCAGCAATCTCTGTGTGCATTAAATGTTGCTCCTTTAAGGCTATAGAAGTTGGAGAGGTTTAGCTTTTATCAAAGAGTAGCAATCACAGGTGGGATGAAGAATGATGTATTAAATGCTTATAATCTCACTTTTGTGTCCAATTACCCTATTTTACTATCTTTTAAGCACAGAGCTCAATTATTTTTGGCTGCATGCACAACACCAGTAGGACTGCAGGGTGTCGCCGTGATGTGCTGCTTGGGTACTCATGTTCCAGACAAGAGGAGGAAGCCTGTAATATCTACCCCTAAATTTCTCTCCTCGAATTGTTCAGGTACTGGCATTCTTAAAGTAGAGAAGCAATTCGCATTTGATAGATTGAGGTCACCTCTGTTAAAATGTTTGCAGACAGGCTACTCAAATTTCGCTGAAAAATTGGGTAATCCATGGATTTGTAAAGTATTTTGGAAGCTTTTCCTCACAGCCCAAGCATCTTCCTGTTCCTTTAGTACAAGTGAGCTATAACAAATGCTACAGAAAGAAGTTACTGCAGAAAACCCATGCATTTCCTTCAACCTGTTTGAATTTGGCCAAGTCCTTTAGTATTTCCCCTTTAACACTTGTGAAAAGGGAACATAGTACATACCTCACAGACCTGCACTTGCATGGGTATCATTATTAGAAATTTTTGTGCAGCCATCTAGAAAATTCAGGAAAGGGTTGTGGGTGCTTCCACTGAGAAACAGAAGCTATGCTGTGTTGGATAAGGAACCAACCACATATTATATGAACCGGGTGTTTAGAACAGTTGATGCATCAGGTAATTTGCAAATAGTCCCTGGGGTGAAAAATATTGTCCCAAGGCACTCTCTGAGTAACAAATAAAGTATGAAAATCAGTCTGCATAACTCTCATCTGGTGTCAGGGCCATGAGTGCATCCTCCCCATCCCGAGGGTCTGGCTGCTGGGGTGCAGGGCTACAGAAGCAGAGCTGGTGGCTGTGGGGAGATCTCCAAAGAAATCTGTAGGGGGACACCAGTGAAGGCTGACCTGCTTGAGGTCTCCTGTCCTGATGGCCATGTCACTAGGCACAGCTCCCAGAAGAGAAGACAACAGGGAATGGACTTGCTGTTTTGATAGCAGCTGTAAAATAACCGCAGTATATAGCATTTACAAGAGAAAAAATGGCAAAGTCATTCCACTCAGATGATCTACCTGCAGTAGTGCATATAGGTAGCATCTACAGGCACATCACTTTAAAACCTTCCTGTGTTAGATGCTAGCCCAGCACACTCTCTGCTTCAGACTACCTTGAACATTTATGAAATTGGTTAGCTGTAAAATAATTGCATTTCATGGTGCAGAGCAAAGTGGAGATTAAACAACCTTTGGGACTGTAGCAGCTTAGAAGGAGGCTCAGCAGTCACTCTGCAGTATGAGATAATGGTCTCACTTTGAACTCACATGTAAAGCCTCCCCTGCAAAATCGTCTATGCACATGTATGTAAATAGAATTGGATTGAGAGAATATGTTGTGGATTTGTTCTTTTGACTGGTGGCAGGGACCTACTCAGCTGTGACAAGGTAGCTGGAAGAGCAGTTATCACAGCACACTATTCTAATATTAACTTCAAAAAATAAAGAAAAAAGAAAGTTAACCCAAATGGAGAATTTCTGCAGAAGGTAAAATCACATGACTGAGTACAAATGAGGGAGAAACAACTGAATTTAAGTGGAAATAACAGTGAACTTATTTGGGGCTTGAATCCAATAGCTGAAATAAAGGCTATCTTCAGATTCTAAAAAACATTAAAGCTACCTGAAAGACAACTCATCATGAAAAAATACCATTTGACATTCTTAGGGAAAAAAGGGACATAAATTTCTTCTTCCTGAGTCATATAGCTTGTGTTCCATCCCTGGATCCAAGATCCCCAGCTGCAATTTCCCTACTGGCAGACAGGTTTGTGATATGCTCTGAGCAGAATGGTACCCCTACCAGCTGCAGCTTAGCATCACAGCCCAGTGCTCACCTTGTGACTGATGTGACATCCAGTATGTGATCTGCTGGGATTCTGTCCTTTTGTCACTGCTCGTGGAGGAGGTCTGGGATGCCTTCCATGACAGCGATGAAGTTGGAGCCTTTGTGTACAACACTCATCCTGGTGTTGCTGTTCTAGTGCTTTCAATACAGCACTGGTTTTGCAAGCAAGATCAGCAACATGATGTGTATCTTTCACTAAAAAAGAGTTTGAAACAAAACCTAGTTACAGAAATATATACATCTGATTAAGGTATATCAGACATACTGACCTAGCAATTAAACAAGCAGATTATACATTTTTCAGTAATTTAAGCTGTGCTAGGGTGTGGGCACAAACTCTACAGCTCAGTTATCCATAACATGAAGTAGCCAAAGCAGCCCCTGCCAGTGTTTTGTCTGTATTGTTTCAGACAATTCATGAGATTTGGAATGGGCCAGGGCCCATTTCAGATAGCCCAGCTGGGTGTTGTTTTGGACACTAAGAAAGCTTAGATGTATGGATGCAGTCAGAACATATCAGATGGCCTTAGGGCCAGAGAATGTGCCCCAGCATTGTTTAGTTATGAGTGCAGATGTGGTCCGTTTGTCCAGATAACCAAGTGCTGTTTCACCTTTTCAATTATTACTTGTAGCCTTTATTAAGTCACACATGGCAGATGTCATCATTTTGGCTGGGATAGAGTTAATTTTCTTCCTAATAGCTGGTATGGTGCTGTGTTTTAGATTTAGGATAAGAATAATGTTGATAACACACTGATGTTTTAGTTGTTGCTGAGCAATGCTGCACAAAGCTAAGGACCTTTCAGCTTCTCGAAGAAGGCCAATGTTGTTCTGGGGTGCATTAAAAAAAGTGTAGCCAGCAGGCTGAGGGAGGTGGTCCTCCCCATCTATTTTGCCCTGGTAAGGCCACACCTGCAGTACTGTGTTCTCGGCTCCCCAGTGCAAGAAAGACAGAAAACTGCTGGAGAGAGTACAGTGGAGGGCCACAGAGATGATGAGGGGCCTGGAGCATCTCCCTTATGAGGAAAGGCTGAGATCTGGGAATGTTCAGCCTGGAGAAGAGGAGACTGAGAGGGAATCTTATCAACACTTAAAAATATCTAAAGGGTGGGAGTCAGGCAAGTGGAGCCAGGCATTTTTCAGTGGTGTCCAGCAACAAAAGATGGGGCAATGGGCAGAAACTGGAACATAGGAAGTTCCATACAATCATGAGGAAAAGCTTCTTCATGGTGAGGGTGACAGAGCACTGGAACAGGCTGCCCAGAGAGGTCATGGAATCTCCTTCTCTGGAGATATCCAAAACCCACCTGGATACTTTCCTGTGCAGCCCTCTTTAGGGAACCTGCTTCTGGCAGGGGGATGGGACTAGGTGATCTCCAGACATCCCTTCCAAGCCTTACAATTCTGTGATTCTGTGATTATTTATTTAGTGGTGTAATCAGTCTTCATATTCTTGGAGGGAAGTAAGCCAATGCACCCTCTGTCATTTCACACATTCACTGTTAAAATCACTCAGCTAATTCCAACCAATGACATAAGTTGCTAGTGAAATTTTCATCTTTGAATTCATGCTTGAAAGAAGAAATTACATTACTGGCCTCAGGGGTAGTCAGGATGGAGAAATTGAGAGGAAAAAGAGAAGAACTCTTGTGCACTGAACTAAAGGCAGGATATGCTTATTAGCCTGATTAACAGATCTCAGAATATTGGCTTTCCTGGCCTCCAGGAATAGAAACTCACTGGGTCAAAAACCAGTGAGGCTTTATTTAAAACGTAAATTAAATATATAAAAACTCTATCTCCATGTGTATAAATTTATGTACTGAATTTTTTAAGTGTTCTCTTGTGCTATACAAGAATTATTTGGACATTGCAGAGCAGGAGTTGAAGGAACTGGGCAAAAATGGGAAAGGCCTGATGTCTACATCTGATCTGGCCCTGTTCATCTGCGTACCCTTTCATAAACACCTTCATTTCCGTTTCTCTCTCTCTCTTTTTTTTTTTTTTTTCATTTTTGCCCATCCTATCTAACTGGTGCGTTAATTGGGGATTCATCTCACCTATCCTGATGCCTGTAATGTCGACGTTTATGTCTGAGCTAACCCTTCAGGCTTCCTCTCTAATCAATGGAGAAAGATAGGTTCTTTTAGTCTGCATTTCATTTGAGCTATTTAGACGTCAGCTAAAGCTGATGAGATAAATTCTCTCATAAATATGCCTGTTTCTCTCTGTTGGCTATGAAAGAATCCCAGGGTGACTGTTGTGGATGGAAGTGTCTACACTTAACAGAACGAAATGAACCCTGAATGCCTTTGCATCCATGGAGCTCATCTCTCTAGATTTGTGTCTGAGCCCTCACAGCAGGCACTGCATGGGTTGTATCAAAGGAGAAAGGACTGTTTCTGGGAAAGGAAAAAAAGCAATAACACAAGGGGAAGCTTGCTTTCATTTACAGCATGTACAAGGGACAGCAAAAGGGTGGGACATATTCTTTTCTTTTTCTTTTGGAAGACTGCTTTAAACAGTGTTGTGGAAACCAATGTCATAGGAAGAACTGATTTCAGAATCAGACCACACAGCTGCATTGAGTTGAATAACCAACCAAGGTCTTGCCACAGGAAGCATTCCTACTAGCTTGGCTGAAATCTTCCCAATTTAGGATCCGCTGTAAATCATCGGGGTTTGTTCTCGTGTGAGATTATTCATGTTCAGACAAAAGTGTCTGATGTGACGTCCTCTATGCAACTTCCCTGTGAAACCATGTTTATCTGTGGTGGTGGTGTCTTTTTATTAGTGTCTGTCACTGATGTAGAAAATCCATGGAGACAGACAAGAAGGTTGAGAAGTGTAATGGAAGAGAAGTTGTCCTCAGTGATGCATCGGATGTGATGCACATCAGTCCTTGCCTAAGCAAAGGGAGGAGTTTGCTGTAAGCACAAACGTCTGAAGTATCCTCAAAATCACTTCCACTTGGCAGTGGTTTTGAGCACAGGCTTTCCTGTGTTGTGCCATCAGCCTTAGTCCCAGTGGTCTCATTTCTGGGGCAGTGCTTTTAAAGATGCTGTGCAAGAGGAAAAAAAAGTAAAACTAAGTGTGAGTGGCATAAATTTAGATCAGATTTGTTTTTCATGTATCAAGATAGTGGTGTCTTCCTAAAATGCTGAGATGAAAGAAAGTAACAAGACCACAGGGTGATTCACAGGTAGGCTGTATAGTCCAGCCTGAGTTTTGCTTTTCTTTCCCTTGTTTGCTTCCTGTCAATTAAAATTCAGAGGATAGACTGATAGCACAGCTAGCTGAAGAATTTCATTCTGGATATATAAAGCGATTTAGGTGGCTGTATGTGGTGATAGTCTATATCCTCATACTGCATGTTCCACCTGTGCTCCACTATCAGTAAACAAATTGAACAGCCAGTCAAAATAGCTGAAAGGTTGGGGAAGGGGCATGTGTTCTATCTTCTTGATTGAAATCATGGCATTTGCCTAGGTAAATTGAAGCTATGTGTATTGAGATAGTTTAGCTAATCTCAGATCAAGCAGTTTAAAGCAGTCTATGCTGGGAGAGACAAAAAAATAGGGGATTCTAAGTCCTTAGATCTGAGTGAGAAAGCTGGCTGCCTCTTACCTTACCTATTAGAATAGCGCCAAATGCACCATCTTTCCAATTAAGCCCAGATTTTAATTAAAGAAAAGGAATAGACTACAGAGGAGACACAGCCTGCGCAGACTCTATACATTATACCTGCTCAGCTGATACCCATAGGACAAAGGACAAAGTAGTGCAACCAAAACAAGTGAAGATGGAAATGTGAGCAGAGCAGGGAGGTCAAGTCACCCATTAAGGAGAGAATTCTCCACATTTGTGTTTCCTGCATCAAGGAAAAGCTACCAGTGAATTTAGGTACATTGAACTTTTTTTTTTTTGAATAGTTTTATTTTCTCTGCACAGAAGGAGCTACCTGGCACAGCAGGTGTCCTATGGCAAAAGATCATTTGTTCAGAACTTCATGCACTGATTTCCCTGTTCTGACTTTTAATACAGCGTGATTTTGATTATGTCTGCTCTGGTAACCAGAAAGGCCTTGGAAAAGAGAGGGGAACAGCTAACAATTGAGTCCTTGTAGATAGGAGAGAGCCTTCTTTCTTTTGGTGATGAGAACTGTATTTACATAATGTTTGTTATGAGGAAAAAGGAGGAGTTTGTATTGTTTTGGGGAAGAAAGGGTGAAAGTCCTTTTAAGAAGTATGAGGGCAAAAACATCCCATTCTAAATAATGGAGAGGAGTGCACTTCATTAAAACATAAGGTCTGGGAGACTCCAGGGGTCTATTACTAATTTTACCATTAGTTGGTGATAAACAACACTCTCACTGCTCTAGTTTTCTCATTTTAAAGTGAATATTATGAAACTTTCTGCATGGAGACTGCTTAATTAATTGGCAGTTGTAGAACACTTTCAGATCTATGGAGGTGAATGCTGGAGGAGAGCTGTGTCTTGTGGCTACAAACAGCTTGCAAAACTCAAGCTGGATGCTGATGAGGGAAGAAAGAAAAAGCCATAGTGAAGTAGTGTGGTCATTACCATATTTTTCTCGTTTCTTTCCCTGCCTATTAATTTTATATATAGTAAGATAGACAAAAGATGAAAAAGAATCTGGAGAGGCTGTGGAATCTTGTGTGAGGGAAAGAAAGAAAGTTGTTTTCACAAGGTCAAAGGGTTTAGAAGAGGAAAGAAAAATCAACTAACAAGGGAAGGAAAGGAAATAAACAAGTCATGACCTGAATGTAATAGCCTTGTATTGTACCTAATCCCTTCACCAATTAAGCAATATATTGTATAGCTACCAACCAAAGCATAGCTTCCTAAGCATGAGGAACAGGACAGAAAAGAAGCTGAAACTGACTCACTATTTCTCCAGAATCATATGCCTTTCTATTTTTATCACAAGAAGAGGCTGCTGAGAAGATGGTTTTAAAAGCAAGTTGAACTGCTTCCCACTTTCTGTGAATTATCAGTTCATTCGTCCCCCACAATGGGAATATTCCAGGTGTCTTTAGGTAAGAGGAAGGGGGAGAGGTTGGAGCAATAGTGAAGGTGGAGGGTGCACAATCTCGCCAGCCTCATTTGCTTGGCTTTATTAGATGGACCTCTTCTGTCTTTGGCTGAGGTGCAACAGCAGATTTTCTTCTGTACCAAATGAGCTGTGACACCAGGTGCAGCTGGTCAGCATGACAAGGAATTTGCTAAATGGTCCATCTGATGAGAAATCAAGGAGGCTGCAGAACCATGGGGGGGAAAAAGCAAGTGGGAGACAGCTTTTCTATAGTAAACGCAAAGTATGATGGCATTGAGAAACTTTCTCTCCATTCACAAGGTGCTAGAGACATCCCAGAGCAGTAAAGAAGCAGCACTCAGCTGCCCATGGGACAGTACCCATAACATGATGCCCCATTCCCTCTGAATGCTCAAATGGATCTATGCTGCCAGCAGACCGGGTTTCCTCCCTGGTCCCAGTGTTTTAAGTTCTAATCATAACAGCATCACTTCCTTGGCTCCACGGCAATACAGGCTGCTGTGCTCCCTGCTCATAGCTCCCAGTGCTCTCTTCTCCACCAGCTGTGAAATCCAGGCCCTTTTCTCACGTGGGATTTTCACTTTATTATGCATGCACCCTGGTCTCTCACACCACCTTTGTACTCCCGTGATCCAGCTACTCTCTCCGTTGCCATATCCCTGCTCAGGTTTTGTTCTCCCTGTAAAACTCCGGATTTCTACTGACAGAACATTATGGCATCAATCTGTTCATGTTGCCATTGTTCCTGTTCTCATCTTTCTATTTCCTTCTCTGTTATTTGGATCAGAAGTTTCTTGTGGCAAGGACTGCCTGTTCATCTTTGCTTGGTAAAGCAGGGCTGTATCTTTGTTTATCCCTTTACACTTTTGTAATAAAAGCCATCCATTTTTCACTGATATTTGGGCAACAAAGCATTGAAGCCTGCAGTAACAGGAACTGTCTTGTTTTGCATAGGTATCTTTTCAGGACCTGATTTCAGAGTTGGGATTGAGTTTCTTTTTCTTTAAGTTGTCTCAAAGTAGTTTAAATGCAGCACATTCACATGACAGTCTTCATCCCAAAGGCATTTCTTGCATTTATGCAGAGGCCTGCCTGTTATTCGAATATAGTCTACATATCCTGAAATAGTCCTACTGAAATCAGGAGAGTTAAAATGTGACAAAACTAGATCAAGGACTTTGTATACAGAAACACAACTTTGCAGTTGGATATTTACAGTTCTCTGTAAATCTCAGCCCAATACTTGGCAACAGTCAAAAAAGCAAATAAAATGTTAGGACGCATTAGAAAAGGAGTGAAGAAAGAATCAGAACATATCGTTATGCCACTATAGAAATCTATGGCTTGCATACATTCTGAATGCCAATGATCTCATCTTTAAAAGGAGATGTTTATACCATGAAACAATAGTGAGAGGGGGCATGAGGATGCTTAGAAACATGAAGAAATGGTATGCAAGGAGTATTAAAAAGGATAAAGATGTTTCAGTTTGGAAAAGATACAGCTGAGTGAAATCATAAAAGTGTGAGCTGCAGTCATGAGGGCAGTGAAGAAACTGAGTTGAAAAAGAGTATTTATTATATATTATTTCAGAAGAATAAGAAGAAACATAATACAATAGCAGTGAATATTTTTGTTATTCATACATATATAATGCCTAATGAAACCATAGATCTTATTGGAGAATTGGGATGCCAAAAACAGGCCTACGTGTGTTGAAAATATTTGAATGCATCTATTTTGAGGAGAAAGGGCCCCTGAAGACTATTACATGTGGTAACAGAATGCTTTTTTGAAGTCAAAAAGCCTGTGAAAAAAATCGTAGGGTTGGAAGCTAGGTGTACAAGATCTGTACTGTTCTACCTAGGTTATTTTATGTGGTCACAAGGCATCTGCTATTAAACATTAGGAGAAATACAGTAATATCCTAGATGCACCCTGGTGTTACCAAACAGTGCTGTTCTTGTGGGCTTATTTTTGCAACTATGAAAAAAAAAAAAAGTTTCCCAACTAAAATACAGGCAAGCCAGGCAAGCTTTAGACCATTAATTTCAGCAATGAAATAAGTCTTAAGTCTTTCACTTTAATGTTTAAAATTTAAAGCTGTAGCCAAGTAAGTGTATTTGTGAGGAAATGTTGCTAAGGTATATAGTATTTCAATATTAATATGTATTTTTTTACGCAAGGTGGAAAGAAGTCCAAAATACTTCCAAAATGTCGAGTATCTAATAGATATGCCTCTTCCATATGCTTCTGTCTATCCATTCATGTATCCATCTGTCCATAGATAAATCTATTTTCTGCCTTTCTCCTCCTTCCTCTAGCCCATACCAAGCAGATTGAAAGGATTTGAGAGGGCACAGTCAGATGCTGCACTCAAACCCCTTCGCATCAAGAGACAGAGAGGATCCCCTGCAGCTGGAAGGGAGGGAAGGACTAAATTACTTCACAGATGAATGCAGCGAAGGAAGACTCGATTGCAGTGGAGTACTTTTTGTTCCAGTATGAAAGCTCTTGCAGAGCAGCTGTTCTGTCCTTATACAGCCCTCAGCACTGCCAGTGACTATGAGTGATTTCCACCAGAGCACTGAGACCAACATGTGTCTCAGGAGGTTTGTTTATGCTTTCATGCTCCACCGGGGAGAGATCTGTGCACGATGCCATGTTTTGTTGGTAAGGAATCGGCTTGAGATTTTCTGTAGGCACACAGGACTTTTTTTAGACAACTTCACATGGCATCATAAATGAAGCTGGGTATCTGTGGTGTGTTCAGAGGAGCACTGAACAGCCCAGACCACTTACCTTCCTCAGCAGAGCTGTCAGACCCAGGCACTTGCATAAAGATATTCATTGGGACCCTCTCAAAGCCTTTCTCCACCCCTCCTTTAATTCCATACAGAAATAAAGAATGTTCTTTGGGAGAACTAGTTAACAAGGTAATGTAAGTGCAAAACATCTGAATAGGTTAGGTGAAGTAGATGCCTCACTCTGTCCCTGGCACAAAGATGGGCTGAAGGTTTTCAGTTTAGGTTTGGTATTGAGCTTAAGGTTGCTTATTTCCAGACATTTCACATCATTCAGGTGCAATATCCAGGTGATAATGGGAAAACCCCTTGCCTCTGACTTTAATGAAGCGATAGAAAAGCTTGGAGGCAAGGGAAACGGAGATGAGGGGGAGATCTGACATAGATGTAGTAAAGGGAGTGGGTGGTGTTTGATTTTCTTTTCTTAGTGTTTTTTTTTTTTTTTTTAAAGTCAGTAGCTAAGCTGCTAAAATGAATTTCTGTGGGGGACTGAATTTTGGAAACTTCATTACTGCGTTGATTTGGATCTAAACCACGCTGTGGGTGTTTCTTTCCTATTTTAAGATACCAGATTCCTCAGGGTGTTCCCTGTTCTTCTTTAAAAACATATCAGATCACTTCTTAGCTGTATACAGTTCAGAAGAATTTACCAACTTCAGAGCCTCGCAGGAAGTTTTGATTATTTTTTTCTTTTCTGCAGATTTTGCTTTTGGGCTACTGCTTGTGAAAAGGCCCCTTTGTGACACTGCTGTTCGGGGTTGAGGCAGGTTTATCTGTAGTAGCTGGTCTGAGAATGGATCATGTAAATATATAGGCAACACGGTGATTAGTTTTGGCCTCTTGGCTGGTGTTTTGATGAAAAAATGAGCACTAGCGTAAAATTCTACTTTATCTGTAGTGCTGTCCAGCTTACTCTTTTTCCAAGAAGAGAAGATGGGATGCTCCTAGTGAGTAAGGCTGTGCTGTCTGCTTTCCTTCTAGCATCTGTCTCTGAATTACTTGAGTAATTCAGCCACAGGATGTATGAGAAAAGAGATTATGTTTATGCACACTGGGTAGCGAAGAGGAAAAGAGACTGGCCAGCCTGCCTGTCTTTTTCTGATGAAAATAAATATTTAAGTCACTTTTCTGAGACGAACAATGTGGTGCTGTGACAGCAGCCATACCTCTGTTCCCATTCTTTGAAGAACTGTCTCGTCACCAAAACATGGTTGAAAAGAGATCCATACTGCAGCATATGCAAGTAAAGGCATAGATGGTTGTGATTTCTCTGTTCAAAAGAGGGTGCCTGTTATCAATGTAGTAAACCCCAATGGGCTCATTGAAATCCCTTGCTGTTTGATGAAATCCTACACCGTTTATGAACTGATAGCAGGGCCATCTATTGTGTCAGTGGACCTGCTGTTCACGCTCATTAAGTCTATGTACTGAGCACCTTCATTAATGCAGAGTGGCACCATGTTGTGCTCTACTTACTAAAGTGAATGACTTGATTGTTCATATCTTTTATTGCTGTTATCAAAAGTGGTGGCCCATGATACGGAACAATGGCCTTTACCCTTTCAGCTTGAAACTCTATCCATATTTGGATAGCAGGAGTGAAATCTCAAACTTTGTTTGTGTGTTCAGTAACATTAAACAAAATCTCACCCACCTGAAGCTGAACGGGGAGCCTGGTGTTTGGAGTCTAACATTTACCTGGGATAGATGCAGTACAGAACCTGAACCTGTTTGGGCTTATGTGGCAAGGTTTTGTTAGCAGGGAGTCTGACTATACTGGAGCAGTGCTGTGGGAAGCCCGTGCTGGATCAGCTGGGGAAGGACAGCATCCATGGAAGGGACCCACGTGGAGCAGGGGCAGAGAGTGACCATGGAGGAGCTGCAGAGACAAAGTGTCATGTACTGACCACAGCCCCCACTCCCCTGCACTGCTCAGGGAGGAGGAGGATGTAGAAGAGGGTGAATGGGGGGAGATGTTTTGAGTTCTCACTGCTCTAGTCTGCTAGTAATAGGCAATAAATTACATTAATCTCCCTTATGCTGAAACTCTGTTGCCTGTGATGGTAATTGGTGAGTGATCTCTGTCCTTAACTCCACTTGTGATCTTTTTTGTTTCATCAGATTTTCTCCCCGTTCTGTGGAGGAGGGGACTTAGAAAGCAGAGTGGTGGAGCTGAGCTGCCCCATTGGTGTGAAACCACCACAGCACCTCCTCTGACAGCCCTTGCATTGTGCTAGGTGCTCTAGTACCGAAAGTTTGCAAGAAGCATGTGCACACAGAGCCCGTTTGGTTCTGGTTCTGAAAAGGTGCAATGCCAGCCTCTTACTTAGTTTCACTGTAGTTACTTACCATAATACATGGCACAGAGGAAGGACACTTACTGAAACAATTACCAGGTGAAGGCAAGCTCAGCCTTAGCTGACTTCCAACATGCCAAGCTGTGGGACAGGCAGATCTACAATGCATCAAAAGCTCCTGCCTTAAAGGGAGGATGCTGCTTTCTTCACAGACATTTGCCATCCTCCCTGGTGATTTTGCTGTCACTGCTGCCACTGCAGCGTGATGACACAACCCCTATCTGCACCCAAATCTATTTGCCCCTCCTTGATACCCCATGGAGAGAGGTGAGATGCCTTTTCTTTGTCTGCCCTTGCCATCCATATGGCTATAAGGGATGGGTTAAAACATTGTTCCATGAATGCCTTCGCTGTGTTACTACTTCTCCCCTTTCCTTTTCCTTTTATGTCTTGACCCTGACCCATTTTTAAGGTTGATAACAGATATTTCTTTGAGGAAACCTTTCCAGACTGACACACTTTGTGAACAGAGCCCTTCTAAATTACATTTCTCTCAGGATAACCATCCTGAAGGAGTTGCGTAATCCTCCCTTGCACTGTCCTGCTGATGAGCTGCAAATTGACAATATGTAAAAATAGTTGAAGCTTGCCCTCCTTTCTTCATTTGAAATAGTTTCAGAGAGCTTCTTTCTTCACAGCTTCACATACAGATTAGGTTGTTTGTACATGGTGTTAACAACACTTACTACCTTTAAACTGTGCTTCCTCTCTCTCTCTTTTTCTCTTTGCATGTCTATAGTATTATCTATAGTCTTTACTGGTTTTAGGATGTAGAAAATTCTGCTTGGCCTTTGGAAGAAAATTGGCTCCTCATTATTGCAGTTTTATCTTTTTAGTAATAAACTAAAAGCTTGGTCAAGGACTAGGTCGGGAGATAAGGATTTGGCTTAATCACAGCCTTAAATGTGCCTTAAATGTCATTCAGGATTGTGATAGAGTCAAAGAAAAGGATATGTTTGCTTTTTTAAATCTGAGACTAAATGAGAGTCTATGATGTTCAATGGGCTAAAGAGGAAGAAAAAGTTAAAACAGATATTAGGTTTTGAGGAAGAGTAGAAAGAAGAGAGAACTCAGCTGGTACATGGCACAATAAAAGCCACTGTGTTCCAGACTTTTTGGAGTCAGTATTCAGAACAAATGTAAAAAAATATTCTGAAAACTGATCATTTTCTGGCAGGAAAGCTGGTTGGTCATGACTGAAAACAAAATGTGAATCGTACTATAATTTCACATCACATATTTTTTTTTCCATACAATCTGAGTAAGATGATTTTATTTTCATTCCTTTTATAAGCTCACATTTTTAAGAATGATGATGACTACAGAAGTGACTAGATTAATAGACATTCAACCAGTTAGATCTGCAACTAAGAGCAGGAATTCATTGTGAAACATTCTTTATGTGCAGAGAGAATAGAAGAGTCTTTGTCCTGACAAGAAGAAACAGCCTTCAAATAAATGAAGAAGGTGAAGCAAGAAGTGGAGAAGAGGTAAACTACAACTTCTTACAAATTATGAATTGAAACAAAGACAATTGACTCAGATAAACAGTTGAGTCACAGTAGCCTAACAAATTCCCTTGAATCAGCTGTCACAGTATTTTATTCCTGTGTTCACTGATGAAGATATTGTCTGCAGATTTGCCATTGGTTAACCATATACATAAGGACAGTTAACATAGCTCAGCAAAAAAGTCTGCTGATTCTACCTAAGAACAATGTTGAGATCATATCTGGCAAGGAAGAGATTAGAAGTGAATGAACCAAATCTCATCAGCTGAAAGTGGTAAAGAATGAGAACATCTGCTGTTCTGCCTTGCAGTCCCTCTAGGGGACTTAATTTGACATTGAGATTGGATGAATGAAGTACAAATGGAAAGACTATTTATTTATTTATTTATTTATTTATTATGCGATTGGACTTGATGATCTCTAGAGGTCCCTTCCAACCCCTACAATTCTGTGATTCTGTGATTTCCTGATACCAGGATAGTATCATCATGGTATGGTGCCATCGGTCTTGTGTTGTTCTAGAAGATATTACTAGACCAAGCCAGGGAGAATGTTTTGGTTTGCATTGCATCTCCTGAGATTGGGATATGCTATGGCTCTCACTTCCAGTGTGAGACGTGTGTTCTTGTTTTGTCCTTTTTGCCCTTTCCATTCCTTCCTTTTCTTTTTTTCTTTTCTTTGCTTTTTCTCCTTGCTTCTTTCTTCCTCTTCTCCATTCTACTTTCAAGGAAGGAAGACTTTGACCTCAGATAAACACAAAGTCTCCAGCCTGTCTCAGATAACTTTTTCCTTTCTTTTCCTCAGAGGGCAGTTTGGGTCATCTCGTGTCAGTCCAAGAGGAAAAGCAGTGTTGATTTAAAAACTGTACTCCATATTTTACATTTTGTATGTCTGTCTTGTTTTTCCTATGCCTCTGTTTTTAGTAAAGGGTGATATATTTTTAATATTTACTTTTTCTTGATGGAACAAGCAAGTTTGTTTTCATAATCAGAATTACAATCTATGTCAATAGACAATAGATAATTACAATCTATGTGGTTACTGTACATCCAATAGCAGTATCTTATTACAACCTTTCACTTTTAGCATTCATTTGTTTAATCAACATTAATGTAGCAAAGATGGCAACTAGTATTTTGAATGGAAGTTTCAAAGGAATCTTCAAATTTGTTCAACTGCAGTTGTGTGTTTCTGTCTAGTATACGGGAAGTTAAAAATGCAGACATATTTGGGCTAACACTCAGTCGCATGAGTAGTTGTCTATATCTTGTGTACAGCTGGGCATGTGAATGAGGGTACTCTGTCCATGCACAAATAACAAATGTCTTTTGCTATTTGCCCTTAAGCTTTGTGGCGGTTGTATTTCTTCTTTAAATTTTCATCAATCTTTTCTGTATCTTCCAGTAGGAAGTATTTCTTCTCTAATCAACGATATGATCCTTCAAGTTGTCTCTTCAGTGTCAAGAGTAGAAAATGAGGGATTTATTTCTGTTCTAAAGGAAAATTTTGAGTGCTATATCTCTACGTTCCTTAAAGCAGTAGCCATAGGAGAGCAATCAGAATACGCACAGACCCTCCCTCCTCTGTCTTTTGTGACAATATGAATGAGAGAGTTTGGTGATGGGGAAAGAGTTTGAAGGAAGAGATAGGAGCAAGACTGATCTGATTTGAATAGAACTACAGGAACCTTAACGAAATAATAGGAACTGAAAGAACAGAAAAATGAGAGACAGGTGAACTTCTTAAAAATCTTGTTTCACAGTCCTTTATTGCCTTCTGCTCTCTGTTCTATATGTGTTGGGGAAGGAAAAATAGAAAAACTGCAAGTACAGTGATAAATACTTCTCTGTGGTACAAACGACAAAACTCAACTTTCTCTTATGTTTTATCATCTTTTCACCAAGCACCCTTGATGTGCTATTTGTAGGAGTTTAATTCACAGTAGCTTGTCAATTATCTTATAGGGCATTTCCTAGCTGTTGGCTGGAGAATGGCATATCCATGCTGAATGGTAGCATTTGCTGTAACATTATGATATACTTGCAAATGTCATTTTGTTACAGGCTGCCTATGGCTATGATGGAAATGTTGGGACAAGTGGGCAACAGGTTTTCTGCCTTCCTCCTTTTGTCGAAACAAAGATAAGATGAGTGGAGGAAAAAAGTCTCAACTTTCTCTTAAATAATATTTGCTGCAATCACATCCCTATTATTATGTTTTTTATTTTTTTCTCCGGGAGTGCAAAAGCTTCACATGCAGGTTGTGAAACTTTAGACAGGGTAAAATCCTGAGGTCAAAATGAATTTTTTCAGTTTTCAGGACATTGCTGGCTCTGTTCTGGCCAGTTTAGATCATAAATAGATTATGTGTTTTCTTCTGCACCTCTCAGTGTATGTATATCATTTTTTAAGATGTATTTTTTAAAATCCACTCACGTAAAGCCTAGTAGGTTTTTTATTTAAAAAAAAAAAAAAAGTGTATGGAGGTGTCCCATTACATTCATGCAACGTAGATTTAGACCTGAAAAGTGAAGAGGATCTTTTGGTTACTTGACTCAGTAGCTCTAGTGGACTGTTGAATTATACTAAGGTATGCCTGCATAGACTTCAAATCTTAGTTTTACTTTACTTTTTGCTTCACGGAACCTTCAAAGTCACTTCTTCATCTGGAGAAACACAGAATAAGAAATTCCACCATTTACTAAGAGCCCAGTATTCAACTGAATGCTCAATGCTAGGTATTCACATGTAATTTCTAAAATTTCCGATTTTCTTTTCATCTGGCACCATACAAACTAACTTTATTTGTTTTTAAAAGCATGTCCTCAGAGTGCTTTGATTCCCCTCAACCCAGTCGTCTGCATTTCAGTGCTCCTTACAGCATGGGGAAATCGAAACTCCACTGTGGCATTCCAGTCTTGATTTTACTAATGACATGTACAATTGAATTCTCCTTCCTCACCTTCCTCATTACTCCACATCCTAGAACACCTAAATTCTTACGAGGCTCCACAGGCTGTATATCTGTTCTGCCACCCTTGATCCAGAATATAACTTGGGAAAGTCAAAGGAAGGATGGAAGGACAAAAAATCCACATCCTTCTTTTTGCCTGGCCTACAACGGTGATTTAGAAATTTGCCTATTCTTATTGAGCTTATCATCAGCATGTTTATACTTAATAAATTTGTCTTTCCAATCTCATTCAAAAAAAAAAAAAAAAGAAAAAAGAAAAGGCAACTAATCTCATTTAATGATTTTACATTAACAGCTACTTTTTGAGATTGGACAGTTGTCTAATCTTTTTAAGCTCATATCTGTTAATATCGTATAGTACCAAAAATTTCATCAGATTGTTCTACTGTGCTAAGTCAAATGCCTTGAAGAAATCTAAGCACGTTATATTTCTACTGACTCCTTTATCAGCTGAACTTGTAGTGTCCTGAAGGATGTAATCAGGCTTATGTGACTTGATTTATTTTTCAAGAGACGCTGTTGAGAGGCAGTACTTATATCCCTGTTCTTTATTTTTCCTTGAGATAAATTAATGCCCAGTCAGGTTTTTCATTAATCTATGGAGGATTACAGCAGATTTTTTGTTACCCGGGTTATCCCTAATTTTCTAAATGTTAGAATGTTAACATTTCTGCATCCTTTCAGAATGTGTTGTTCCTAGATATATTAAAAATAGACAGCATCTGGCCAAAATGCCCTAAGCCAACTCTTTTTATTCCTGGAGCAAGCTCTTTGAGTTTGCTAATAAAAAAAATCTGTTTCTTTCTTATGGTTATGATGTAATATCCTGCTGAGTTACTTATAGACTGGAAAATACTTTGCCATGCTCAACTGATGACTGCAGATCACGCTGTTTCTTTCAAAATACAGTAAGCTTTTGAACGTATCTGTCTTTTCTGCATCGTTGACTATTTTGCTGCCTTCCCGTTCTTGCTAGTATTTCTTTTTTTTTCCTAATGAATTTAAGTATTTTTTCAACCCTGCAAGCCATTCTTTTTTACTTTAATATTTTTTCTTTTCAGTTTTCTGCATTTGGGAAACAACACAAAATCACAGAATCACAGAATTGTAGGGGTTGGAAGGGACCTCGAGAGATCATCGAGTCCAACCCCCCTGCCAGAGCAGGTTCCCTACAGCAGGTTGCACAGGTGGGCATCCAGGCGGGTCTTGAATATCTCCAGGGAAGGAGACTCCACAACCCCCCTGGGCAGCCTGTTCCAGTGCTCTGTCACCCGCACCGTGAAGAAGTTCTTCCGCATGTTGGTGCGGAACTTCCTGTGCTCCAGCTTAAGGCCATTACCCCTTGTCCTGTTCCCACAGACCACTGAAAAGAGATTCCCCACCTCCATTTGCCTTCTGCACCTAAGACATTTATAAACATTGACCAGGTCCCCTCTCAGCCTTCTTTTCTCAAGGCTGAACAGACTCAGATTACTGAGCCTCTCCTCATAGGGGAGATGTTCCACGCCCTTTATCATCTTTGTGGCCCTCCGTTGGACTCTTTCCAGGGGGAAAAATGGCCAGGCACGTGTCAAACAGGCAGACAAAAAGCTTGCAATACCAGCACTTCTATTTCTGCTTCTATTTCCATTTAACTCACTCGCAGTAATAAATTGAACTGTTCCCTTTACTGTGCTGTAAAGCCACAGTTGGCCACAGGTGTTTTTCAGAACTGTGATATCAGTCCCTTTTGGCTTACAGAAAGCCTCTTTTAAGTGGCTCCTGATTTTTCATTCACATTTTCTTCCCAGATGTATAACTCCCAACTGATAGGTAGTTTGCAGTCTTTTTTAAAATAAGTATTCCATATTTTCCAGCAGTATGATTGGAGGAAGTCTCACTATTGTGTTGTTGGCTCCTTGGTTGCTCCTTAGGCACCTTTTGCCCAGCTGGGATGTTGATGTCTTCATGCCACTGGTCTACTGCAATGTGAAGACAAATGGATTTGTATCAGCTCCTGTTAGATGCAGTGTTCCTACTCATCCCTAGAATTCTGGCACAGGTGGCTGAAAAATTTCTTTAACATTCTCTGCTACTTCTGTTTAATTCACTTCTGAATGAGATCTGGCTGTTTAAAACCTTCCTCTTGTTTTAGATGGATACTGCCTTCCTTCCTGCTCTAGTCAATTGTCAATCAGCTGTCCTGTCTCTGAAATTCAGGCCCTTTGAGATGCCCGTCTGTTGTTATAAGCATATGATCCAGTATGTCACAAAAATAATGCCTTGCCATTTATTACAGTTCATTGTTTTACCACCAGTACTTCCTGCTACCATTAGTTTACAAAACAAGAATATCTCCAAAACTATCATCTGAATTTCCCCGGCACACTGAGAAGACTTCGGAAGCCTTCTGTAGCCCGAGAGTTCCTTGACTCTATACCAAATACCATGACTTGATCTTGCATCAGTTCTTCTGTAATGAAAAATCTCTCAGCAGCACAGAAAGAGCCTTCTCCAGGTCACTGATAAAGATGTTCAATGCTAACGTCCCCAGACATGTTCCCATTTGTCACTGACCTACAATTGGAGCATGACCTATTAACCACTGCTCTATGAGCCCAACGTGTTTTACCCATTTGTCCAGCCATCCAGACCAAAGTGTCTAGATATTGTGTGACACAGTGCTGAAAGTCTTGCAGTGTTGAGGCAAACACATTCAGTGCTTTTCCCTTGACCACAAAACCAGCCATTTTATCACAGAATGTCCTCAGATTGATGAGGCATGATTTACTCTTGGGCAATCTGTACTGATGGTTCCTGATCACCTTCTACTCCATCATGCACCCAGAAATTTGTTTTGAGAGGGCTCACTCCATGGTTTTCCATGATTTTATCCTGTACGCCTCCAGCTATTTCTCTCTTTATTCTGCTATACTTTTTCCCAACAGCACTTGCTTTTCCTCTCTACCTTCATGTTAAATAACTCAGTTAAATAAAACAAAACTTTCCCAAAATATTTTAGATTGGACCTTTGGGACTGTCACTTCCTTCCTTTAATACACTCAGCTATACACCTCAGAAGAGTATGTTCAGTGTTGGCTGCTATTGGCTTCCCTACTCCAAAGCTAAATGTGTAAAAAGCAATTTGCGGTGACTGCGGATAAATCTACTACTAAAGAATTGAACTTGAAACAACGAACAAAGAAAAAATAGACACAAATTCGCTCTAAACAGGACAAGAACGTTTGCCAAGCTATGCCCAGGGCACAGCAGAAATGTGGTATTTGGTCTTTTTGGTAACTCATCTTGAAATATTTTTGTAAATAAATTATGTACTTCAAACTTATTTCCTGCCCTGCTTGTTTACATGTTTTTTTTATTTTCTTTCACAACATAGTTGTTGCCTCTGAAACCTTATCTGAAATTTCTGATTTTTTTTAACCTTAAACCCTAAATAAAATTCTTCATCTCCCAGTGAAGTGAAGCTTATTAGTTCTTCACTCTTGTCACTGCTTTGCTATAACTGATCACAAATTCTGTATTTCTTGTCCTCATTTGTCTTTCAGGACTGTCTTTACATCTCTTATATACAGCCGCCAGAGCACTGCAAATACCTTCTAGATGATGGACAGTACATAATATAGCTTCTTTAAATTAAAAACTTCACATTCAGTTTATAGATAGGACTTAGTTTCCATATCCAAAACTTGGAGGCAGACATTTGCCTTCTCTGAGTTTTTGTGATGACGTTTCTGTTTAAATGAAGGGAGAGTTGATTACAGGAGCTTCCTGCCATTGAGAGATGTTATTTTAATGTTTAAAGAGTATAACTTAATTTCTTTAATAGCGAGAAGTTTCTAGAAATGGGCCATGAAATCCGTTTCCGCTAGCAAGAGAAACTATTCCCTTTGAAAGAGGAAAGAGTTAAAAGTAAATTTTAATTAAAGGGAAAAAAGTTTGCACACAAAGCACCAGTCCAATCACCTGAAAACAGAAGACAGTTTGTAAAGCATAATCAATTAAATATTCTCTTGTGTCTTAATGTGCCACACGTTTGATGTTGCTGTTAAATGGGAAATCTGGTAGTTGTGGGGAGAAGTTCCTTTGTCTTTATCAACCAAGTTTAAAATAAGAAATAAGGATACACTGAAGATGTAAGTTTTGCTTATGACTACAATGAAATATTGGGTTTGGACTTTTCTGCTTTCAGTTTGTGATGCCTGAGCTGAAGCTGATGCTCTTGAATATTCTTTCTGTCCTCTGTCCACCTTTTTTCTGATTCAGCTGAAATGTGCAGACCTGGTGTCACTCTTTCTTCCTTCAAGTTTCATAAATATAGTTGGAGGTGCCCCTTTTACTCTGAGGATGCCTGTCCAATGAATTTAAATAGCAAACAGTACAGGCAGATTGTACAAAGGCACATTCACTTTGGACCACTCCCATCCCACAGAGGAGTAGGCATCTGCTGTGGCTGAAATTGGATGGAAGTGATCCAGAACTTCAGCATAACCAAACAAGAGGCATAAACAATTAGCAATGGCATTCTTGCTACTTGAGTTTTTTCATTGTATATTGAGACAATTTCATCAGTGGAAGAGCATATTTGGAACTTTATGGCTTTGCAGTGCTCTGAAATTGTATTTGGTGGCGTGGTATCTTCTCCTTGAGTATTAACATCGTCCTTTCCATATTTAGAGAGGATGCCTTTGCACTCCTTCATGCCTAGGCAAGACTTCTTTTATTTAGAATAGCAGTCAAGTTGGCCTGAATTGCTAAGATAAGAAAAAAAATTATCTATATGTGTAAAACCTGTAGGGGAACAGATTTTGCTATAATAATGAAGATACTAATTTTTTTTGATACAGAGGAGTAGAATCCTTAGTATAATCAGGGTTGGAGTCTCCTTGTAAAAATCATTATATGGACATGCAAGGAGACACGGTCTGTGTTCTGAGGGATACACAACATAAGAGGTGCTTGCATATACATGCAAGCCAGAGAGGTGGGAGATTGAAGGAGCAATTGGGAGGAAGAGTTGCAAAATATGGGAAAACCAGTCTGAGACTTGATGAGTCCATGGCATTTGCCATTCATTTACATTTTGGGGGTAATAACTGGAGAAATGTGTGTGGCTATGGAGGGATCAACTAAGGCAAGGAAGGGAGACAGTGAAGGGGCAAGGATGGTAAGATGAAAAACAGATGAAATGTAGCATTTTGGTGGTGTTATGCAAGCAGCTGAGTGGCAAGATGAGGGCTCAGCACATACGTGCTTTGAAGAAGTTTGTGCACTGAAGCTATTTGTGAAGAGACAGTAGAATCTAATTTGTTTGAACTCTACCATCTGTGGTGTAATTGCCTTATTGCCAGTGGGATTTATATAAGTAAATGAACATTAGCAAGAGGAAGAATACTAATAGTATAGGGTTTTATTTTATATAGAACTGTATCTGTTCATCTGTGTAAACCATATAAAAATAAGTCAATTCACATCTGTTTTATATAGGATTATCTATTTTCATGTATTAAATTATATTAAAAAATAGGTCAATTACAACCAAACTTTTCCTAAGAAGGAAAAAAAAAACACTATCATAAAAAGAATCTGATTGCTCTCTAATTACAAAGAATAAAAAAATCAGTAACATCAATTCTAAAATGCATCTTCAATTGCAGAACAAAAATAAAATTGGAAACTGACATCTTCTTTTACAAATAGTTCCTCTAAAAGCTGGTGGTTTGACAAGCTTCCAAACTGACAACTTCTATTTATACATAAAGGCATTGCATCTTTTCCCCAGATGATATCTGGTAACAGGGCCCTTAGCAGATGGTATGGCAAGTTGGATAATTTCTTTTGTGATACTGAAGTATGTTTTTTAAACCCCTTTCCCATTTAAAATTATGGATCCTGTTCTATAAGGACTACCACTGTGGCTAGAGGTATTCCTTCATCTTCGCAGACTGTGGCAGCTAATAAATCAGGTAGCTGTTGATGACAGGTGAAGTTATAGATAGTATTTTCCCATTTTGACATTAGCTGACACAATGCATGTCTATGATACACTTTTGATGACAGGATGATATCTAGGCAGGCTTCACCTACACACAGTGTCTTGTAAGAGCTGTCCCATAGCTGGCCCTCAGTAAAGCAGTAGAGCAGGCAGTGCTGAAATTACAGGTTTCAGTAATTTCAGTTATATCAGTTATAACAATCCTGCTGCAGCTCTAATTAGAACTGATAAAACTAGATCAAGGTGGTGGAATAGAAAAACGTCATCAAATTCAACTGTTTATTAGACAACGCCTTACATTTCTTCTCCAACTTCAGTCCATTTTCTGTATTTGTTCTCGTCACTAGAACTAGGCAAGATGTGCATGCTATCATCATGGGGTACATTGGGTAGCTTAGTAGTTTTGGAATTGGCTAAGACTATATGAAACTTCTGCAGTGTGTTGTGACACAGTGGAAAATGAGGGATGGCAGCATTTTGCATCCTTGTGCTAAGAGAGAAACTGAGCTTTGCTTAGCAATGCTTCCTAGGAAGGGTTCTATACAGAGTAATTCTTACTTTACAGTTACTGTATTAAACAATCAGTTTTTGTCGTTCACTTGAATGATCCACCCTGATAGAACATTTCACAGATTTTTGTTTGTTTTTATATCAAGCTCCAGATGAGATACAGAATGTTACACATCTGCAGCTGAAACAGGCGACAAAAAGAAAAGGCAGAGACATATAAAGATGAGATGCTTGTGGGGTTTGTGGGTTAACAGCTCTTCTTTGACAGTTATTTTCTGTTTCACAAGGGAATTGATGTTATGGTGTCCATCCACAACTGTGGCAAATAAGCAGGCCTTGATTTTGTTATCTTGTGTGTAGGTAGCACCAATGCAGTCTTTAGCCATTCAGATGGGGCTAGCACAGCCTCTGGGAGACATGTATCCCTCTGGACCAGCTGCTGGAGACCAGGATGAATAACTCATTAAAATGGCTCAAATGGCTTTAAATTCATCCTGACATCTGTGGTTTCAATGCAGCTTCTCACCTACAGTTTCTTAATGTACTGAGATCAAATTAGATTTTTTTTTCCTGCAGTATCCAAGTACTGGCATATTAGACAATGATTTAAAACCAGATCTACTGCCATCAAGTTAAAGTATAAATTCACCTCCCAACTAACTCATGTCCCTCAAGGCAGGTTAATTCAAACTGACTGGCAGTCATTAACATTCAGTCCTTACTGTTGCAGGCATTATCAGGATCCAGTGTCATAAATCTGTCTTAATCAGAATCTTCCTTGAAAATGGATAGTGGGCTCTGATGAGTAATATCCTGGCTGAAAACAAATCCATAGGATATTTTGCTAAGTCTTGTTTAGGCAATTATGTTTTTTCATAGTTTTGTACTGAATGCAGAGCCCTGCAAGCTGTGATTTAAAAAAAATAAAATAAAAATAATAATTAAAAAAAACCCTACTGAAGTAACAGCTTCATTACATCATGCCTGGAGCAACTGAATACTAATTGTGGTATGATCGCTCTGAGATTTTCGGGTGAAGATATGGTTCTATGGTGGAAGAAACTTTGTCCGGAAGGCTGACTATTCCCTGTACAAATTTAAAGTATAGCAGAGGTAATAGTGTTGATTAAACAGTAAATATTAGAAGACTGACAGATCTCACTCATCACTGATATTTACTATATATCTTCCAGCGAATAAATGCCATACTACATTTTGTTATGGAAATAGTCTCGTACACTTTTCAGCCCATATACTCAAGTGTATAGGACTAGGATCTTAATCACCAAGTTTTTTCACTCTCTGGCTTCTGCAAAATCTTGCATTTGGAAAAAAAATAGAACTGTCTCCGTTGACTCAATTATGTTGCATAACCGTGATGCAAATCTCATCAGAAAAATAGCAAGCCTTTTGTTGCCACGAGTATTGGCTCAATTGGGTAGAAACCTCTTTGCACAATGAAGGTGACTAGTCTCAGCCCAAAAGAATTTTGGATAGCCTTCAGAACAAGCTCTACCATGGCATACAACTTACTGGGTCTGTCCAGACATGTCTTGCATCAGGACTATTCCCATATTTGTGTTTTCCTACTATACAAGACCAATGGTCAAGAGTGGAAACCATCTTAGTCTCTACATACTCTCAAATTGCAGTGCTCCTCATTACAGAACTCTTGTTTGCTTTTTATCCCTATTCTCCAACTACACTTGGCAGTGTTAGGAGTGACTTCCTGTTCATTAGCAGATGAAGATTAGATGAAGATGAAGGCTTGTGATTAAGTAAGGCTCAGCATGTTTTGGACTAAAAATATAAAGCAAATTCAGTTGCTCTATGCTAGAAATGAATTTGTCCTTCATTTCCAAATTGTAAATAATGACAGGGACTGAATTGTTACCCTAAATATTAAAATAAATTATCCGTCATATGAGAAGCTGCCTGCCAGTCTAGCTTTGAATCTAGAAATGACATAAAATCCAAAATTTAAAATTGAGACATCTACCTTTTTACACAGTCTTGGCAATTTTGATGAACATGTATTTTGTACAGACAAACTGATACAAAATCTATTTGAAGGGACAGAAATTGCTGTCTAATTATCACCAATATTTCTACTGAAACTCAGACTGTGAAGCTGCTTGAAGTTGTTCAACTGAAACATTCCTCTGTTAAGAACTGTGAAGCTTCATTTCCATTAAAATTTTCCAGGGACAGAATGTCAGTCCAGGCAGAATGCCCTTAGAGGGATCTAGGGAAATTCCAAACAAAACGTTTAAAAAAGCATGCCATTATAGCTACATTTTTAATTTTTTTTTTACGGAAATAATTATTTCTTGGGGGACTTTTTGCAGAAATGATCGATGTTTTGATGAATTTTTCTTCTGTTCCAGGATGAAAAAAATCACAACATTTCCAGTTGAGGCGTTATTTATTTATTTATTAGGAAATACCTCAATATCAGTGTAATACAGCGGCCCAGCTCTTGATTATTTGCTATGGAATGAATTTCAGGAGCTGAATAATATTTTGACCACAGTATATGCCTATATCTTAGTGCTAAAGTTCATAAATTTAAGGGGAAATTGTGAATATACCATCTGAGATGACTGACAGGCATATGCTGGTTGTCTTGGGATTTCTAGGATTCCATTATAGCCAGCACAGTGATTTTGAGATGCAGTTCACCTTACCTTGAAGTGGATATAATGAGTTCATTTGTGCATACCTAGAGCCATTTGGGGTGTCTCACCTGGCTGCCAGCACCCACTCCAGAGGGTAGGCATCTCCTATGGCTTCTGGTCTTCCCAGTTCAAAAAAGACAACAATCTTCTGGAAAGAGTCCAGTGGAGGGCAACAAAGATGATTAAGGGCCTGGAGCAACTACCTTATGAGGAAAGGCTGAATGATCAACAATTTGGAGAAGAACTCCAGATGTTCCTCCCAACCTATAGCACTCTGTTGTTCTATGGGTGACCATGTCTGACATTAACTGAGATTCTGGGAAATATGGTGTAATTACACAGCTATCCCAAGCTGTGAGAACTGGGGCAAATCAATCACTTTGGCAAAAGTGAATATCACTTTAGCAAATCACTTCAACTTCTGCCTGAGTTGCCTGGGCTGGCAAACTGTGTCATCCATACAGCCAACAGTGAGATACAGAGGGGATTCAGAAGATGGCTCAACTGGACTAAAATCTGATTTGATTTTGGGATGTGTCTACCTCTTTCTGTTGCCTATGGAGGGACATTCACTGCTCTCTGGTTAAGCAGGGCAAATCTAACTCTTCATTTCTTGATTTTCCACTTGCAGAAGGAAACCATTTCCCTTCTATGAGTTCTGAAAGTATAGACTGTTTCCCTAGATTTTTCTTAGTCAACATTTCTCTGAACTTAGGCAGAAAATGACATTACAAAAACATTTAAAAACAAGAAGACATATGTGTAACATTAACATTTAAGAGATGCCATTAGAATTCTTGAGAGGACTCAAAAATGTTTAATTGGAACCACTTCTTTCTGTCCCCACTTGCTGCCTAAGGCAGAGCTAGCACTCTCCATTATACAAATGTCTGAAAAGCTAACCCATTGCATTTATTTACAAGTCCATGTTAAACTGATTGCCCTTCCTCTCTGCAGCCTGGGAATTATACACATCATCTGATCCTGATGGTAGATCGGTACAGTGCCAGGAATGACATCGTTTACTTCAATGTTTCTATTAATGATAAATTTAGCCAGCTAAAAGGATGAAGCATGTACCCTCAGGTTGACGCTAAATTGAAATTACCACTTAGCCTGCAATGAATTGCCTACATTTTGATTAATAGGCTAAATTCCAGAGCTGACCTTTTCAAAATTACTGAATTACTAAATCCTGAGACAGACAACAGAGTTCCTCTTACAAGGAGAAGTGTATTATGCGAACATGTAGGGTCACCTAGAGAAGAATCTGGATCTTGGTACCTTGTAACCCATACATACAGGTGTTAGCCAAGGTGCCATGTCAATCCATAACTGTGGCTTATAGCTGCAGGAGCATTCTTCTGCAGTGCCCCAGCTCTTGTCCACACCACAACCACACAGAAGATGCTCTGGAGGTGTAAAACGTGATTCTGCATTGTCATTTGTAATTTCAGCACCTAAATTAAAATTGCTTTCCATCTCTAGAAAAGCCCATTCTAATCTCTACACTTTTATGCACAGAATGCAATGGTACCTATGCTAGCGCCCAGGCTCTGGCACTGGTATGCTCTGAAACTGAGTGGTGTAAATGACAAAACAATACAATACGATGGAGTCATTGCTAAAAATAAGTATCTCTGAACAGTGCTGCACTGTGGATGCATCTTCAATGAGATTAGAGGTCTCTGCTTGTTGCCACTGAAGTCAAAGACACAATTCGGAAGGGAGTGGTCCAGCTACCAGCAAGCAAATTAAAGAACTTTTTGTGCATTGAATACATACTCTGTAGAATCTACAGAATCACAGAATGGTTGAGATTGCAACACACCCCTTGAAGCCCAAACTCATGCTCAGAGCAGGGTCAGCTTGAGCACATTGCTCAGGGCCATCCATACATAGTGAGTTTTTCTGTGTCTCCAAGAATGGAGATGCTACAGGATCTCTGGATATCCTATTTCAGTGTTTCTGATCACCCTCACAGTAAAGCTTTTTCTTTTATTTCATTGCAAAACAGAAGGCTGTTTTAAAATTTCTAAAAAGATATGAAATTCTAAACACAACTTCCTGTGCTGTTGTGTTTCTGCAGGGACGCTGCTTTCAAAGCCTTTACATTTTCTTGCACAATAAATGAAAGAACCAGGTGGAAGAAGCTGGGTGAATGTATGTATCATAAGCCACTGGGGCAAACCATTGGGGCCAATATGCATTGTAGAACTGCCTTACTCATCAAAAAATAGCTAAATTCTGCTCTGGCCCTGATGTGCGCTGGAATTGAGGTGGTATAAATAACAAAACAACAGAGTATATGATGGATTATCTGCTAAAAATAAATATCCCACATGACTTCTTGCATCCAGTTTTGGCCACAAGTGAAGAACTCTGGAAATAAACAATTACTGGGTAACTACTTGCAATATTGGCTAAGTTTAAGGGAAGCTGCATTGTGTTCACGATGCAATTGCAAACCTAGATAAAGGTAAGTGCTTATAAGCCTGCCAATGAGGACAGAAAAAAAAGGAATTGTTTTCTAAAGAGGGATGAAAGACCTGGGGGAAGGAAAGCTCCATTGGCCTTGGTGTAAAAAAGGAGATGGGATAGAAAGACCAGCAAAAAGGCATCAATTTTATTTTATTTTTTTTCATTTTACCAACATAAAAACTATCAAAATTTTTTAAAATAATAATTGACCCATTTATCGAATTTATAGAAAGGAAGCATTTTTGAGAAGGAAATGAAACCTTCATGACATACAGAAGAGTAAAGTCTGTATCTATAATAAAGTGGGCAAGTCTGGTGTCTCCAGCTGTAGCTAAACATGCTGCAGTGAATTGTCTGTATGATGTAATGTAATCACTTGTGGGCTTATGATGTGAAAATTTTAGGCAAAGTATATTAAATTTATCTGAGAAGTTTCTTTGGGATAACAAAGGTTAATTGCCTTTCAGTGTGATGCAGTGTTCTGTTGGTGGAGTAGAAGCTATCAAGGCAAAAATACGGAAACAAAAGGAGATAGCAAAAGTGGCAGGTAAAGGAGTGAGGCTGGTGAAGAGGCTGACAAAGAGGAATGAAGAGATACAGTTACACAACAGGGTCAGATGCAGCACCAAGGATGCTTTTTAACCCAGAGGGATCCTGGAGATGGACTGGGAACCTGAGAGCATCCACGTGTCAGTGCGATCTGGGGGTATCTGGGCTTGGGAAACCTCCACCTGCCTTTGTAGTTTCTCCATCAAGAAATAACATGGGAGGAATGTGCTGTGGTATTGCTGTATGGAAATAAAAGGGTAGTTGGTTATTTTATGTTGTCCTTTTTGTTTCCCTGTCTTCATTTTCTCTCTCTTCCCTCAGGATACTGTTCTGTTATGTAATTTGAGAGTCTGAAGGAGGGAAATATTTCTCACTGAATGTGCAGATATTTGAAATTTTCCGTCTTTGGAGGTGGAAGCTCAGGCTGGTGTTTATTATTGGCCCTTAGAAACTGAACCCCAGCTGCTGCCATCAGTACCTAGCACAGTGGCTACATCCCACCAAACATTATTTCTCCCAAATAATTCTTCCGAATTTGCACATCATTCAGGGGTAAAGCCAGAGGACACAATTTTTCACTTAAAACTTCTTTCTTCTAATTACACATGAAGTGAGATTGACCAAAACAACTCATGAAATCATGTTTAATTCAGCAACCTAAAGTTGTTCAAAAAAGAAAGATTTTTCCTAAAAGCATTTCATGTTTTCAGCAGTAAGCCCTTAGAAAAGTGGAAACACCATAAAGCTGCTACTCCATGAATTAAAACAGCAAAGAGCAAAAGTTTTGCTTCACACAACTTTATTCCAAGCCTCTGCTTCAGCAAGTGAAGCAGGATAAGATCAATCATTTCCATTACACTGCACTCAGCTGACATCACTGGAGATGCCATGCCAAACAATACCAACTTACTCTTTCATCAGCAATTCACTGTGATTCACTGCTTGCTGCTTTTAGACAGTGCCTATTGTTACTCAAATTTGTTTTAGAAAAGTGATATCTGCTTTAGAAAAGGTGATTTTAATTTTGGCTGAGTATGGACTCACCAAAAGAGTTTTGCCATAACTTCAAGCTGTGCTTTCAGTGTGTATGAAACCAACTCATGATGAGTCCAGGAAAATGCTCCTGAGTTTAGTCTGCTCTCAGGATGGAAATGGACTGGGGTAAACTAGGGCCATGCTGATTTTGGACAGCCTTATCTGTTCAGGTTTGGGTTTGTAAAAGCTAAAATCAGTCAAGAATTCACATGATTTCTTGGGTGCCCAAAGTGCTCACTCTGCATGCCGAATGAGCTACATCCTCATTCTGTGAGCAGCCTATTCCTCTGAGTACCTCTGCATATCCCATTTCAATCTTCCCTCTCCTCCCACACCTCCTGGACTCATTTCAGTATCTGGCGTGGCTGCAGCTCTAGCTACAGTGTGTTGGCCTGCTCAGACACCTCCATCCATGCAGCCTTTTTCTCCTAGTTTCCCTGCTACACTCTCCTGCTTAGGAAGTCTCCCCATCCCATTTGGCAATTGCCTGAGACCCCACACCTCCACCAGTCAGACCTCCTGCCCTTACACACAACTGGGTATGTCTAACACAATAGGCAGTGCAACCAGGAGAAGCAGATTTATAAGCTGAGATAGTTGATTCTCCATCAAGGAGAACAGTAACATGAGTATGCTACAACCTCCACATCTACATTTTTCAGTGTTTTGCTTTGGTCTAACTCCAGCCTGGTCCAAGAGTCTGCATGTGGTTGGAGTGTGTTAGCAGTATCTTGGGATTGCGTTTTCTGGTTCAGTTTCAGACAGAAAAATTCCCATTTGGGTTATCTCATACCCACTTGCAGTGCAGAACAGCCAAAACACTATTGTAGATGCCTCATCAGCACTCCTTCTTTCTAAGAGAAGAGCCAAGTCAAATCTAAGCTTTGCTCCTCTACGTCAACACTGCAGTATTTGGGCTATTTTTGAGTAGCAGGAAGCAACTTTTGACAGTTTATTCCTCAGTAAGGAGAAGCCCGAGCATGCTGTACTGAAGCTGTATTTGCTATTGAAAGCCCTGTAGTTGTCATAAGGCTCTTATTCTCATTAGGAAAGGAGCTGCAGCTTATTGGAAAAAGCTTTTGATGCTTGCACTCCAGACAGGGCTGTTCCCAATTCAGATGACATTTGTCACAGGGACAGTTGTGCAAAGAATCTCAGTGAAAGGGGAAAAAAATGAGATCAGGAGATCAATTAGAAAGTCACCTTTCAAGGGCATATATTTAGGCAGAACTGTGCAGTTTGGTTTTATGTAAGAACCATTCTCTAGTCTTTGCTCTTATTACAAATCAGAGGTCTTTGGGGGAAAAATAAAAGGAATTTAATAAGTGCCTTGTGCTGCTGTGAAAATTTCAGAAACTTTGACATTATAAAGCATATACTATTTCTTTCACGTCTTCAGATCACATGCAAGTTTTACTGAGGAATATGGTCCTGTGCAGAGTGAGAAATAGGTGCCCCTAGTTGTGTTGCAATCTGATAAGATAACATCTTCTGCTGCTTAGAAAAAAAGACACACCTAATGCAGATGTGCAGAAAAAAGCTGCTCATCAAAGCCAATGAAGCCTGAGGTGTGTGGGATAGTGGCCATGAAGCCTAACTTGTTTGGCTGTGCTCCTCATCCTTGCAACAGCCCTGTTGTCATGGAATGGCTTAGGTTGGAATCGACCTTAAAGATCATGTAGCTCCAGCCCCCTGCCATGAACAGGATAGCCACCCAACATATCAGGCTGCCCAGGACCCCATTCAACGTGGTCTTGAGCAACCCCAGGAATGGGGCACCCACAGCTCTCTGGGCAGCCTGTGCCAGGACCTCACCACCCTCTGAGTAAAGAATTTCTTCTGAACATATAACCTGAAGTTCCTGTCTTTCAGTTTAAAGCCATTCCCCCTTGTCCTATTGCTATCTGCTTGAGTAAAAAGTCAGTCCCCTCTTGTTTATAAGCTCAATTCAAGTACTGGAAGGCCACAATGATGTCTCCCCAGAGTCCTCTCTTCTCCAGGCTGAACAAGCCTAGCTCCCTCAGCCTTTCCTCATAGGGGAGGTGCTTCAGCCCTCTGAGCATCTTTGTGGCCCTCCTCTGGACTTTCTCCAACAGCTCCACATCTTTCCTGTGCTGGGGGCCCCAGACCTGGACACAGTTCTCCAGACGGGGCCTCACAAGGGCAGAGCAGAGGGGGACCATCACCTCCCTGTCCCTGCTGGCCACCCCTCTTCCCTCTTCTGATGGAACCCAGGATATCGTCGTCCTTTCAGGATGCAAGCACACACTGGTGAATCATGTTAAGTTTTTCCTCCCCCAAGACCCCCAGGTCCTTCTCTGCAGGGCTGCTCTCAAGGAATTCTCCCAGCCTGTATTCGTATCTGGAATTGCCCCAACCCAAGAGCAACGCCTTGCACTTGGCCTCGTTGAACCTTGTTAGGTTCACGTAGGCAACTTAATGAGGCCGCTTATCCAGTAGCCTTCTTGGAAACTATCATCAGAATACAGCAACAGCACAAAGCCTCAAGCTCCATCCTATTCCTTTGATGGGGACAGGTCTTTGCCATCACTGGTGGAGTCCTTTTTACCATAGATGCTGCACAGTTAGACATATTTGGAAGAGTAATGACAGGACAGATTCCTCCTGCTCCCAGAAGCAATGGAGATGGATGCACTTCACAAAGCCACAAGAATCATCTAATGTGTGTCTTTGGTGCTAATTAGCGAGGCCTCTTTTTTTGTGGTTTATTTGTTTGATGAGGCTCATTAGAGTCTGGTTGAAGGCTGCCAGCTCCTTCCGCACAGACTGCTGAGCAGGCTCTCAGCTGTGCTGGAGAGGCTCGATTTCAGCCAGCTTGCTACAAGCAGACAGAAACCGGATGTTTACTTCCTCTCGTGATGGCTTTGCTTTGTCTACTTGATTGTGGACTTGATTTTTAGAAGGGCTATAAAAAAAAAAACATTTTTGATCTCAGCTGGATTCTTGCAGCTGCAGGGTGGGGAGGGGGGCAGAGAAGCAAAGACTCTTTTCAAGAGCAAAAATCTTCTACTCCATAATTTGTGCTGATTACTGTCTGATACTTAAAGAAGGAGTTAATTAAGGTTCAAACTCCATTTGTTTCCTTTCACACTATAGCACAGCTATTTTTATTTTGCTGTCAACCTGTTTAGTGTCCCATTTGTGCTTGCATTAAAGGCACACATCATTGCACTTCCGAGGAGGAGGCAAAGGTCTCTCTCATTTGTACTGAAAAAAAGGATAAAATCTTTCTTTTTGGAACAATTTTAGGCTGAATTAAATATGATATAATGTCAAGAGCTTAAGTAGTAAGAAACATATGGAGCATATGGATCACCCAGTTTTTTTTGTACAGAAAATATGTGTATGCGCATATGCGTAGTGTACAACTGTTCCACTACATACATAAAAAATAAAAAAAATGCATATACAAATTTCCTCACTAAATTTCTCCCAGTAATTTCCTGGAAGGGAAAAGGTCATCAAAATTTGGCACTAGTTCTGAATTTTGGAGGACAGGGTGTTTCCCTGGTGAGAAACCTTTCCCGTCAATCTGTGTTGGAGTTTGGCTGTCTCCTCCCTTTTCCATCACTGTCAGGTTGCCAGCTGCAGGAAGCCCTAAAAGCACAGGAGAGGCAGCTTCATCTTTTCACTTCTGGAGCCCACCATGTGAAAAGCCCCGGCAGGAGAAATAGCTGCCAGTGAAAGTCATGCTTTGCTGCAAGATGTGGAGAGTGCAGAGTGGGTTCAGCTGCCAAAAAGGGACAAACACTTGACAGCCTACTCATAGGTTCAGCATGAAACTCAAGGCCAGTAAAAAAGACCAAAATAAGAACTCTGTAAGTTTAAAATTAAACTCCTTTCTTGGTTTGTTTTGGGAGGGATAAAAATCATGTCCATACTATTAGAACTCCCACAAAAAATATACACACATCACATTTTGTGTCTTACAAGAGTTCACCCTTTCTACACCCTGTTGCTAAGTTATCTATGAAAAACTGCTCAGAAATTAGAAATAATATTTTTATTCCTTGGTAGGAAATGAGGATAGGTGAAAATTCCCCATAAAAGCTAACCTTAACTCATGAATGAACGCACAACAAAGTTGGCAGCTCATCTGAGTTCAGGCTGCTAAACTGGCACACAAACACATTTTGATTTTAAGTTCTGAAGGACTCATCTTGCCCCACGTGGAATTCTTTATATTGTTACTTGCAAAGTAAACGGTGTTTTTGTATTTGCTTGTTTCCCCCAATAATTGTGTTTGAACATCTTTCCCGCGAGCCTCCCCCTGATTATTTGTTCCATGTCTGACTGGGTCAAGCCCAACTTACACATGGAACAAAAGCTCCATGCAGAGCTCAGTGCCTCCATGCATCTTCACTCTGGTTGCTGAAAAATTCAGTGATGTGGTTTTCATTTGTTCACCACTTACATGGAAAATTCTCATCTCTGTTTATTGCACCTTAAAGCCAAAACCAAAATGTGTTTGATTCTGCCTGATATCAGGGTTACTCTTATGATTTCAAAAGTGCTGCATCAGAAATCACCCATCCACTTTGTTAGTCCTTTACACTGATGGTGAAATAAATATACTTGGAAAAGTTTACTTTCTCACTTGTTAACTATGGTCTTGCTATTTACAACCAATCAATGAAACGTAGATAATCGATAACTCCTTTTTGTCATTTTGTTTTGTGTTTTTATTATTATTATTTTCTAGGTTTTTCTCTCCAAGCCTGGCTTTACACTGTAAATGGCAAGAACAGCTATAGCACCAGTCAGTGCTGGACTTGGATGGGTCCGTCCTCCACCAGGTAATTCAAAACCTGCTTTCATCCTTGGCAAATATTTCAATTAAAAACTCCAATTGGATTTTTTCTTGGGTCTATGCATGTCACTTACTAGATAGACCCAAGGGGGTAGACATAGCTTTTTACTAAAAAACAAGCATCGATTCAGCTCTGTGCAATATATGTCAGCCAGCAATAAATGTATTAAAAGAAACTAGTCCTCCTTAGAGAGAGGAAATTCAACTCTTTATTCAATTCAATATTTCACGTTCAACTATATGAAGTAACCAGACATTTAATTGTATCTTTCTTGCAATTTGTACCAAGATTACTTTATACAGCTAAATAATTATCATGTGTTCATTTTCAGGACTTTAAGGAAAAAATGAGATCATATAAAAATGATGTGTAAGTGGAGTACTTATATTCTTCAGCGTTTTGGTGGAGGGGATGCCCTTAGATGCCTTCTGGATCAAGGCACACAGTGACGGTGTTACGTTCACTTATATGAAATTCCAGGCATAATATTTATTTTATTCTGTAGCCTTTTTCAACCCGGGGCATTTCTACATTGTCTGCTACATTAAGGCATAGATTATGGTCAAGATTAGCTGGTACCATTGTAAGCAATGTTACTCATCTTGAGTTCTGAGCAGAATCAGAAGACTGAATGAAAATTGCATGTTTAAAAAAAAAAGTTCATTTTAATGTGTCCTATTTTCTCAGGCATTCACATTTACAAACTTTTCTATGTGTCAGTAAAAGCTAGAAGCAGACCTTCTCATGCGTTAAAAACAAGAAGCTGAATTTCCCATATTGCAGGAGTTAGCACTGCAAGAAGGACAACGGAATAAATTCTGGAAATTGGCAATGCCCTGTAATTGATGTAACTGGTGACAGCTGGAATAGCATCACGTTCCTTTGACTGCATAACTTTGATATTGAAATGATCTCATTACATTCACTCTCTCTGAAAACTAAACCTTATGTAATTGGAAAACAATAACCTAATATCATAATAGAGTTTTGTCATGGCTGTTAGCCTGCATCTCCAGTTGAGATAAATTTCTATTATTAGTTCAATCTATTACAAGATCTTGCAGTATTTAGGAAATTCCCTTGGCTCATCATTGTACACACCTCCTATAGTAAATCTTAGATTGTGACAAATAATGGCTTTTTCTTCACAGGACGCCCCCTGTCTTCCATATCCGTTTGTCTTCCAAAACGTAGCAGATATTTTTCTGCAGCAGAGAAAATGGTGGTTAATGAATGAGAGAAAAGCATCATTTATCCTATTAAAGGCAACTCTTTGTTTTCCGTTTCAGTGGTTTTTAGACCTCGTAGATACAGAAACAGCATGATAAATATTTTATGAGCAGGATCCAGGAAACACGCAGCGGTAGGATGCTTGCTAAAGTGATTAAAGGAAGTGTTTAAACTTAGAGATAGATCCTGAGTCCAACTACCATGAAGTAGTGCTTACAGTGGAAAAGGATGTCAAGAAGACCTCAATAGCCCTAACATACACACTCTAACCCTTTCCTCATCCTCACACCCAAAAAAGTTTTCTTAGAAGCTCTTTTCTTTTTCCTTGTAGCCAAGCTGTGCTAGGCACCAACAGCACTGGTAGCAGCAGAAAGCCAGGACCCTGCCCTGTCTGCTTCAGCAGCAAATCCCAACCTTTTCCCACCTAGCAGCAGATAGGCCAGAAAGGGCTGTGAAGATCAGTCCTGTAATTCCAGCTGCTCTCAGAGCAGAACACAACACCTCCTGCCCTGCTTCCTTCAGCATCCTCCCCCCCAGGTCCAACAAAGACCTTTTGGCACCTGGCACAGCGAGGGATGGCTGCCTCCTCCTTGCCCAGCCCTTTCTGCCAGCTACCCTCAGAGGATTACTGCAAATTTCAGGAAAGAGCTGCCAGCCCACTCCCTCCACCTCCCTGAGCACTGCAATCCCGTCACCTGGCAGCAAAAGCTCCTCTCCCCGCCCGGCACTACTGGCTGACAAAATGGAATAGGGGTAGGTGAGCAAAGCTTTTAAACCTTTGCCTTTAATGCAATTTCTCAAGAGCAAATCTCTTCTTTAGCAAAGAGGTGGTGGGAAGAGAATTGTGTTGATGATGCACAGGAGGATACTTTGAAAAATACTGCTCCAATATCAACATATATTCAATATCATGAAAATTCAAGGAAGCATGAACAAACAACTGCAAATAGGATAACTCCTAGTAGCTGAAATATGAGGGGTGAGAAAATCTGGACCTGTGGGTGAGGATAGTACATTCCCTGGCCCCAGGTGTTTTGCTGTCAGTGTGCCTGCTCTGTGGACTGAGCTGAGTTAAAAAGAAACTCACATGCTCCCTCAGAGTGAGAAGATATTTTTAATGCACTTGCACTTTATGCAAGAGTGAAGGCAAGCTGCAAACTACTGGAAGGAAAATCCATTTTGTCGTTACTCAGTCACTGGGCAAAAGCCTGGAGTCACCCAGAGGTTAGAGGTGGTTTTGCGTATTTAAACTGCTCACCCTAAAATCACACAGGTGGAGCAAGAGCAATTAGCTTTGCGTTTTGCTTTCTGCAGTGCTGGCTCTGCTGCAGGCTCTCTCCTTGGCCTTGCTCCCTCCCATGCCCAACCTGCTCAGTGCTTTCCTCTGAGCATGTTCAGCACCTCCTGAGGAAAGCCACAACCTCATTTTCTTTTCCTCATGGTTTTACAGTTTATTTGATGCGCAGCAGCATGGAAAAGGCCAAGGGATAACCTTCTTCCTCACTGCTCACTCACAGCTTTTTAAAAAAACCCAGCACAATACCACACACCAAGTAGCATCAGCACAACAGCACAACTCAGAAACACAACCTCAAATTGCTATTTCATTCCTCTGTGAGCAGGTAGGTGCTTATATGTGTTCTTGTATAGGACACACATGTTCCTGGAGCAAACTCAGGCCTGAACACGGTGTTGGAGATGTTTCTGCTCAGCAGCCTTCCTCTGCTCTCCCATTCCAATGCTGGCTCCACTGCTCTGACTGCAGAGGCACTGACTGATGGGCAAGTATAGAAAAACTCCACAAGCTCTGTTTTGATGGTGCCGTCAAGCACTGAAAGCATCATTGACTTGTCTGATGCTTTTGGATGGATTATATTTTTTGTCTCATCAAAAGGCTTCCATTAGTCCATTTTTTGGGGAATCATAAGACATTTGTATGGCTTAATTTTCTGCAACAGTACCTTAACTTGTTCAATTTAAGCATTAACTTCCAGAGAGGGTTGAATTATTTGCAGTTGAAATAGCCCATAAATGGCATTAATTTTTTGGAATGCAGTGTGGGTCTCAAATTATACTTTTGTTCTAAGAGGAAATCGAAGTGTTCATTAAAAAGTTGAGTAGCCAGTGATGAAACTTAGGAAAAACTTAAGAAAATTCCACTAGTGATCTCTCAATTGTTTTCTCTAGCTCACAGAATGTGAAGTACACTCATATAATGATGTCAGACCACTGATATTGTCCCCTTTTGGAGTTTAAGTGGACAAAACGACAGTAATGTAGTCATTGCAATGTGTCAAAGAAGGAAACTATAGCTTAAAGTGTTTCTTCAATGGAATATGAAACATCAGGATTCTCTTGGATTAGAAAAGGCAGAAAGAAAGAGTGGAAATAGAAGTAAACTGACAAAAGGTAGGAAAGAGATTTGAGGAGCAAAAAAAGGCCAGGAAATGCAAAGTAAACTGAACATTTTGTATCAAGGATACACTGCTCATACCTGATAACTGTGAGCTTCTTCTCTGTTACCACACTAGTCTGGAAAGAGGCTAGATTTCCACTTTAAACAATTAATATAATCCTTTTGTTCAATTGTTCTTTGTTTTCATAGCTGCATAATGCCATGAATTAGTATCAACTCAAATTACTTCTATCAACTCAATGAGCTGTAAGTGGCATCAGCTTTCAATCCAGTTACTCTTCATGCGCTCTCCTGGTGCAGTTATCTTACAAGCATATCCATAAAATTATGCTTTGCTGATGTCTACTTTTCAGAATGTGTTTGCTTTGTCAATGTTTGCTGAATTTCATCAGGAAGTGCAAAGATGGATTTATTTCCTGAATCATTAGGCCTATATTTTTTTTTAATCATCAGCTGTTCTAACCAGTGATTCTTTTTAAAAAAATACTTGGTCAGACACAGAAGTGATCCACCACGGTTGGCAGAAGGAAAATCTGTCTGTGGCCCCTAATCCTGCATCCGTGCTGCATGAAATGAGTCAGCTTCTTCGATCTCACCATGCACCCATGCCTCGCTGGATATGAAAAGGATTTGGGGAGCTTCTGGCTTAGATCTTCCTCAGGTTTCACTGCCTCTGTGGTTCCTCTGCTCCCTCTGGTATGCTTCAGGAACTTTACTCAGGTATATGGGCAGTCTGATGTCACTGATCATTATCTCATTGACAATGCTGGCAAAAATATTATTTAACCCAGTTAAAGCTGGAACCCCATCCACCCACATAGGTTAAGGCCTGGGAAATGCTGTGTGGTACTCCAGAACATGCCTCCCAGAAGGGGCTGGGCCTTGTGATTGCTTTAGGACCCATCTCTGGACCTTTTGCCACCCACAGAGAAAAAACCTTTCAGAGCTGAGCTGGAAAGGAAATGACTGGGAGTTGCTGACACTGAAAGCAGCATGGGCAGCAGACTTTTTAACTCCAAGTTGGAGCTGAATTTCGCACTCCAGTTCACAAAATTTATTTTCTTTGGCAGCTGAGTTGTTAATTTGTGGATCCAAAACCATTAGGCCCGTGACGTTTTAAAACAAGCATCTCCACCCCTATCTAACCTCATCTCCCAAATCCATTGTTCTCAGCTAAGACCTTGTCATCCTTCTGAGAAACTCTTAAATTTGTCTTTCATTAGGGTAAAGCTCAGCCAGGCAACGATAATGCTCAAACTACTTAAAACCTTCAAAGTGGTTTATGTAGTCAGACCCTCTGATATAGTTCAACCTACTTTAAATGTTAAGAGTAGTTTAAATAACCTATAGGTTCACTTGGCTCACAACAGCTCATGTCCACCACACATGGCATCAGTTCAGGACCAAGAGAAAAAAATCACTTATTCTTTTGTTTTCCTATCTTCCGTCTCACATCATTTGACCAAAGCTCACCCCAGAGTAAAATTATTAAAATAACATCGGTAGAAACATAATTAATACTGTTTAAAATTCTCAAATCCTGTAGTATGTGACTTAAGACACATATATCCTGGAGATGTTAAAAAAAAATAAATAAATCAGATCAGTAAAAGAACTCTATTACCTAAGTTTCTGCATCTGATTATCTCTTACATGTACCACAATCCAAAAGGAAAAGGAAAGGAAAGGAAAAGTGTAAAGATCTCATAACTTTTAATATCTGGACAATATTATTCAATATGCAGCTGAATTAGATCTATAAAACCAGTGAAGTTTGAAAATTCTGTTTTCAAGAAATAAAGTTCAGAGCTCATAATTATTTGCCAGAACTCATAGGGAAATTGCACTAAGAATCTCAGTTCTCAAGATTTCTTTCAAACTGTTTTGCTCCTTTCAGAAAGCCTTGCCCTTCACATTAAGATCCAGTGTAGCGAATTTGAATCTGAATAGAATTTGATGAAATATGGCAAAAAAAAAATAACAAGAATTCTTAAACAGAAATTTTGGATGGGAGAGTTTGCTATGAGACTTCAGATCCTGTAGAGGATGTGTGTTAAGAGGGGACATTCACGAGATACACTCTTTTATGTCATTTTATTACCTGATCTATTCATCTAATCTATGTAGCTAATCCTAGCAACTCTAGGAGCTTTCTTAATATTTATCCTGTACCTCCAAAATAAAAAAAAAAGCCATCAACTATGAAAATGTAAGTAGTTCATCTCATAACTATTTCAGGGTATGGCATGCCATGGTCTAACAGGCTTTGTGAAGGGAGGTCAAATCCAGCACTGGCTGCAGTTCTTGCAAGACCACTCTCTGCTTGCAGCTCTCAGTCTAGGGTACGTGTGACCTTGTTCTTACACTAAGAACGTTGATGCTGGCCAATTGCTGCTATGCAGATAGTGGTTAAAGGAAGGAGGGGAAATCAGTAGGAAAAAGAATAGAAAAGACAGAAAAGACAGAAAAATAGAAATGTGTAGTTATTCTGTTTTTTGCTTTCCTGCCACATGCAAAGAGCAGCAAGAGAGCAGTAACAGAACATCATTGTCTTCTTGAAGAAGTAATGCCAAAGCCAGTGCAATTGTTTCCTAGCCAGGGAACCATTCACCCCCCAAATAAATCTGAATAATTCAAGGAATACTCTCTTCCAGGAAACATATAATATCTTTTTTATTTTCAGTTTAAATTTCTTCTCTGAAATCCTGGGATCCTGACTTCTCTTGAGGGTGCTTTACATGGCGATCCTGTTCATTCTCCCTGCCCGGAGCTTTTACTGCCATAGGGGATCTCTGCAGGTCCCTCCAGCTAAGCACACCTCACCTACTAGCCTCACAGTTCTCTCTAACATTTAATAACATATTTAATTTATTGATGCAGATATGGCTCTAATGCACAACTTTGACAATGATGATAAGCAGCTGGACACGGCTGGGAGTTATCTATAATCTATATGTGCAGTGTGATGCTTCCACATTTAGCAGTACTGTTATCAGTGATCCCTGGTGGGCCTCTGTGTACTCAGTCATTAAAACTTATCTGCCAGCAATGAGAGTCCTCCCAGATCCCTATGAGTTCTCTTTTCCCTATCTCCAGCTACCACAATCAGAAAGCTATTTCATAAGCCACAAAATAGCAGTGACTGCAGTTGCACTTTATCTGTGCTACCTCAAATGTGTCACTTGCTTGGTTTACCAAGTGAGCATCTCATGTGGCTTGAGAGAAGTCATCCAAACCTGCCTGCTTCATATCAATAAATAGAGTAGAGCCAGAACGAGGTCTTCTTTTGCTCTCTCATTCCCTCTCCTGGGAATTCTGAAGAATACTTTAAGAACCACTCATGCATAAAATAACTCAGTTGCAACTTCGTGCCTCATTGATATCTCAGTTCTTCAGCACCAACTTCCCAGGTGGTTTCTCCACCATGGTAGGCAGGTTCTCCCCACGTGATGAGACAGCTCTGCATGGGGACAGTCACGGCCCTGCTCTGCCCGCCCCGAGCCCTCAGCAGAGGAGCTCAAACAAGCCACAGCCCTAGCTCAGCTTTGGCAAGTTGACTTTTCATTATTTTCCTGTCAGAGTAACAAGTGCAAATGAACAATTACACTATTTTTTTGTCTAGCTGACAAATTATACGTTCGCTTAATTTAGCCGAAGCACGATTTCACAATCAAAGCCAACCAAAGCAACCAAAGGCTTATATCTTCTAAGATGCATTAATTCTGTTTGTCTTTTTCACCTCTTTAGATTATTACTGCATGTCCTCAATCAAAGAAGAGAGCATGAGGGGCTTTTTAATTATTTTTATTTTTTATTTTTCTGCACAGAAAAATCCATGTTATAAGGGTTACAAATACTTAATTAGAGAGTGGAAATTTCAGTGACTGACCAAATGCAATTAAGCTATCCAGCTCATTTCAAAATAGGATGTGAATTTAAATAAGGCTCAGCTCTGTGGAAGCTGCCTCCCTCTGATGGACAATTCAGCTTTGGATAAAAAGAAAAGAGGCTAATTTCTTTCTATTCACTCAGCTCTGCTAGTAATATAAATATCCAGTTGCAGTCATTGCCAAAGTGCAGGGAAGTAGAGATGTTTTTCTGAAGCTAATGAACGCCAAAATATATCACGAAGGCAGGAAGAAAACAGGTATGAATTCGGACATGTTTTGTTCCATGTCTCGTTATAGTGATTCCACTAGACAACAGGATCCAGAATACTCATCTGCATAAGTGGTGAGATGATTCGAGCTAATCATTAGATCACACTATCCAAAAAGCCTGTTTCAGCTCCCAGACTATTCCAGTTTTTAGAAGCTTGAGGCAGAATTACGGGTCCGTAGCATCCCATATCTGGAGTTGTCCATTAGGGGTTGGAATTACACCCATAATATGAAAAAAAATGATTCTTAAATGAAAGAAAACTTCAGGTTTTAACTACAAAGAATTGCACAACAATGCCTGTTTTATTCTAATATTTGTAAGGATGTGTTTCATAACTGTGGGGCAATATTCTAGCTGGACAGATCAAATGGAAGACTTCCCTATGTTCATGCTCCCAGAAATATTTCTGATTTTTATGTCATTCATTTATTAACATCCTTCATTTTTAATGGTTTTTCTTTTTATTTCTGTCAAGTACTTGAAAGACTGAGGACTCTTCCTGTTATCTTACGGCCAAAACTGGATCCAATTTGCAAAGAAGCATAACTGGGGGAACCTAATTAACCTGCAGAACAAAGGACAATTCCTAATAAATTCAAGCATCTCCCTTGGTGAAAGGAGGAGATTTTATTTTGGATAAGAATTTTGAATTACCCACATTCAACTGTACATTATTAAATTATACACACATCGCCCCAAAGTCCTGCAGATTTTATTTTAAAGAAAGCTAAGATAGTGGAAAGTAACTGATTATCTGTCTGTGCCTCACCCCATCCTTTCTCTCAGCCCAGCCCCTCACAGATAACATCTCACAGCTTCTTAAAGTGCTAAGTAAATCACTGGCACTGCCACCATTTTCCTAGACTCAGAAAGTCAGAGAAGATAAATGATAATGGTTAGCTCTTGCAGCACATAATGCTTTTCATCCACAAAGCATGCAGCTAATATTCATACAAAAACAGAGGGATTTATGCAATAAAACCCTGCTTATAGACACTTTCCAAATTGTTGTAGAAAAGACTATTAGCCAGAAGCCAATGAGGCATTGGCTCAGCCATTAAACACCTTGTAGGTGCTTTCCTAAACACATAATAGCTGGAGTTTTTGAGGAAACTGTAGTTCCAGCAGTCAAGAGAACATTTATTTTAGAGCATAGCTAATTTTGCCCTTTTCCTTGGAGGTACTCGTTTTAGGTATACAATACTCATTCAGTATTTATGCATCTATATTTACAAATATAAACACATTTAACTTATTGATTTTACAGGCAGTTTGTAATGTCTTTCTTATTTATTTATTTATTTAAAGTTATCAGTGCAACAAAACTTACTTAGTTCTACACAGTTCAGTGATGTTTAGGGCCTGATCTACCTGTGCTGTGATATCATCCCAATGTATTACTTAGGTATGCCAATGTATCAGTTATGACTCATGTTAAAGATGATAAACTGGGATTACGTAAACTGGGAATAAAATAACTCAATAAATACTGAGTCTAAGCCTAGTAAAAAAGTTTACCACCCTTACATCAGTATCTCCTTCTCTGCCAACCTGACTGAAATCATCTGGGCCATTTGTGAAGCATGGCTCAAATCTAAGACAAGCTTTATTTAACTTCATCTCCATAATGCACATATTTTAATGATTTCCTTCTCACTATTCCTATTGGAGAAAAACAGACACTTTTGGGTGCAAGGTCTCTGACCTCTTTTAGACTTCCATTTTAGGATGAAAAGGTCCCAACTTCACTGAGAGACAAAGGTGCCCTGGTCAAATGTAAGTACATATATGAGATACAAACATTTTTGGTATGACAAATTCCACTTGAACTGAGTATGTAACTACTAGAAATCAGCGCCTGTAAATAGTCATGGACTCTTTGTCCATAATAAATATATATTTTTACTTATTTCAAATAATCTTTATATCTTCGCCCATATTTACATGAACTTATACATTTCAGCACAGCTTTAAGGACCTAGGCCCAAATTAACTGGGATCAGAGCCGATCTCAGTTCATGAAATGCTCCACAACACTTACTGGAGTTGGTGACCACATAATACAGTGTCACAGAGCATTCAGCAAGCTGAAAAACTCGAGAGGCTTAATGAATACTTAGGCAAGTACCCTACACCACTGTAGCTAGGTTTAATACTGGCCTGCGTAGAGATAGTCCAGTTAGCAGGAAAAGGAGCTGCGCTTGCTTTGTGCTGGTGGCAAAAGAATACCAGTGGTATCCTGTAGCATCAGCAAGACTGAAAGAGTATGAGGAACAAACAAAAGGACTTCGCTTGAATTATTGATGAATTGCTCAACCGTTATGATCTACAAGACAGAACAGAGATAAAATGGATAATCTTCACAACCAAAGACAAGAGGAAAAACAGAAGACTGTAAATTTATCAGAAGAGTCAATTCTGGTACTGAAAACCATTTTCGCAATGAAAAATGAAATATACCATGAATTATGGAAAATGTTTCGTGTATTTGAGTGCTCTGAAGAGAGGAAGGTACAAAGGCATGTCAAAAGAGTGGGAAAAATTAGCAGCTGAATTTGGCAGCTAGCTAAGAAAGAGGGCCATGTGCAAGTCATCATGACAAGATAAAACTGTAAACAATTAGAAAGGGATGAGATGTTGAGGGTGGAAAACTGAGCACTATTTTGATGCAGTAAGAGGAGTCTGCAGGGGTAGTCAGTGAAAAAAGCTGCTCAGAAAAACGGTCAGAGAAATCACAGTAGTTTTGCTCTGAAAAGTCCAGGAGGTGTGGGAACAGTTTAACAATACAGCTACAATGATCGGTATAAAAAGGATGTGACTTAGTGTTGAGATCATTGGGAATGGATGAAGTGAAAAAATTGGAAAGGTTTGAGGTTTTGTTTGTATGATGTTTTTTATGGAAGAACACTCCCTTAGTGTAAATTTCCCCCACAAAAATTAAGTTTTAGCAGAAATTCTAATGCCATCAGATTTTTGCCTCCAAGTAAAATCTTTTGTTTCAGGAATATTGTTATGCTTCCTCATAGGAGTAATAGTTTAAGCGATTCAAATCATGCTCTCCTTTGTAGGGCAGAGCTTTTGGTTAGCCTGCATCCTCATGAGACTCCATGGTGTTCCCACTTGGAAGACCTACACTTCACAGGAGCTGTAACCCAACCACATAGCTGAGCTCAGGAAACAGGAACGTGGGGCCTCTGATCTGTTATTCATGTGAGGAACCCAAAGGAATAAAACTACTCAGTGTCAGGGCATTCCATTTTTCAACAGTACATTGAAAATTTATCTTTAAAAAAGAACCAGCAACCCAATCCTATGCTGATGAAAAGAGTTTGGTCGTAATTTTTCTCTGCAGTGTGAAAGTAATTAAACAAACTGAAGGGGTTTATAGAGGCATCTTATTCCTACCTCTCAGCTGTGTTATGAAACTTATGGCTCATTACAAGCATGAAGCAAGCAAGGAAGTTTGCTAAACATTTTTATTTATTCTCTTTATTAAATATTGTGCCCTTTTTTTTTTTTTTTTTAATTTTCTCATTTCATCAGGGAGATTCCTTTCAACCACAAACCTTATTTTATACAACCATTTTTATTCCTAATTACGGCTAAGGGGCCTCATCCTGTTTTCGCACTAGAAAAGTTCAGTCGATTTCAATACAGTGAGTCGTGGTCAGACTTCTGTAAATGAGATTAGAATTGAGCCTATGTCAAACACAGTAGAGCTGGAAAAAGATTTATTTATATCACTGAACTCTTCAGGTGAGGATTTGTCCCATTAAAATGTATTATCTATTATACTTTGGACAGCACAGCCAAACCAAACTTGCACTCAAAATTGATGTTTGAAAGGAACAGGTTTCTGTTTTCCTCCTTCAACAAGAATTCAAATTAGGTCTTTTGCTGATTTGGGGATATTTTAAAGAGGCAAGTGGACTGTTCTGCTAAGATCATGAAAATCTGAACTGATGGTTTTGATGAAAGGCTTGGGCTGTATTTCAATGGGACAAGTGAGTGCTGTTCTTTAGGCTGCTTTGAGTCTGAAGCTGCACAGCCCTTTGATAGCCACTGAAGCATTGACTAGAGAATTTGTTGTCAAGCCTTCTGGAGGTTTTTGTTTCGGCTAAATAAGCCATGGGCTTCATATTCACTTCAGGCTTGTGCAAGGAACCTGTTCAGCTGCTAGGTTTCTTTGGATCCCCATTCAATAGTAGGTAAAATTATCTCATTACTTTAGCACTAATCATCAAAAGAATGCGGTCAAAATAGCTAATGTCACCTGCAGTAGTGTGTATCCTCTTCCCTTCAGAAGCTGAAAACTTACCAGGAGAATTACTCTTGAACATTTCCAGCTCTGATCCCAAATACTTCTGGATGATATGCCTAGAAACACAGTTTTCAATAACTGCAGCTATGTCTGATAACTACTTCTACAGAAAGTCTCCAGGAGCAATGTTCCTGTCACTGGTCCTGTTTATGAATTTTCTTGTTTGACTTTGAGTATTTCTGCTGCATCTCTGGCAGAGATTGCTGTTTTCATGCCTTTCATCATTTACCCCGGAAGGTCAGACTTGAAAACCCACCATACCTGTCTAAAGTGTTTAGGTATGTAAACACCCAGTGAAACCCAGGAGAGATCATTAGTTTTAAAGGATTCTAGGTATCTAAAAGTCTTTGAGAGTTTAAGAGCAAGCTTTCTCCATTCTTCAGTAAGTCTGTACTGACCTTTATTGCTTTCAGTTGGCTTTCTCTCTGTCCCTCCCATTTCCTAAGATCTCTGTGGTGCTCAGAGCAGCTGATCCTGTCTCTCAAAAGACACAAATATCCTCTCTGCAACTTCTGTGGGTCTTTTCTGAAGTCTTAAAATGTCCTTTTCATTACACTTTGGCGTACATTTTTGAGTATGGTTATAGAATTGCAGCAGTATTTACTAAAACTATAAAAAGAACATGAAAAGCTGACGTGATGAAGAAGTAAAATAAATGGGAGCACAATACCCCTTAAACTAGCCTTTTTAAACTTAGATATTACATTATAAAGATGCCAGCAGTGCAGATAAAAATGAATCCCATCAAGAATTGTGAATCACAACCCTAGTAAAAATAGTGCACTGTAATTAGGTTTTCTTCCTCTTGGCAGACTCACTAAATAACTGTTGAAATACATACTAATAGCATTGGATGTGCAGAGCCCATGCCATGACAGCACCAAAGACAGCTACCCCAGTTCAGGGTCTGGAGGTGACATAATTGCAGTGATAACCACTCTGAAAGAGAAATTTTGGTGTGAAATCAGGCATTCTTTTGTGGATCGAGGAAGAGTTTAAGAGGTCGCTGACCCTCAAGCTCTCTGATACCTATCCTAGCTGAGATATTATAATTGATCATTAGAGCAGTCCTAAATCCATGCCAGCACACGGTGAAACAGGTTTTATAAAGAAAAGCCTCCTGGACTTTTCAGTCTGCACCTTGCTCAAGTCAATTAAGAACCATTTTTCAGCTCAGTGTAGGAAACAGCTCTGGAGGCTGATGAGGTGAGTGGTGCTACACACCTCATTTGCTGTTCATACAGATCCACCTGGGAGGTATTCCTCAGAAATTAACAATCACTGTTGTAAACTTGCAGGGCAGTTTCACAGCCAAGAGGTAACCAACTATTGCATATGCAAATATTCATTATGTATAGCTACTGTAACATCTAGAAGGTTAGTGCAGCTTTTAAGGCTGTATGCAGTGTCTTCCAGGCATGAGGTAGAAATCAAGGAAGTCAGAAAATGAGGCTTATATTGACATAAATAAAACTAGTTGGAGGCATTAATGTGTATTATGTGTGTTTGAATACAATATTTATGCAGTATTAAAGACATGAAGACATGAAGAATAGTCGTACGGGATTTATAAAATGAGCAAGAACAGGGATAATTAGCAGATAGTTTACTTTGAAAATTTCAGTTTTACATAAGTAGGTGGTCAATGTACTGTGAAGAAATGTTAAGTAATTTAACTGAGTTCAGAGACTACTTTGCAAAGATTTCAGGGAATCTGGAAGTAAGAACCTTAAACTGATAACCTTAAGATGATAAGTTCAGTGCCAGGGAATGGCATCTCAGCATAGAAGCCTTCTTCTATTATAGTCACACAATATAAAGTCATCTGAATCTGTGAGTTTACCAGGAATTCTATGAATCAAATTATTTTACTCTGTATAAAATAAATAACTACAGGCATCAATATTCTAAAATTGGTTAACAAGTGTATCGCAAGCAAGTTGGCTTTCTGAACTGAATGGGAAAAAACCCAATACATTACATATTTTTGAATATTCTTACTCAAGGTTTCTCATCCTCTATATTTCCTACTAAAGTAGCAGATTTCAGTGACATTTTATCAAGATGTTTCCATGCCGTTATCTTATTTCTGATATATTGTGCTGATAATATATTGAAGTATTCTTAATGAACAATGCTTAAATGACAGGATAATACATTATACATGCATCACAAAATTGTCCTGTGACACATAGTTAAGAACATTTTAAGAATGCAGAAAAAAGGACAAAGTTAGTTAGCTGATCTTCTTCAGTGAGAAACAGGTTCCACAAAATCTTACTTGAAACCCTGCAACCAAGCTGGTTGATCTGAAATTGAGACCATGTGATCCTGCTTGGCCAGAATAGACATCCTGCATTCATTCCCCAGGAGATGAACACCGTAGAGCTCTATTAATCATAGTAAGAATTGCAATAAATCATAACAAGGATTCTGTCCCAGCTCAGGAACGAAGCAAACTCCAAACACGGGGCTGAATGCAAAGACAAGTTAATTCATCAGGGAATTGTCAACAAAGAATTTGCCTTAATCTTAATTACTGATAGACCACCATGTCAGAGCCCTGAAACATGTCTTGGTATTAATACAAAGAGCAAACAAGTTGTCAGCGAAGCATGATGTGCTAATTTCACATCCTGAGGTGATACTGGCTTCAAACTGGAGTGCTTATCAGAGTCTTGGGCACCTTTAGCTCTCAAGCAGCCACTCCTCCATGTGCTGTGCTGCCCCAGATGCTGTGTATCAGCCATCCTTCCAGGCTGATAAGGAAATGATATATTCCTATTTGTCTTTGAGTGTGAGAGGGAAGAACAAGAGGCCTCTTGCACCCAAAACAGATAATCTATATAGTTCTGCAGTCAGGCCACTGGTAGATTATTCAGGCTATAATGCTGATTTTTATCTATGACAGAGTTGTCTAAATTCCCTCTATAACAGTAGATAAATTATTAGATGCTTAAACAATGAAATATATTTTATCCCAAGATACACAATACATGCACCACTTCTTGAAAGTACTTGCTTTTCCTCCACTGACAGTTAGGACACTGCAGGTGTCTCAGGTGCAGATGTCTGCACAGTAAACTTCTGTTCCCTAATATCTAAATCATACTCTTTTTTTTTTTATCTCTGGTGCATTACGAAGGTCATAGAAGTATGATGACCTGGAGTCATTTAGCCATCAGAAAACCTGACTGCATTTGGGGATAGTTTTGCTTCAAGTGAGAGAGTGTCCTTGATATGTGACTGCTGAATGAAGTTGTGCAATTTGTATTTTTATCCCAAGAGGAACATCCATGAATTTGTGGCTGTTAAGTGCCTGAAGTCAAAGACACCAGCTAGTGCAATTACTGATCAGGTTTAGGTTTGTCCATTTGTTGTGGTTTTTTTATAAATAAGGAATCAGTCAAAACTTTCTTTGCTCTCTCCCCATGATCTTCATCTCTGTTAAGGGCATTTTTCAACAGTGTACTGTTGTCAATGTCATTTATTTCTTTGTCTGAACAGTATATCAGAAAATTCTCTATCATTTTGGATTTTCAGCTTCAAACACATTCAAGAGATCTGTTTTCTCTTATCCATTTTTACCATCATTACATCCCCTTTTTTGCATATTGAACCCAGAAGCTCATGTAAAGCAATCATTGTTCTTCTAACTCGGCCACTTTTATTTGTACTTCATACTGTTTTCCTTTCAAACTTTTTTTTTGTCCTTACTGCATTTTTTATTTTTCTGATGACTGTGAGTTGTTCCTTTCAAAGGTGACCCACAAAAGATTCTTTTTTTTTTTTCTAATTGGACTTATACTTTTTCTCTTCCTGGTGTACAAAGATATTCTTTCTTTTTGTTTGTTTATCCATTGCAATTATTTTTTCTTGGCTATTTCAGGAGTGTTAGTGCTGGCCTTTTCTGATTTTTCTGGATGCTACTTTGAATCTTCCCAAGGACAGTTATTATTAGCTCTTACATTGCAGCTGACTGGATATGGGTGTTGAAAGTTTAATCTGTTATCTCCATAAAACATAATTACTTGTACCCACCAACCTTGAAATGAGCCCATATTTATATAAAAAACTGTTTTTCAGTGAAAGCAAAATTTACTATCTACCTCATACCTTCCAGAAGTGTTCTCCAAACTACTTGCTTCGTTAGAAATATATCATCTTAACGAAATCTCAGCCAGGCTATCTTACCTATATACGTATTGCTAACATTATTAAAGTAAAATCTTGCAAGCTCTCACTCCCTATTCCATAAAGAAGCATGTTGTATCTAATTTCCTTCAAAACTTCTCAGGGAAGGTTTTGCTGACACAGTGTCATTGTCTAGTTTGCAGTTTCTTCTCCTAATATTGATGTTTAAAACTGGTCTGGTGAATCGTAGTTGGAATGCCTGTTTCTCTTCTCTGAGTATAAAGAAGACAGCAGTACACTTTGTTAGGTGAGATGTATCCCACCTCTTGTTTCTACCCCTTATTTTCCCTTACCCAGTATGTTCCTCTTATCATTCTTAGGCAAGACATATGGTTTACCTCCGGTCACACAGCGTGTAATGTACACTATTGATATCGGCCTCTATGCTGTGGAAATAGCACTCAACTTGTGTATGACATTGAATACTTGGAGCACGGGGTAACCTTGACGTACATAGACCACATACAACCATTTATAGAATGTTGGAGCTCTATAAAATATGTGGCAAAGTCATGACTTCTGCCAGCCTTGAGGGAGTGCAACCTCTGCTGTAACACACCCACATCGCCACAACAAAGCGGTGTCTGAAGGAAAAGATTGCTCCTTGTGTCTCTGCTGCAATTTCCAGAGGTGACTTTAAAATGATTTTTGGTAACTATTTGGGCATTTAGGTTAAATAGCTCTTCCTACTTCCCAGGTTTTTGTTGTTTTCTTCCTTTTCTTTCTTTCCTTTTTTTTTTTTTTTTTGTTTGTCTCCCCCTAACGGACTCTTATCCCTCGTCTTTCACAGATTTTTTTTGGTTGGTTGGTTGATTTTTTGTTGTGGTTTTTTTTTGTTTGGTTGGTCGATTGGTTGGTTGTTTTTTTTTACACTGAGCAAACAAAGATCTTCTATTCCCCTCTTAACAGAGACTCTCCTCCTCTGATCTTCCTCAGGGACCTCTGCACTTTCTCCCCTTTGGTGATACCCAGTCAGGACAGTATCATTCCGCAGTGCCATAAATAAGAAATACCTCAAAACAGACACTAATATGTAACTGTTGGGTTAAGAGGAAATAGGTAGTATTGATTCACCAAGGGGAAATCATGTTTGACCAACCTGGTAGCCTTCTATGATAACATCACTGGCTGGGTAGATGGGGGGAGAGCAGTGGATGTCATCTACCTTGATTTCAGCAAGGCTTTTGACACTGTCTCCCATGACATCCTGATAGCAAAGATGAGAAAATGTGGGATAGATGAGTGGACTGTGAGGTGGGTTGAGAACTGGCTGACTGGCCGAGCTCAGAGGGTAGTGATCAGCGGCACAGAGTCCAGCTGGAGGCCTGTAACTAGCGGTGTTCCCCAGGGGTCGGTGCTGGGTCCAGTCTTGTTCAATGTCTTCATCAACGACCTTGATGAGGGGATAGTGTCCACCCTCAGCAAGTTTGCTGATGACACGAAGCTGGGGGGAGTGGCTGACACGCCAGAAGGCTGTGCTGCCATTCAGCAAGACCTGGACAGGCTGGAGAGATGGGCAGAGAGGAACCTGATGAGGTTCAACAAAAGCAAGTGTAGAGTCTTGCACCTGGGGAGGAATAACCGCATGTACCAGTACAGGCTGGGGGATGACCTGCTGGAGAGGAGCTCTACAGAGAGGGACCTGGGGGTCCTGGTAGATGACAGGTTGGCCATGAGCCAGCAGTGTGCCCTGGTGGCTAAGAAGGCCAATGGGATCCTAGGGTGCATTAAAAAGAGTATTGCCAGCAGGTCGAGGGAGGTGATCCTCCCCCTCTACTCTGCCCTGGTCAGGCCTCAGCTGGAGTACTGTATCCAGTTCTGGGCTCCCCTGTATAAGAAAGACAGGGACCTCCTGGAAAGAGTCCAGCGGAGGGCCACAAAGATAATAAAGGGCCTGGAGCATCTCCCCTATGAGGAGAGGCTCAGTAAGCTGGGTCTGTTCAGCCTGGAGAAAAGAAGGCTGAGAGGGGACCTGATCCATGTTTATAAGTATCTTAGTTGCGGGAGGCAAATGGAGGTGGGGAATCTCTTTTCGGTGGTCAGTGGGGACAGGACAAGGGGCAATGGCCTTAAGCTGGAGCACAGGAAGTTCCGCACCAACATGCGGAAGAACTTCTTCACGGTGCGGGTGACGGAGCACTGGAACAGGCTGCCCAGGGAGGTTGTGGAGTCTCCTTCCCTGGAGATATTCAAGACCCGCCTGGACGCCTACCTGTGCAACCTGCAGTAGGGAACCTGCTCTGGCAGGGGGGTTGGACTCGATGATCTCTCGAGGTCCCTTCCAACCCCTGCAATTCTGTGATTCTGTGATTCTGTGCTACGTTCAATTAAATGTCTCTCCTCAAACCTTGTTGCTGTTGTCTTATTACCATGTAGTGGAATAAACAAGAGTACTGTGTTGCAACACAGGGATCTGTGGCTCTAACAGCAGAGAGGAGAAGTAGCTGTTGAACTGTGTCCTCAGCTGCTGTGGCCCTCAGGCTCATTGACAGAGATAAATGTAAGTTGGCAGCATTACTGGATCTGTATTTTAAGTGAAAATTGAAACCTTACCTCTACAAAGTGCTGACAGGGCTGTCTGGGAGGAGCTACCATTAAGGGCAGGATCCATCCTCCCTTACCTACTTTGCTGAGTTGTCTGCAAGTTGGTATTTCACATACCAAGGGAAAGAGCCATCCAGTGCAGCTTAGGAAATCTTCTGAGTGAAAAAAATAAAACGAATGCTCAGTAAGAGACAGGGAGCTTAGGGCAACATTGTTTTGGGTTACAGTCTGACATGAGACATGGATTGAGCAAAATGCAGCATCGGTCAAACATGAATCTAATTTAGTTGCCTAATATGAGAGTCTGGTGCTACATGGCATGCCCTGCTTCTTTTGTTGTGGCCCAGGATACAACTGACTTTCTGGGATCAAGCACACATTGCTGGCTCATGTTGACTTTCTCATCCACCAATACTCCTGAGTGCCTCTCCACAGGGCTGCTGTCAGTTCTTTCATCCCTATGAATGGTCAGCTGTTCACAGAATTACAGTATGGCTGGCGTTGGCAGGAACCACTGGGTCCATCTGGTCTCACCCCTGCCCCAGCAGGACCACCGAGAGCTGGGTACCCAGCATCACATCCAGGCAGCTTTTGGAGATCTCCAAGGAAGAGATCCCACAGCTTCTCTGCATATTTGTACCAGTGTTTCATCACCCATACAGCACGAAAGTTCTTCCTGACATTCAGAGGGAATATGTTCCAGTTTGTGCCTATTACCTCTTGTCCTGGCACTGGGCACCACTGCACAGAGCCCGGCTCCATCCTCTCTGCACCCTCCCTTCAGATATTTGTAGACGTTAATGAGATCCCACCTGAGTTACCTCTTCTCCATTCTTATTCTTAAAACTAGACAGAAATAGCCTGATAGAGAAAATCCTACTTTCTATATATGAAATTAACTATCAAGATAGTCCGTGTAGGCCATGTTCCTATGTTCCTATCCCTTTTCCCATAATTTTGATTTATTTATTGGCTGTATTTCTTATATGTCATGTGAAATTACTTATAAAAACAGTAATTCTGGTGTCAAATAATTTGGAAATGGTAAATATATTCCACTGCTAAATGTCACCTACAGGAGAGCTCAGAAGAGTAGATCCTGTGATGAATCTAAGGAAGGATCTTAGCAGAAACATTGCATTGAATCTGAGGAGTGTGGGCATGTAGGGCTAATACAGTTATGATTCTCTAATATTTCCCAAAGCCAGTGTCCCTTTGTACTGCCTGCTAGGTGATACTTCAGTATTATGTATTGTCTTCAGTTATATTCAATTTACTCCCATACGACCAGCATCTGACAACAACAAAATGTGTGCTCTTAACAGCTTAGCCATTACAGTATCTTCTTTTATTGTTTGGTAGTTGCAGTGCGCTCTATTGAATTACATGAAAAATAGAGTCTGTCTCTGCTGTGATTAGATAGAGAGGAAAGATGGGTGCTGTATTTTGTTAGAATTTACAACAGCCGGTAGGGGCAAATGAATAAAATATTCTAAGTTAGTGTTTACCTTGTTCCTTGCTCTGCTGACTGTTGAGATTGCTTCATATTCTTTCTTTCATTTTATATGACAGACTTGGCCAAAAGCACTTTTTCTTATTTCTAATATTCATCATATTTAGCGAATGCTGGAACTTATGACAGTGAATCCAGGTCTTGCAGTGGATAGCTGCTTTCTGAGTGGGCTGGAGGGGGAACTTTTTCTTGCACTCCCTGAAATTGGTCGTTTAAGCAAGAGGGCTATGACTGATGACCAATGTTGACCCTAAAAGTCCTGTGAAGTCTTCACTGTTAGAGGAGTGTTTCCTCTCTTGTTCTATTTGTGTGTGTGAAAATGGAGAATTACTGTAGTGAGACAAATATAAAGCCAAAAAACAAAACTGAAGAGTTTTCTTCTCAGAGACTTAGATGGATGTGTTGGTTTCCAGTTTCCAAGATGGCTTTGGAGATCTTTCACATGAAAGCTGCCATAGCTCCCTGGTTTTGGTGGGCTCAATTTTCAAAGCAGCTGAGCATACAAAAATGCAACAGCTCCCCTAGAACCGTCTTGACATTTCACAATCAAGTCCTATGTCTCCTTTTGGTTATGACACATTTTGTTATGAGCCTGAGAAACAGAGACTCTTGGAAAGGTAGGACCTTTGGTGACTTTCAGGAGAGAAACAATTCTATTTATGCAAGGCAAAGAAAAATGAAATAAACTCTTCTATAAAAAAGCCATAATCTATCTCCCATGTCCAATTAAGATGTTAGTCTATCTCTAGACTGACATGTCTGAGTTCAAACTCGACATTGTTAAAACAACATTTGTAATCTCCACCCCTTCCCTGTATTTGTATTCTTCTCTCCTTCTCAGTCATTCTGAAAAATAGCACCATCATCCCTGTCAATCAAGCTTATCATTTGGGCATGATATTCTCCTAGGCATTTCTTCCCATCACATCAAGCTCTTTATAAATCTTGCAGATGCTTCCTGAAAAAGAAATAGTTTTGCTCATCCAGCCAGCCAGCCAGCTAAATTGTATCCAAGATCTGAGCATCTGAGGTCTCAAGACTTGAAAGCTTTCTTTTCTTAATGTGTATCCACAATTTGGGTGCAAATGTAATTTTTCAACTGCATTGTTTTGGCCATACAATTTCTCTATATTTCTTTGATTATGCTATGCCTTTGCTGTTGCTCCAAATATCAGAAAGTTATCTTCTTTTTCATGATTTTGCTCAGCTCCCTTTGTCTTCACTCATCCACTCACTAAAAAAGGAGAGATCTGTTTTCCTGCCTGTGCTTCAAACAATGTCAACTTCTAGATTTATGTTTACCCCTTGATTTGTCCCAAATGCTTGGAGAAAGCTCCCCATAAGCAACCTTCAGTTTAACATTAATCTAGATGCGAATGAACATCCAGAAAACCAATTTGATACAAGTCAGTGAGTTTACTGACTAGTACTGGGAAGATTGTGACAAACTAGTAACGTAGATGATATTACCAAATTCTGATCTGGCATGTGCTGCAGTGACTGAAAATGAAGACTCGTTTTACACATGATCTTGGATGGAAATATTTTTTCATCTTATTTATGACATTTAATTTACTATCCAGTCTCCATCTGTTTATGTTGAGAGCAAAAGTAAAATATATGAGGGTAGCAGGCATTCAGGCTGTAGGTCTGCTATGCAACGAAAGGCATTATTCAGTAATTTTCATCTGGCCAATTGTGGTAAAACGCTTGGGAAAGTTTAGCTGAGCCCTTAACATTACCTGTGTTTACAACACAACACAGCAAAGACTATTTAATAAGTGTAGAATCTAAAATAAAATATCCAAATAGCAACATCTGCCAATGATCTGCAAGGTCATATTTTCTACCTTATTCATGTTATTTCTTCACACTCCTTTTTGCTGTGATGTCTATAAAAACTTGATAACATTCAGATTAGTTGTGTGCTGTAAACCACTGCCTGTAGTATCAGGTTATTTTTGACTATCTTGTTTCCTTCTCTATTAGAAATTGCCTATTTCAGAATTTCTGGAAAAGGATTTGCTTTTTCTTTTACATTTGTCCAGTAGCTGCAGGAGCTACAGTAAGATTAAAAAAATATATATATAGCTACTATATTTAAACCCAATTACTCAAGACATTTCTAAAAGTGAACACCTTTTTAAAAAAGTGGTTTTAAACAGCTGACTCAATTCTAGCCAAATATTGGAGTAATCTTGTGAAAGCAGTCCCCATCTTTATTGAAGATAATGACCTTCAAATAAAGGTAAATCTGACAACACTTGGAGTCATCCTTCTCTGCAAGATTCCAAGGCTTTAAATGGGATCAGTGTTTACCTCTCATCTTTACTGAACCAATCATTTACTTTATTCCAGCTTGGTTACTCTACAAAATGACACTAATGTCTTCTAATATTGGTTGGCACAGAATGCTCTGCTGCTTGGACATGTTTACATGAATTTTACGTAAATAAATACATAAAGTAATGGTGGCTGTCAGTGCAATATTTATCATTGCTTGCTGAATTGTGACTTCATGGTTTAAAAGTATATATCTTACAAGCAGTGAGAATTTTCACAGGTTGCTCTAGCAAATGTCGAGGTTATTTTGGCTTTAGCTTCAGCTGCAATCTAATGGCAAGCCGTACTAGCTGTAATTCAGTTGTCAGAGTTGTATTGGTAGAAAACATCTGCAGCCTCAGTCCTCCTTGAAGTTGTGTAACTGTGATCCTACACCAGAACCACTCAGACAAGGTCCCAGTGGCGATGGTGTCCTCCTGGAGCCCTCCCAGAACATATGTGCAAGACACTGGTGTTCCATAGTACCTCTGTCACCTCTGCCAGTGCTAGGTGGATGTTTCAGGTAGTAACATCTCTAAAGACATGAAAGCCTGATGTGTTGAGTCCCTGTGTCATATATATAAACATATGGTATACTCCTATAGACATCTGTATTTAGGTGAGATGTTAACATGCACTGACAGCAGAAAGCAAAATATTCCATGAAAATGAATCAGTTCCTCTTAAAACACAGGGGCAATTATTAAATTTTTTAACATTAAATTATTAAAATTAAATGATCTTTGGACATGCCTTGAAGATTTTTGCATATAGTAGACCAAATGTTGTAGTTTAACACAAATGTTACACAGCACAGCTGCCCTCTCATTCCTGCCCCTCAGCAGGATGAGGTAGGGGTAAAAAAAATGAGGTGGAGGAAATGCAGGTGTCACATTATGGCCAACATCAGGCTGGACAAACCATAGCCTCTACACAGTAACTCTCAGCAGAAATTGAAGCAAAGCTAAACAAAAGCCTGCAGCTTCACTTTAAAGTTCATAGCTTGAGTTAGGAAGTGACAGATAATGGCAAATCCATAGCCATAAGATTTTCCTCAGCGTATTTCCAAACCACACAGCATGGTGTGGTGCATGATCCCAGTTTTACAATACAAAGAAGTTCCTCTATTCTTTTACCTTTCTCATCACCTTTTTCCCAATACATTGTACAACACGACTTCACCTGCATTCAGCCTTATTTCTCAGGCTTAAATTGGCTTAATTAGTGGCATTGATTTGAAGTGAGAATCGGGGGGGTGAAGGGATTGTACTTAATAATTTTTCAAGACTTTTTGCTAATTGAACTCAGAGTTGCCAAACACTGGGAGGCTAGTCGTGGATTCCCAGGCAAAATGGAGTGAATATTGTGTTGGAGCTTTTCCCAGGTTCTACTCCATCTCAAGTTATTTCTAACATTATCTCAGGTAGTTAATAAAACAAGCTGTTTCTAAAACATCCTTATCTGAGCAGCTCTTTGTGATGTATGAGAGCAATTTCTTATATGTGCATGCACTGAAAACACTCTGGCTGGAAGCTGGTGACACTCCAGATGCTCAGCTGCTCTCGGCTGGCCTCTGGGAGAATGTTTGCACCCATTTGGACCTTGCCCCCTTGAATACAACTGCAGCCTCCTCTTTTCTAGAAGGACTGTAATGACTTGTAAGGTTTTAGTCAATGCTTCCCTTGAATCAATGGATTTCACAGTGTTGCCTCTTGGCAGTGAACAAAATAGTCACAATTTCTACGTTTTGAGCAATTAGGTTTCTAGTTTCAGTTCACACAGGAAATGTGCCTGGGGAAGAAATTAAATTTGTCACAATTCTCAAAGAGAAGAGAGGACGCTAAAAAGGACTGATCCATCAGCACGCTCTCTAATTTTCCTTGCATGCAGAATGTTCTGTTCTGCATTACTTTCTTTAGCTGACGGATCACATTCAACATGCAGAGCCAATGTTTGATTACACAGTTTATCACACCCTTGAGTTTAAATCAGGGGTAAAACTCCCCAGTGCTTATCATGGCCACTGTGCTGTGTATAAAACCTACTGAAGCTCCTCCTCTGTGATGTGAAGGAAATCCATGTAAACATCAGCAAAAAAAGTGGCAGGTCTGGAGGTGCTAAAGCTCCTCAGTACCTCTTGGCTTATACCCTTTCTTGCCTGGTTATAGACTAACTCAGATCTTGCTGTGTTTCTAGCTAAATGCAAAGAGCATCTTCACCAGCTTCTCTACTGCCTTACCTATATAATTCCCATATGCTCTGTTGCTGGAGGGGCAGCCCTTTGTGTTTGGGTAAAATTTGCACAGGATGTATAACATGCACTACTCTGTGTGGCTGTTCCCTTCCAAAGGGATTGAATTTTAGTTATGATTTTCCATCTTGGATAACACAGGGAACAGGCTATTTGAGATACTCTGACTACTGCTTGTACATGAAACAGGATCTCAATCCCTGTATTTTTCCCTCTGATCCTTCAGGCAGCAGCATTCCTGCAAACACCTGGGTGTTCCACATTATGCAGAGTGTTCTCTGGAAATGGCTGGGACAAATTATGAGATTCAACTGCTGGGGGAGTTGCCTAATCAGCATACAAGGTCACATTCAAAATCTCCAATGTCACTTCCCAATTAGAGCTATGTATCAGACAGAAGGTAAGAGACTAAATATTGATGGTTTCCTTCATTGGCTAGTGATCTTTTTTTCAGGGATGCAGTTACAGTTCCTCTGCAGGTTTCTGTGTAGAAGATGCATTTTTCTACAATGTGTTTTTTTCTTTTTGTAAGCCAGCAAAATAAATCTGAAAGAAATTTTGTAAAAGTACCGTGCAGAGGAGACAAACTCAGGGGTGGTGTTTTTTTCCATTATTCACCTTACGGATTGAAATTGCAAAGATAATTGGCTGCATTCTGTTTCCAATTACCCCTATTTCTACTCCACTGATATCATTAGGGATTGCATAGATGCTGCAGAACAGAATTAAGCTCACGTCTCTTTGAAGAGGTGGGTACTTATATGGGTAGATTATTTGGTAGGATAGACTTCTGCATGGGAGGGATAAACAGCAATTGAAGGTAGCCTTGGTGCACCAAAACAGGACTGAATCTGAGCACTGTGAGAGGTGTTTGGTACAAGGATGATGGATTGCACTGAGAATGGGGGTCTCTATTGAGGTGGTACACTGACTTTCTTCTCCTTACATCCGCAGTGAACAGGGCTTTCTCTTCCGCTGCTTATAAAGAGTGATGTGGCAAAGTTTGACCAGAAGAAATTTTTAGGGTGTATCTTTCATAATACATATTTCTGGGCTGCAGCAGTCACCCATCCCACGCAGCTGTGTGCTTGCTGTTCACTGTTTTCCTATTCTCTTACTCATTACCTCGAACTCATTGCTGGCCCCCAGTGCCATTCATTTGCACCATAAAACTAGGTGATATTTTTCAGTGAGTTGTAGACTCCTTGAAGAAAGCCTCCAAAACTATTTGAAGGTTTGGGTACTATTTGAAGAACAGGTTCTTTTTTGAAAACATTAACATTTATTTGAAGACAAGTGTTTATCTTCAAACTGAAGTATGCAAAAAAGTCAAATGATGTTCCCACCTTACGTGGTGTTATGAAATGATCTGAAGGAAATGAAAACAAAAAATACTATAAAAGTTTAATATCAAATCCACCTAAACTGAAAATGTAGGTTATTCACAGGGCAGTAACTCTACTGAAATTCTCTTTTTGCAAGATCCCATTGTGTTCCTAGACTCCTTGTATTTGTTGATTGCTAGGTTTTCTTGCTGTAATAGTTACTCCATTGTGTAATAATTTTACTGCAGAATTCATTTTCGCAGATATTGCTTTGCATTATTCAATAATTAATTCCCTGTAAGCAGGCTCATGTTTTTTGTATATTCTCCACATTATTCCTGAATTGTCTTCCTTTCATTAAAGCAATGGCAACCATTCTCTTTCCAGTCCTTCTCAGCCTTCCAGCAGGCTCCAATCCTCACTCATGACAGAGTAAAGATAGTTTTCATTCCTTGCATCACTGACAAAATAGGCCAATTTAAAGTAGAAAAAAAAGGAGATGGATGAGGCAGTTACAAGACTTTTTGGATGACAGTTCAAGCTAATGCCTGGCTGGCTTTGGACTTCTTGGAAGCAGCCTGGTGGTCCTACAGAAAGCATGGAGAGCTGGAGGTAACCAGCAAGGGTTTGTGAGGGCTGAGGTTAGGCTCTGGAAGGACTTTAGGAGACTTTATGGGTCTTCAAAGACCAGGAGCGAGTTTAGAGATCTGGTAGGAGATTTTAAGGGGTTGAAGGAGAAGGGAGACCATTTAATGGTCTTTGGTGGCTGTTGGCAGAACAAGATCCTTTATTTCTCTTTACTCCGAAGAGTCTGAAAATAAATACAACAAGTTTGGCAAGCTCCCTCCTCCTGGGATCTTCAACAAATATCCTTTTTTTTTTTTTTTTTTTCCTGGATCAAAACAATCAAGTCTTATGCCTCATTGCAGCTTTGTTTTGAATTTTGATATTCACAAAGCTCATATTTTCTTTACAGGTTGTTTTATCTGCTTCTTAGTTTCACATAAAGTGTTTTTCTGCACCGTTACATTGTTTATTACTTGGTTTTACTCCATTTCTGGTGCTTGGTCGAGTAAATGAATAGTAAAGGAACTATTTTTATTTTTTTCTGTGTTATATCGTACTGATGCCTGTTAACAAGCAAATATGGATTTTTTGTAAACTTTTGACTTTGCAAAATTTTATGATATCTTTTACTTTCTGTCTTGGACAGGAGTTAAGGCATTGTAATATGGAGCGGTTTTTTATACTTCTTAGGTGAATATAGTTAGGTGAGATGGATCTTCCACGTGGTCTCCTAGAAGAATTTCTTAAGTGAATTTATATGTTTACAGATTTGTGAATTTACTTTTTCAAGTACTTCCTATTTTCCACTCAAGCTCATTTTTCCAAGAAAGTTTCTGCCACAAAGCTTGTTTGCTCCAACATTTGTCTGAAGGAGTTGGATCAAAAATAAAACCCAAAAATTTAGAGCAGCATTATTAGTTGACTTCTTTGTTCCACTCAGTGGCCACAATCCAAATGTTCTTGATGACTTTCTTTGCCTCTGGATTGAATTCTGAGCACAAAGCTTAATTTTCAGGCACATTTCAGAAGCAGAAGACACTGTTCAAATCAACAGCCCAAAAGGGATCTGTGCTCCAGGAGAAAGCTGTTGAAGTACAATTAAAAGTTGATGCCTGGATTTGTCAAGCTTACTGAGAATTTTTGTACCAGACTAGAACTCACATCTCAATATGTCAGGGCTCATCTACCTTAAATAGTCCGTGATATTCCAAATATTAGATTCTAAGTTGCTTATCTGAAATATTCTCAATAGCCATCATCAGAAAAGTAACACACTCTGTAGGGATTAATCCAAATATCACTGGAGTTGCTAGGAGCTTTACTTTAAATAGATTGGATCAGAGATATGCCCGATTAATCTGCTTTTAATCAGTCTGTTTTGTAACAGATTTCATGGCCTTTTGCAGGCTGGTATGAACTCATTCAACCCACAAAATTCAAAAGCTAGAAGCTATTAATAAAGGCAGCATGACGCTGACTTTGAATTACAATATCACATTTCTCAGTAGAGCATCAGAAGTGGTGTCCCACTGATCATGTCTATGCGGCTTCTTGTCAGCCTGAAGTGTGGACACAGTGAACTCAAGTCTTCACGCAGAAGTTATTGCAGCAGGTTGTCCTCCATCAACATTGACCCTCATCAACAGAGAGAGCAAAAATATTTCAACTTCAATCATTCAAGCATCATCCTTTGAAAGATTCTGGAAGGATAGCCTTGTGCCAGTCCCAAAGCACAACATACCTGATCTTTGGCCCTATGAGAGGCAAAAAAACTTTATTGTTGAAGTTCTTTATGCAGGCACAGCACATGCAGGCTCAGCATTTTAGGTGGACTCAAGATGCTAGAAAGTTTGCCCTTGATTATCCTTCATTAAAACAAGATTTAATATGAGCTTTATTTGAATTCATTAGCATATATATATTACCATTATTCCTTAATATTTTATCATGACAACACATTAAGATAGCTACAAATGGTGGCTGAGTCTCTGCTGGATAACATTTACATGTATAATATGCTTGTGCAGGACTCAAGCTTTCCTTCATCCCTGTCAGCATAAGGTATTGTTAATAACATAAAAAGAACAACAAATCAATCAAAGACAGAGATGTAGTGGCACATGTTTCTGTGGAAACAGAAATGAAACTTACAGTTCATGCGAGTTTTATAAAAAGAAAGAAAATATGAGAAAGTAATTCAGGTTTGACATTTCTCAATGAAGTTACGATTCCCAATTTGAAAATGTAATGAGTTACATGACATTTTGCTTCAAATTTTCATCCTGGTTTAGGATAAAAACCTTTTGGAAAACATATTCTAAATGTGGAAATCTCAGTATTGTCCTCAAGATGAAACCTCAAGATTGCAATTTAGTTGCAGGCTAAATTCAAATGTTCAAATGTTCTCAAAGGCAATGTCCTCCATCCAACATTTCTCCTCCAAGGGAAAATGTTCTCACTTGGCTAAAGGTCTTGCTGGAGGCTCAGTAAATACTTGCAACAGATTGCCAGTTCCCTAGCACTTCCTCCTCCTTGTTCCTACAAGGACCTTTTGTCCATGGTCTCAGCCCATATCCCTGATAAAGGTATCTACCATGAGCCTACTTCATTCTGTGAGCAAGTAATGAGTTTGCTTTTGATCATTAAAGCCTAACCTTGACATGCCTTTTTGGCATGGTTTCATCCTACTCATGAAGGTTAAAGATGAGTACACTGTGTTCTCCTGGTGTGTCAGAGAGACCTTTCAGACTGAAACTACAGAACTATTGCAAATCAGAAACTCATAGATTCTCCAGCTTTATTCCAAGATGCTTAGCTCTCTTCATCAGCAGAGCTATTATCTTCTGCTGTTTCTGTTTGTAAGCTCTATAGGTTTCTTCCTTAGGAAGGAACCAATAGGGATGACTGTATTTGTATCAAGATTCTCCCCATAGAGGAAATTCCTGTTTTCCCCAGAAATATTGAAGCCATGTAAGCTCTTCAAGAAAACGTAATTTTCAGTAAAGAGTTAGTTTCCTCACTGAAATGGATTCCTGTGACAGTCTGTATTAACACAGATTGCATTTGATTATATGCTGATTTTAACAAAACCACATATTCCAGAGGAAAATATTGCCAGTGAAAAAAATGTTAACCAGCTTTGGCATTAGGCAAATAAATCTACTTTCTTTTTGCTTCTGGATAGCCTTTCAGGCTATATTGTTCATTCCTCCTACTACTTGAACACACTACATTTTAGAAAAGCATGTGTGTCCTACAAAAATGTCAAAACATATAGCATATAAAACAAATAAAAAATCGCCTCTCACTTTAATTACCTTTCATTTTACTAGTAGATTGTTAAGCTGATTTTAGAAGGTGCAAAGTAAAGAAAAAACACATTTCACACTCTCTGTGCCTGTTTCCAACTTATTTCAATCAGGGATGTTCTCTTCCCTCGGTTTTATTTCTTTCATGCATCTGCCGGCTCTAGTGAAGAGCATTACGAGACAAATTCATGTCATTTGTTACAGTTATGCTCACTATTAAAGCACCGAAACATGCTACGATTTACATTTTTGGTTAAAATACCCACTTATTTTTGCATTTGATGATTCTTGACATGTATCAATCTGTCAGACTTGGTGTTAATGCCACTGTCATACCAAAAAGATTTAGAAGAAAGCAGAGATGGGTGGCCTAAAGCTAAATTGCTTTCTTCCACACCCTACTCCACCAGCTGTACTTTGAATTATGTATTAGGCTTTTTTTTTTTTTAATGTGCATAATATTTAATGTCACTGGAAAGTTGAAGAGGAAGAAAAGAGAATGTGTTTCAGTGCTGGATGGCTGTCAAATTTCTTGGAGGTCTGAATTAAGAAAGTAAGACTGAAGATTTCAGAACTCTCTTTTGAAGATAGAAACTTACAAATAAATAAATAAATAGAAAAATAAATAATCAAATTGCCTCAGCATATTGAAAAGCACCATAACTTTCAGAAATAAATACCTGACTCCATTGAAATCCCTGGCAAAATCTCAGCTTGTTTCAGTGAGGCGAAGTATCTGTTGTAAACTCTGATCCTGGAGGATTTTGGCTGATGATAGTAATTGCAGATGTTAATTTGGACAAAGAAGAATCAATTAAATAATGAGGGATTGCATAATGTTCTGCAGCCCATTGAAGAAAAAAGAAAAAACTTTGCCTGAAAAAGCTAAAATAGCAAGTCATGCAGGGTACAATGTGCAGAACAGGATTATCCTCACCCAACCTTTGCTCTTTCAAAATCAGGCTTTTCTCCGAGCTTGCCATAAAGCCTGGGAGTCAGCTCCAGCTTCAGACATATCAGTGGTGGCACCCACATGAAGGTGGGTCCATGAAAATGTTAAAATTACCTTTATGCTCAGTGGAGACCTGGTCAATACTGTCAAGCAAACTGCAACGTGGTTCTATTGATGCTGAACTAAATGGCACAGTGCAGTTCCAGTCACTGGGAGGAAAGTGGTACCTCTGGAGGGAAATTTAACCCAACGATTTTGAAACAAGATGTTCCATGCACACTCATGGACCATTTTTGTCTGGACTGACCCCAGGGGCAGCCCAGAAAATCTATCAAGAGAGATCTCTGGCTTCTTGTGCAAAATAAAAAATATCTTGAGACCAGACGGCTCTTGCAAAAAATTGTAGCAGCTAACATGCCAATGAAATTGATCCCTAATTGCTGCAGATACGCTACTTCAATCCAGTAGATTCTTGCCCAGGATAAAATTTCTTGCAGCTAAAAAAGAAAAAGTGAATATCGTTGGCATCAAAACTTTGAAATCAATAAAGATGCTTGAGATTTCTGTGGATTGAACGTATGTGAATATGTGTACCAACCTCGAGCACCAGGGCCATGTAGCATTATACCCTTTCCCTAGAAACATGGTATTTCTCATGTTTGCTATCGTTAAGTTTTGAAGCATTTTCCTCCCTTGGCATAGGACTTTTTTTGAACATCTGCAGTCTAACTAAGAATGACTCCTTAGCGTGTTTGAGAAGTAGAGATGGCGGAAAATAGAAGGAATAGTGTCTTAAAAAATGGAAAAGCTATGAAAAATAGAGCACTAAAGCTGGAAAGAGGGAATGTTCCTATGATTAATGGTTATTTGTGAAAAGGCAATTCCATGAGTCTAACATTCACAAACTCTTCCAATCTCAAACTTAGGGAATGACACACTGTGTAGAAATGTCATGTTCTATCAGTTGAAGGTAAGGCAAGTAATGGAAATTAGAAAATTCTTATCTTGCTACTGAAAAACAAGGCAAACTTTTATGTCTGTTATGGGGGCTATGCATTAAGGTTATTTGATATCCATGGAGAACTGTGCACGTTTGTCACAGCTAGGTAGTACCACAAAGGACTTAGTGCCAAACTGTCCATTTCTGGAGCTACAAACAGGCAATTTTGAGGTGTCTAAACAAAAAATGGGCATTGAAAACTACAAAATGATAGAGACAAGCATGGCAAGATTACCATCTTAGCCAGTAGGTAATAGCAGGAAACTCTAAAGATAAGAGAATATAAAGCTGTCAAAATAATGCCCTTAGCCTCTTTACCACAGTTGCATGTCACACGTTAGAAATTCTGTTCCTCAGCAGGGAAAGCAGCTTTCTTAATGAAACCAGAAAATATTGCCTCTGCTTCTAACAAACACCAAAATCCTAACAGTAGGATTTATAATTCCTCGCTGAAGGATCATAGCTAGCCTCTATGTGTGGATTATGAAGAGTGATGGAAGTAGGAAACTTAGGTTGCAGGTAAAGTATAAATAAAACTGGCAAAACTCAGATTGGAACAGCTTTGAAAACTACTTGTTGACTTACAAAGGAGGTAGGAGTCATTGTATAGGAGCTACAGTGCATTTCATAAATGGAATTGAACTAGATGGTCAATACGCTGCTATAGATCCTTAGCAAGGGAAGATTTTCCTTAGTTCTCTAGACAGTGAGCTACGCCTGTGAATTTTATTAGTTGGCTGCAAAAGTCTGTGGAGAGTGGTTTTCATGGATTTTATTTTATTACAGCATGAGAAATCATTAGTTAGGCTAATATAAGCAGGATTGTTCTTATGAGATAGAGGAGTATCAGTTCCCCTGAAACAATACATCTTTGGAGTATTGAGAATCTGTCTCTGCAGTTTCTTTCAAGAAGCAGTTATTTCTTGAGGCATTAGCAGACTGTAAATACTGACTTTTCACTGGATTCATGTCTTAATAATTACATTCAAAGGGTTTTGCTTGCCTGGCACTGGAAACACTACAAAAGCCTATGGCAGGATGAAAATCATTTTCATGTTGCATTGGGCTAGTTTGGCCAGTAACTGTATCTGGCCATTCTCAGCATCTTCTATCTTCACACAGAAGTAAATTGATGCAATTTAGCTCTGGGTTTTGATTACATCCTATTTAAAATTTAGTTACTGGGCATATGCTTAGAATGATAATGCCCTCTAAGACGAACGATATTACCCGTGCATTCTTTGCCTTTCTTTCCAAGCTCAGTAAAAGTATTATTAGCTTTCACTGAGATATCTGATTCTGCAATGAAAGCTTGTCCCAAGCTGTTCATGCACAGAGATGCTGTGCAGCAGGCACTAATGTGGTGCAAGGAAGGACAGTCTTCCTGTCCACCCAGTTCCTAGGAGCTTCTCTGTCAGCACCCATTCCTCATTATCAGATGCCTGAGCTGGTCCCTTTCATGAACCTTGGTGCAGTCCTACCACCTGTATGTTCAATGACTTGCCCTGCCTTGCTTTCAGCCTTTGGCAGTGTAAGGCTGGAAGTAACCACAGAACTGTAAATTCAATACCAAAATTTGCTTAAGAGATAATGTCAGTGCAATGCAGTGCTGTGACAGGATAATGGTCTCCTGACACAATAAAGCTGCCAAAAAGAAGCCAAGCAGTTTATAGATAATAAATGTCAAGACAGAGGTAGATGTTTATTTTCAGAGCATCACAAGCCTATTATCCTGTCAGACCCTCCTGTTTCGATTTCTTTATTTCCATTATGCTAAATGAATAAGGAACAGTAAGGAATGAGATATCCTGCAGGCCAATCACAAGTCAGTTCAGCCTGACAGCTCCAGCAAGACATTACTTCATGTCAACACATGTCTTTGCTGAGGAGCTGCATTGCTCTGAACTGCACACAAAAGCTTCAGATGAAGAGAAATTCTTTTGTTTCTTCCAGGAGGTGTTTTCCTGTCAACAAAAATGTTCTCAGTGCAGTTAAACCTTCAGCATTTCAGAGAAGAGGAGCACACATGGAACAAATGAGGAGGGAACATTTCTCATTACACTACTGGCATCTGTATGAGCTTAGCAGAGATGAGTATTAAATAGGTGTTTGGAGGTGGTTGAAGAGGGCCATGGCCAGTCCAACATATATATTTGTGTCATTACAACCGCCAAGATTTTCTAGAAAGGGATAACACGTATTGCCTTCTATATCCAGATTGCTACTGTAGCAGGTTTTGAGTAAACCCTGCTTCATTTCTTATCTTGACACGTATATCCTCAGCTGAGCATTTTGCGTCATTCACACACCTTTTGTTATTATTATGNAGGGAAGGGAAGGGAAGGGAAGGTCATGCCAGAATGGGATTGGAGAATGCATCTACAGGAAAGAAGGAGTGTATGAAATGGGGCAAAAACAGTATTTCCAAAGCAAAATACACTGAGAAGGACAGGCCAGTATGTGAGAAGAAAGCTGTGGTGATATGTGGACTCACAAATATTATTTATTTCATGTGCAGCTTTCCATTCACCTGTTAAGTGAAGTCAAATGGCCTCCAGAATAAGCAGCTTGACAAAGGAAACTCTTGGCAGTTTTCCTATGCAGAGAATGCCAAGGGCATGGCATTAACCTTCAGACTTCCCACTGGTCCCTTCCTCTGCCTTTGCTGGTTTTCCTGAGGCTGCTCCACTTTCTCTCTCAGGGGAATGGCATTGCATTAACATTTTTTTACACTCTTTCTTTCTTTATGACTAAAAGAAAAACACCCAAGATGAAAACCCTCCACAGGGGAGTGCTCATCTGGAGATGAGCCCTAATCTTTGGACAGCAGCTGAGGCTTTAGCTCATGTAGGAATGCCTGAATGTCTTATGGTCAGTGTGAGAAAAAAAAAATGCATGTCCACGGAGAAGATTGATGTGGGCACCAAGAAAAAGTGCCAGCCTGTCATGGTGAGGCCATTTCAGGATTATCTCATGACAAACGAGTGCAATCTTTTGTGTTTGCTGTGAATTGTAGTCATATCTGTCCATAGATCCATGTTGACATCAATACAGAAGGGAGATAAACTTACTGAAATATTCCCAATTTCTGCCCAAGGGAAAATTTTCTTGTCCTCCCTGACTGGGTATTTAATCCCCATTGCAAACAGTGATTTATTGGGTAGATCACCTGGATGAATGATGATAGCTGACAACACAGTGACCCCTACGGTCTCTAAAAGAAAGGCCATTTTACCTGACCAGCAACCTGAAGGTTAGCTATATGGTCTGAACTTACTATCCAGGAAACATCAATAGTTCCTACAGACAATCAGATTATACAAATGGCTATTTCATCCCATGCTAAGAAAATGATCTCTAAGATGAACCACCTGGTGAAGATTTCTTTTTGTTGATTATCAAAGGACTTACCAAACTAGATGTGAGTAGGCATGTAAGTTTTAAACAGCTGATAATAGGTGACTTGTATCCCATCCCAAATTCCAATTTCATGACTTCTTATTGCAAAATAATTCAGTTCTGCAATACAAAATACACTGCGTACATTTAAAGCATAAGTCAAACTGATAGCTAACAAAATGCTAAAAATCAATTACATGAGGTAAAATGATGGATTTTTCAATCCTGTTTTTCTTCAACAATAAGTATCCTTAATATTTAATCTGAAATTATGATTCCCCTGTTAATCTAATTAGATTAGCTTAGAAATTAGATGTATAGTTACTGCTATTTATATAAATCGTGTAAACAAAAACAATTTCAAGCAGTTCAGAGTTCTTTCTAAAGTCATAAAAGCATTAAACCATTTAACACATGAGAAGCAGGGATCAAGTAGCAGGAAGTGGAATTTAGAGCTAAACTGATGTCAATGGCATTAAAACCTGTCTCAATGCGTTGTATTTTCTGTTTATTCCAATGGTGTGGTCAATTTGTTTAGGTGCCAGTTCATTCAAAGTACCGAAGCCAACCGAGATTCAAAGAAGTGGGAAAATTCTTTATTCCAATCTGGAAGGATGAGATCTGCTATGGTAAATGATAATATGGAGTTCTGAAGCAATCAGTGCAAAATGTTTGTATAGATTATAATTTAAATTCATCCTAGATGCAAAATATGTCTTTAAAATCTCTCCTGCCTTGCATCTGCATCTAAGACATTTATCTAACTAATAAAAATGATTTTTAGATTGCTTGGCTTCTGTACTTTAATTAAATTTCAGGATCCATGCAAAAGCTATTTGGCATTTGCTACTGGGGGAAGGGGAAGCTAATTAACTCTTTAGTAAATAAGCAACTTGTCATTCACACTCTTCTAATAAAACAGAAATGAAAAAAATAAAGAACCTAAATGTAGGTTATTCTGGGTTATTCTGTGTATTTGCATAAGTAAATGCATATAGATAGACAATATTTAATATTTGCAAAAGGGTGTCCCAGATTTTACCAACCACTGAAGATTTGCATAAGAACATACATATTATAAATTATTTTTTCTTAATTTTCTTATTTTGAAAAAAAAATACCATGCAGGCTTTCATTTTTTTTTTAATGCTATTTTTGTATTCTTGAGGACAGTGAGACTGAAGAACTATATTCTGCTTCAAGACAGACAACACTTGGAAACTCATAGCAGACACAAAATCTTTCAGTGGTGGAGAATGCAATCCTCCTCTGCACATTCATTGCTAGTGTTTATCTGTTCTCCATGTTAGAAGTTTTTGTTAGAAGACTTCGATGCAATATCTGACAGCCTTCATGCTGAAGTTTATTATATATTTTTCCATTTACCAAGGACAGGAAAAACATTAATTTTTTACATCTAATTCCCATATATGTGAGAAAAAAATAAAAAATTATTTTGTCTCTATTGTTTTTTATCTTAGCATATGCAAACTGCAAGGAATATTTTCTTAGTGCTGTCTCAGGATGAAAGGAAAGAAGTAAAGCATGAAGAACCAAGAAGTCTGCAGAGGAAAGAAGGTTTAGGATTAGGAATAAATTCTTAAAGTCTTTGTAAGGGTAAGGAGTGTGATATTCTTAGAGTATCACATCATACTGGAACAGGTTGCCCAGGGAAGTCGTTGATGCTCCCTCCCTGGAAGTATTCAAAGCCAGGCTGGATGGGGCTTTGGGCAACCTGGTCTAGTGGGAGGTGTCCTTGCCCATGGCAGGGGGGTTGGAACAATATGATCTCTGGGGTCCCTTCCAACCTGAACCATTCTATGATTCTATGATTCTATGATATTTAATATGTTGGTCCTAATATGCAAAGCACTTCATGATCTCAGCATGGCATTCCTAAAAGACAAGTTAATTTCTCCTTTTGGCAAGATGGAAACTTTCACATCAAAGAGAAAGCAACCAGGTTATCTTATAGTGGAGCTCTTTGCTGTTTGTTTACTGAAGTTATGCGTCAGAGTCCCTCGCCACAGCACACACACTGTGCAACTGGAATCAGGTAGGAGAAGCGCCTAATAAGGTTCATAATTACAAACGTTTCAGCTGGGCAACTTGACTTCGTAGAAGGAGAAATATTTAAACAGAAGTGAATTTACTTTTGAAAAGTTTTGTTTATCTTTTATTTCAATTTAATTAAAAGCCATTGATATCAAATGATGAGCTTTCTGCTGTGGTAGTTACTCAGGCGATCATTTTCATGCTGATGATGACAGAATCTTGAAGTCAAACCCAATAATTAAATTCAGCAAAGAACATGGGAGGAAAAATATTGACTGAAGCATCAATTCATGCTTTTTTCAGGAGGTACAACATCTCACGCGTTGCAGGGGAACCTGTTAGTAGTGAAGTCAATTGATGTATATCATGGCTGTTTCTTGGGTAAAATGTGTGACAGAAGTGGACACCAATTCCTGAAACTTCCTATCATAAAGATGTGAATTTTCAAGAGAGAAGGTCACTACTGCAGTGCCAGGGATTTCTGCAGTTTGAGATAAGTAAGGAGACTGTGATGCTTTTTGTCCTCTTCAGGATGGGAAAAGGGAGACAGTCGCATAGACTAAAGGCCCAACACTGTTTCTCTTCTTATGGCTTATTATGTATAAGCAACAGAAAAAGTCTTTCAACAAATGAATCAGAGACGGCCTTTTTTGATCAATAGGTAGGAATCACAGCTCAGAGCAGACAAGCTACCACAGACCAGCACTAAGATAAGATTTTTCAAATGGTGAGTGGGCAAATGGTGAGTTGTGTCCTCAGAATTAAAGTCCAAACCTGGACTGCCCTGGACACGGGTCAAATTATATGTATTTCTGTTTCATCTGTGTGACTTACAGCAACACTAGGGCTAAGCCATACCAGACCTTAAAGTCTAAGCAGAAGTGACATACCATATAGACATATCCCATATCACATACATGATGTGGCTTTCTAGAAATTTTCAGTTTTGTTGATTGTGACACAGTTAAAACAAACAAACAAACAAACAACAACAAAACCAAAGCAAAAAAAAAAAAAGCAACCTTTTATTCAAAAATACCTATTAATTCAGATGTTTTGTGTCCTACCCTGTGTTCTGAGTGCAGACATGTGCATTCGATTAAATTGAATGTATTTCTTCCACCTGTTTTGATTTCTATCCCCTCTCCATTCTTTTCAGACCCCACTCCATTTGGTTCCATTTCCATAACTCAAAATTTTCACTAATTGCTGACCAAAGAAAGAAACTTGAGAAATCTCTCACACAACATCAATTTTTAAAATGAAGCAATCATGATTGCTTTCAGGCAGTCATTTTATAACCAGTTTTTCACTCATCTTATTTTGTCTTTTCCTGGGCCACATCTCTGTAGTTCTTTTGTGAGAAAATAATATGAAACATTGTCAGGAGACATCGTAAAGTTAAGTATTTTACTACCTCAACTTCCCTATTTTTAAACCTGCTATAAAAGGAAATTAAATTCATTTGACAATTTTTTTCTTACAAAAAAAACATTACTATTCATTTCTCCCTATGTCTTTTCATGTAATTATTGTTTAATTTTGCCTTTATTTTTCGCAGTTGAAATTCAGCTGGCTGGTCAGTATTCTTTGGCTTTTTCTTCATCCTCTTCCCTTTTAAGAATGCTAACTGCATTTGCTTTTTCTGTCGTATGGAATCTCTCCTCTATCTTCATGGACCTCTGACAATAACAGATATTTTTCCATAAATTATCTGAGAATACAATTTGTGTGCATCTAAGTGTTCTCTACAACTTCAGTTTTTGATCCACTTTGATTTTTAGTCCGTTATTTCTGATATTCACACTCTAGCCATCTGATATGGTTACGGTTGACCTTTCTGCTGAAAATGGAAGTAAAAAGGTATCAATTATTTAAACCTTGTTAAGGCTTCTAATGAGTAAGGAAGAAAAGAAGTTTCTTAAAATACCCATCCTGCTTAAGGATCAAGAAGATCCAAGCTAAGAAAATGTTAATGAGTTTGGTGCATAGCAGTGTCCATTCCCTCACGGGATAATCTAAATCAGCAGAGATTTTTCTTCTCTTAGCCTAGAATAGTAGCAGACTCTTGCAGTGCGGAATGAGCGCTGAGAGGAAATGCTCTGTTCTTGTGTACAACAGCTTGTAGAAAGCTGAAGTCTTTGGCAAGAGCTGGGAGCCAGAAAAGACAGAAGAAGCTGTATTCCAAAAAAGAATAAACTGTTTAAGTAGGTAATTTTAGGAAAGCAATACATGCATATGCAAAACAGAGAGGAAGAAATGGAGGCACACAGTGTTTGCGGAGCTGGGTGGGCTATGACTGATGTGATAATATTAAACTTTTTGTGGATAAGTGCAGTTCATGTCAGGTCATAATTGCCCATTGATCTTTTCACTGTTCTAGCTCTTTGTACTAATTCCCATATTTCAGAACTACCAGACTTATTTTGGACTGGACTGCTTTTCCTGTCATTGCTACCTCTCTTCCTTCCTCTGCATTTCTCATCTCCCATAGAAGTTCTCTGTAATGACACATCTGGTTCTGATACATTTACTCAACACAGTCATGAAAAACTAGAGAGGATATGGACAGAAACACAGGAAAAAAAACCTCAGAGGCTGAAATGAATTGCATGTCCAGGAGTTTCTAGAAAAGCACTTTCCAAAAGAAAGAATTTAGGGGATGTTCCAAAGCATGGGAAATCTGCTGATGTGCATCAATAATAACAAATGGCGAATGAGAACTCCTGCGAAAGACTGTGTGACGTCAGTAACAGAACCAAAAGAGGAAAAAAGATGAAATTAATACAGAATTAATAACATGTAAAAAAATAATAGGGAATATAATTAACTAATACTAGTCTCCAAATCTTTATGGAAAACGTGTGATAAGATAAATGTGATTTAAATACTTGATGGTTTTCCAAGTTTGGCTAATTATGGTGACAACATGATGTAATATATTTGGACTTCCATGCGGTGTTTGACTTTTTGCTGCATAATATTTTGATTAAAAAATTAGCACCACATAATATCAATAAGACATGTTAAAGAGATCAAGAACAGGCTAATTCACAAATCCAAAAAAGGTTTTGTCAATGGGAGGTCATGATGGAGAGAGGACGTTGTTTGTAGGGTTCTGCATAGACTGTTGCTAGGTCTGTTGCTATCCCATATTTCTGGAAGGCAGTTTGCAATCACCATTGGTAATATTTGCAGATAACAAAAGGACTGTCAGCGTGCTAAATAATGCAGAGAATGAAGCAACAGTGCGCAGCAATACACATCACTCTGTGAGCTGATCCCAGACAAGGTTATATAGCTAACGGCGAGGAGGAACAGGGAGGAAGATTCTCAGTCTTAGCATGTGAACCACTCCATGTGAGCAGCGGTGTGTCAGGAAGGGACTGCAACCTCAGTAGAGAGCAGGTTAGAAAATAGGTCAGGGAGGTGAATCTTTGTAAGAAGGTCACACTTTTTTTTCCTCTGCCACCCCTTTGCTTGCACGTGATTTTTCTGATTAATCTTTTCCTTGGAAGAGATCCAGTTTGCCTGGTTTGACTCTTGAAGCAACACCTGGTTTTTTTGTCTCCTAATGGCTCCTATTGACCTACATAAAGACATATCATCTCTGTTGGTAGGGGATTCTGCATTGCTCGTTCACAGGTATTGACTAAGCACTTTTTCTCACTATTAAGTCCATTAAATTAGCCCAGTGCAACAAAAATCTCATATCCTACATGAAAATCACCTTTATTGGTGTCTATAGTGCATATACTGTGTCAAAAGTAATGAGCACCTAGTTTCCATTAAGGTCAAGATACACCCTAAATCAAATTCTTGCTTTGTTAGGAATTTGGGCCATTAAAACTGAATTTCCAGCTGATGTAAATGTGGACAAGATCACTGAGTTACTGGTTTTATGGGGAAGTAATGATCCTTCCTTTTTTTAACGGTATGCTTTTCTTTTCTCTTTGTCTGTCTCTCAGTTCCAGTCATTCATAATCCACTCTTCTATTTTTCTATTTTATAGCTATCCTACAGGAGTAATGTGAAACATAATCAATCAGTATTTGTAAAGCACTCAGAGGCTATCAGGTGGAAGGAAGTGTATAAATGCAAATTGTTACGATTGCTGTTACACTGCTGCCAAGGGACCTACAGACAGAATCAGGCCCTGCTATATTCAGAGATACACTGACTTAGTCACACCTTATGAAAGCAGCCAGAAGATAAAAGCTGAGGAAGTGGCAGGAAAACAGAAGTTTAATGAAGTATAAGAAAGGATCTTTCTGGGATTGTTTACTATTTTAAGACTGAATACTTTGTTCTGCTACAGATTTTTGCCCGGTTTTGCTTCTGCCATGACTATGATGCTTACATTTGGAATATGTTTACTCTGGGTGATCTATATTGATCTTAAGGTGGTGACCCAGTGCTTCTGGACTCCTGTTATAGTCACTGTTACCTAACGCAGTTTTTATGGTGCAATGCTTGTCGCTGTTATTGGACACACAACACTAAGTAGGTTTTGTATGGTGAGAGAAGTTATGCTCAAGTGCTTCTTTCCATTGACATCTCTGGAGGTGCTCCAGGACAGATTGGATGGGGCACTGGGCAGCCTCATCTGGTGGATGGCAACCCTGCCCATAGCAGGGAAGTTGGAGCTGGATGATCTTTAGGTCCCTTCCAACCTAAGCCATTCCATGATTCTATGATTCTTTGATAAGAAGAAGACCCCAACAGCTGTCTCATATGTGGGCATTTTATATTTGATTAAGCAAATCCTATCCTACAATTACCTTTGTTAGTAAATCAAACAAAGCTGGGGAACACTCTTCATCACCAAAATGCAACCATCTAAATTCTTCAATTTATAGAATGATCCCCGGAATGATTTTGGCCCAGGACAACCAGCACCTTCTGAACCCTGTCTATAGCACAGTTCAAGGTCCAGCATCAATCAGCCTCCATTCTCAGCTGACAGTTTGGAAGTAGATCAGGCCTTTCCAGAAGCTGAGGTACTCTAATGTTACAGACACAGCCAGGCTGTGCCAGTTGGCCCCAGGGATAGAAAATGGGCCCTGGCGCTGCTTAGCTTACTAGGACAGTCATATCTGCAGTGAAACACCCATCGTATCTGTGGCTGGGAACATTCAGCAGGTTGACAAAATTGACCCTAAGCTGGTAAGACACAGCCCCACTGGATCCAAACCATTTGAGTAGCATCCTACAGGAACTGTGTCCAGAAAAAGGACCAGATCCCCTCCAAGCAGTATTCAATTGCTGCACATTCCTCCAGCCTGTTCAGTACCTTTTAGTTTTGTTTTGTGTCGAATTCTACAGCACTCTTAAAAATATAGAACAGAAATAAAAAAGCTAGACTTGGACACTTTGCATGGGCTCATGACCATGTAGGCTTGCTCTTCATGGACCGTAATTATAAATAACTTAAGGCAATACATCTTTGGGTTAATACCAAAGTGCTTCATCTTGAGAATCTTTTCCTAGGTGATACAGTCATTAATCTTCATGCTTCTTTTAACCCCTTGTTGAAAGTGCCCTTCATACCACTAAACAGCTAACAACAGCACTAGGTCAGATTTATTGCATATATGCTGATTTCATTTCAGTCTAAATAAATAAACTCCTGAAGCTGGCTGCCCTCAAATGGTGCCTTTGCTCCCTCCCATTGTTTTCTGTATCAGCTTTCCTAACTGCATTCATCCCTGTCCTCACAGGTCTCACAGCAAAGGTCACTCAGGCCATCTCAAGAAGGTCAGAGTTAGGCTGGCAAAGTTAGCAGAGGTAGACTGTAATAAAGGAGAAGGAGCAAGTCTCTGAGGAGGAGATTTTATGAAGATGATCTCTTCTACAAGACCAGTAGTATCCTTTTGAACGCACCTTTGTAAACAGAAAACAACAGGGACACTTGGCACCACCCTCTGATTTGGGCTAAATAACAACACTACCCTCAATTTACAGGAAGGAAGTGAAATAATGCAAGGCAAGTATCCAAAATGTTGTCAAAACGAGGATTAATACCATCTATTTTCTTACTGGTATCCCTGTACTTAGGAGTGTCTTTTCCTGCTTCCTTCAGATCTGCATTAAAAATAAATTGCAGTTGCTTCGAGGGGTCAGCTTGAAAACCTGCAGGATAGATACAGCCTCTTTATAAAGCCCTCAAGGAGGACGCTGATAGCAGGTATAATTTACACTTCCATAGATCTCCATCTAGAGATGGATTGTGAGACACCTTTGTTTTCAAAGTACTTTTCCAAATAGGCAGGGACATGAAAATAAAGACATATGGTGCCTGAAGAAATGAATATTCATTGTTAGCTTTTATGATTATAGGAAGCACAGTAACAAGAGCTGAAAATACGAGTTTTAATTTTTGCAGAAGTGATAAGGAGAAGCGCATGTGGGAATGTCTTTGTTTGATTTTTTCACTCATCTGAGGTAGCTTCCTCAGTCATTTCCATTTTCTCCAGCTGAATCAATATTTTCTCTCACAAAAGAAAACAGGACCACAACTTAACATCCCCACCCACACAAAGATATTGCTGTCTGCTGCTCCCAACTATCTTTGCAATCTGACTTGTTTTAGCATTTTAATTTTTCAGTCCTCTCAAAAATATAATACATTAACATTACGCATTTTGTGATGCTCTTACTTGTCACAGATCTCACAGCTCCTTGCTAACGTTGTAGGCTTTTATCAAGTAATGGTGTGAATTAACTAGCTGCTTGGAAAAGTATATTTTGCAACCAAAAAAAAAAAAAAAACAGAAAAAAGCCACTAAACAGAAGTAAAACGTGATTGTTTCTTTTTAATAAATTTCCAAGAAAGTTTGTAGTTTTTGGAAAAACTAAAACAAAAAATACTTGGAGAATTAATTGGAAAAGGTATTTAAAGCATGTTTCCAAAAGTTTGATTTTTGTATTGACAGCTTTTTCTTTTCAAAACTAAAATATATTTTTGTAAGTGTGAGGAAGATCAGAACTTAACTGGGAACAGTAAACAAGGGTTTTTCTCTTAAAATCCACATTCCAAAAACTAAATTTATACTGGATATTTATGCACTGGATATTTTCCTACTTTGAAGTAGAAAATCATGTTAGAGTATGGACACAAACTACCAGTCTGTCTCAAGCCTGTTTTATCTCTGCTTATAGACATAGCCTTTGAGACTGTTGTAATTAATTGCGCTGTTTAATGTCCTTTAGTACTTCTAAGTTTTACTACATTCACCCCATTGTTAAACTACAACAACTTAAAATCACTATGTCAATAGGACTGTTTGTGTATTTCCTTGCTTGTGAATCAACATGAATGACAATCTGGATCTTGGGCATCTGACTCTTCCTTCTTCTGTACCTGTCAGTGCACCTATTCCCTAGAGTATCTCTGCAAGTAAATTTGGATTGCTTTGTCTTTCTGCTACATAATGTTTTTCCAAATGCATGTCTCTCTTTCCCCGTACTGTAACATCTTTTTGTTGTTATTATTATTTATACCGAATGATCTGTTCCCAAAATTGCGTCCTTTCTGTGAGTAGGCATCTCCAATTATTTTCCCAAACTATAATTGCATTTTTCCAATCTGAGTCTTTTTTCAAATACTTCCGAGAATGTTTTGAATCTCTCTTTGGTTTGTTATTTCTCTGGGCTCCAGACTCCATGACCCATCATTCAGTTTCCCCAGCTAACATCCATGGCATGTCAGTTATTCCTCATTTACAGAGCATTCATAGGATAACTCTAGGGCTGATATAAATATTAGCAAATCCCAATGCAGTTCTCAGAATAGGTGCTGATGCTCTGCTTGTTTCTGAGGCATACTTCAAGCTGACTTTAAAAAGACTCCCTATGGATTTTGCCGTTTAAGATGTCCGGCGTAACACACTGGTCACTTCATCATCCATATTACCTGTGGGGTACTGACGCCAGATCACACTTTATTATTGTGTACTCCAAGGGACATGCAATACCAACAGCCATTATTTGGCAATACCACGTTGTTTTCCTGCCCAGGAAGGAACCAGCATATGCTCAGTCACAGCTTTCATCACACATCTTTCTTTGCCCTCTCTTTGCATGATCAGTGATCCAGCAGTGCCGTATCTGGGTGCTCCTGAAAGACGACATCCAAGACCCAGAGAAGCTACAGAGAAAAAATAGTCTTTGTGGTATCTTATTTAGACACTGATTTAGAGACTGCTCCTTCAAGGGTGATCTGGATTGCTTGTGCTAGGTTCCTGACCTCTTCTTGTGACCGACAGGAAGATCTGGCCAACATGCCAAGAAATAATGAGTTCTAGGGAGAGCTTACTGCACAAAGTAGTGGCAATCAAAAGATGTGATTGCGGCTTTCTCCCTGCTCAGCCAGGCACCAACACTATGTGAGCCACAGAACCAGAGGGTACTAAGGCTCCAGGCAGAGATTCTGCAGCCTCTGCTGAAGGCCTCATCAGGAAAGTTTCCCTGCCAGTGGCACCCATATTTAGATGTTTTTAGATATATTTTTAAGATAAATTTTTAGCATTGCTAGCTGGTCAAGGGAAGGGATTGTCCTACTCTGCTCTGTGCTTGTGCGGCCTCGCCTTGAGCACTGGGTGCAGTTTTGGACAACACAATGTAAGAAAGACATAAAACTGTTAGAGAGCATCCCAAAAAGGGATACATGGATGGGAAAGGATCTAGAGGGACAGGTGTATGAGGAGCAGCTGAGGTCCCTTGGTTTGTTTGGCCCAGAGCAGAGGAGGCTGAGGGGAGGCCTCATGGCGGCCTACAGCCCCTCACAGGGAGCAGAGGGGCAGCGCTGAGCTCTGCTCTCTGGGGACAGCGACAGGGCGTGAGGGAATGGCATGGAGCTGTGTCAGGGGAGGGTCAGGTGGGAGTGAGGAAAAGGTTCTGCCCAGAGGTGGTGGGCATGGCACTGCTGCCCAGGGCAGCGGGCACGGCCCCACGCTGCCAAAGTTCAAGGAGTGTTTGGACACTGCTCTCAGGCATTGGGTTTGAATTTTGACTGGTGCTGTGTGGAGCCAGGGATTGGACTTGGTGATCCTTGTGGATCCCTTCCAACTTGGGATATTCTATGATTCTGTGATACGATGACATACTCTGTCAAAGGCTATTATAAGCCTGCATGTGTAGCAATGAGGGATCAGGTTCCAACTTCCCACTCAAGGTCTCGCTCATGTGTGTAAGTACAAAGGCTCAATAAAGCCTTTACATTTAGACTTTATTCACTGGGAGCACTCAACCATTGGCATAAGTGCATCATAAAATAGACAAAGAGCTGTAATTTGTACCAATGGAGCTTAGCATTTCCTGGGGCTGTTGAGGCAGATTTCCATCATGGGCAATGCTTTAAGCTGAGAAAATGAGAGGCTGATAGGGTCTTTGCGCAGAATTTCCCACTTTCGACTTCTCCTCCTTGTTCTCCATAAGGATGCCAGCCCACATTTGCAAGGACCTCCAGATCAGCAGTATCTAGGCCACTAAATAAAAACAGCCAAAATTGGAAAGACATGTTGTATTTGCAGCAACCATTCTAATCTTTAAAAACTTAAGCCGGTTTCACCAAATCAGTTGTGACTCTAACCACTGACATTAGTGAGGTAGGTTTCTAAACCATTGCTCCCAGCCTCACTAATGCATCACTTGGAAGAATTTCATCATTCCAGACTTCTGCAGGACCTGAGGCTCCCAACTGAAATGTATCGTTGGTTTTGTGACTGAATGCAAGCCCTACAAAACCCTCAAAGATGGGGTATTCCTGCGTATGTCCTGTCCATCTGCACAGAAGTGTGGGTGGTAGAGGTAGAGGGTGTCAGCGTGAAAGGGATCACTGAAATAAGCTATTTTTCTCCAAACCATTGATAATTACTTCAGGCTGAGCACAGCCTGCCGCTTGTCTTGGGCACAGTGTACTGTGACAGCCTTTAGCCCCCCAGTTTTCACTCTTGCCGTCCTTGTTTCAATAAGGGTTTATTATGGCAGAACCTTATACTCTCTCGAGCTTTGCACAGTGTCCTTTGTCTCATCCCCCAAATAAATCAATTTCTGCTCTCAAAAGTAGCTAAAATATAGCAGGAATTTTATGGAGGGGATGCACCAAGCAGAGGTTCAATTTTGAAGGGAGTTGTTTTGAATTCTGTTCCTATGATTTAGATTTAGGATTTAGGTGTAAAGCTCCTGCAACACAATCCTACCTTTTCTCATGCCTTGCCTGCGAGACACTGCCAGGACTGCTAGGACTGGATCTGCTGTCCCAAGCAGCCTTGACCAAAGCTCCTGAAGAAGCAGAGCTTCCTGCCTGGAGAGTTGGTGGGCAGCCCTCCTGCTGCAAATGCGTGCATTTCTCTGCTGCTCTCCCTTGGTCCTGGGAGCTGCAGAATTTTTCTGCTCTTATGTAATGGATTGCTGATGGCTTTGCTTGGAAAACCTCTTTTCCAGCTGGAGGGGGCTCAGGAACCCTGTCCTAGCTCTGTTAGCTCACTGCTTACAGGGCTGCTGGGCAGGGGGCAGAGGTGCCAGGTAGTTGGGATGCAGAAGGGAGCAGCTGGGCAGATTCTCTTCTTCACCCCAAACCTCTCCTGAAGTCACTGTCCTCCCCATAGCAGCATGGGGAGCTCCACCCGGGTGACCTCGGGCTGCAAGCGAGGGATAAAGGAAAGAGGTGGAATTTGGGGATGTGTGTCTCCATCCCCTGCACGGTCGGGGCAGGGCTGGGTGCTGCAGGGGGGATGCTGCAGCCGTGGGACCAGGGCACGGGGAGCTGCTGCTCCGCTAAGTCCCCGGACAAAGCCTTCCTCTTGCAGCCAGTGGAGAGCAGCGGGTGCCGGGGCGGGTGGGTGAGGATGGTCCAAGGGGGGGTGGCGAGGGAGGGATCGGGGGATGTTAAAATGCAACATCATCCTCCCGCCCCGGCCAATTCCCCACGCGCGTGTGTG